>OY744534.1:81956849-82034349 GCA_963556195.1 Sepiola atlantica | reverse complement strand
TAAACTCCTAAACTAATGAACCGATCATTATTAATTTTATAACATATATTCTCGGCAACACGGTGAGTAACATGGGCACATTATTCTTTTGTAAACTTTACTATTTAGTGAGTGCGCACACCCAAACTCGCAGCCCCCCAAAACACTTTAAAAAATAAGTTAGATACAATTTGAATAGAGAAAAGAATTCCTCTACATCAAATTTTGAGTTATATGAGGTAATACATTGTAAAAAAGATCCTAAACTATTGAACTTATCATTATGAATTATGGAATATATATTCCAGACAACACGGTGAGCACATTATTTATGTTTTTGTGAATTTTACCATTTGGAGGAGGGAGCACAGAAACCGTATCATACCCACAAAGAAAATAAAAGCATGACAGTTTAAAATAAATTCTATATTTATTGCTCATACCCGTTCTAAGACGGGTATTCTAATAGTATATATATATATATATATATATATATATATATATATATATATATATATATATATATACAGGGTGTTTCAAAAGTCTTGGGAACATTACAAATGCGTATATCTCATGAACTATTCCAGGTAGAAAAATGAAACTGGTGCCATTTTAAAGCTTGCTTAATCAAGTTTTTGGTCATACTAATGATTTTCGTGTTATCTGTCCAGGTACAGTAATGGCGTTCTCTAAACAAGACAAGGCATTTTGCGTCCTCCAATTTGCAAAGACTGAATCGTGGACATGTGTTCAGCGTGCATTTCGCAGGAAATTTAAAAAAGAAGCCCCTGAAAAGAAATCCATTGTCAGATGGCATGCTAAATTTGTGAAAGATGGGTGTTTGTGCCCAAGTAAGCGAACAGGTCGCCCTTCAACTTCAGAAGATGCAGTTGAGCAAGTTCGGACAGCCTTTCAGCGGAGCCCCCGTAAATCAGTGAGAAGAGCCAGCAGGGAACTTCAGCTTGCTCCAGCAACTGTCTGGCGTGTCTTAAGGAAACGACTGCAAATGGTACCTTACAAGCTCAAGTTGGTCCAAAAGTTGAAGGACACTGATAAGCCACTTCGCCGTGACTTTTGCATTGCAATGCAAGAGAAGTTGGAAGATAACGGCTTTGATGACCGGCTTGTTTTTAGCGATGAGGTGACCTTCCATCTGAATGGCAAAGTTAACAAGCATAACACTCGCATATGGGGTACTGAGAATCCTCATGAACTTCTTGAGCACGAGCGAGATTCACCAAAAGTGAACGTGTTTTGTGCAATTTCCAAGAAAGGTGTCTATGGACCGTTCTTCTTTGAAGAGGCAACTATCACTGGTGAATCCTATCTCAACATGCTGGAAGACTGGTTAATGGCTCAGTTGGAACAAGCAGAATCTGATGACTTCATTTTTCAACAAGATGGTGCACCACCACACTGGAGTCTTAGAGTAAGGCAGTTTCTTAACACAAGGCTTTGTCAAGCAACAAGTCTATGTGCCGCCCCTTCCAAGAGATATTGACGAACTAAAGGCTCGAGTAACGGCAGTTGTGGGAACCATTGACGTCAAGATGCTGGAACGCGTTTGGCAGGAAATGGACTATCGACTAGATGTCTGCCGTGTGACGAATGGTGCTCATATTGAGCAACTTTGAAGATTCCCCACAAAACTTGAAACTTTAACCTTTCCAACGGTACCAATTTCATTTTTCAACTCCTAATAGTTTTTGAGTTATTAAAAATCGTTATGTTCCAAAGACTTTTGAAACACCCTGTATATATATATATATATATATATATATATATATATATATATATATATATATATATATATAGTCTTGGAAGTTTTTCAACCATTAAAACTATATGAAAAAAAACCCTTTTAGTCCCAAGTCCTTCGTTGGAAAACTACTTTGCTTGTAAGTCAATTAACTTTATACAGTCACTATATTAGTTTGCTTCCAAGAATTTACGCTCGTCCTAGCATTATTTAAGGGATCGTCAGTTGTTTACCATGACAAACTGTTTCATGAATTAAAAAACAAAACAGTATTTTATCTCATGGTTTCCCAGCAGAGTTGATCAGACACTACTTCCCTTAAAAAAAACAAGAACGAAAACGTTCCGGATATTAGATCTAGTTTTTTGTTCCAGATTAATTATTTGCTAACTTATATATATATATATATATATATATATATATATATATATATATATATATATATATATATATATATATATATATATAATATATATATATGTGTGTGTGTGTGTGTGTGTGTGCGTGTGTGTAATTGCTCAGAGCGAGAGAGACGAATAAATCGTGATAAATCGTGATAAATAGGCATTTAAATAATGGGATTTTATTTCTAGAAGACAAATGCGTTTATCGATCATGTTATTTACGTGGGTAGTATAATGAATAACTCCAATTTTTGAACACAGTCGTGTTTAATTCGACGCAATTCTTCTTTTTATATACTATTACGTTTATACTGTATATTGTGTTTACAATGTTTATTGTGTTTATAATGTATATTGTGTTTATTGTGTACAAATTTGATAACAGTAGACAAAGACTCATGGAAAGAATAAGTTCTATCTTTGGAAACAAATAAAATGCTAAGAATACTGGATCTATGGAAATTCCACAGTTTTACCATTCATCTGTTGTATATTGCTGCCGCGCTTCAAACTATTACCATTTTATGGACGCTGGCGCGAACGCAGACCCCACGTTATCATTGCACCAACTAAGTTCAAACATATTATCTAAGTCTTTGGTTAATGTAGTTTCCAAATATATGTGTGTTATGGTGCCGTACCTAGTTAGTCTCGTCTATTCCTAATAAAAGACTGGAAGCATTTAGACTTCTTGTATTAGGAATAAACTCCAGTCTACACCGGCAGTCAGGACTGATATACCACTTCTCTTGTTTTCTGTACATATCTTTTCTTCAATATATATATATTGTTCACCTAACCCCGTGTTCCGGGTCTTTATTTCGGCCCCTAAACAGGGTCACAACAGTCTGGTTATGTTTTTTCTCTCTTAAATACTTATAGGTGACACATTTTCTCTCTTAAATACTTATAGGTGACACATTTTCTCTTTTAAATACTTATAGGTGACACATTTTCTGTCTTAAATACTTATAGGTGACACCTTTTCTCTCTTAAATACTTATATGTGACACATTTCCATTTTATGGACGTCCGGTGTTCGGTCCCATTTGGGGCAAACACCCCGAACACGTCTTTCCTATTTGAAGGGTCGTCAGCCAAAAGCCTTAAATATTTGACCTAAAGCCACATGTTTTTTTTTACTTCCGTTCTGGGGTCACCTCTGATCTTTAGGTGTCGCTCAAACTTTTGCCATTCAAACAAGGGCCTTAGTTGTGTAACAATTTGCCATGTAAATAACGATAGAGTAGAGAAAGACTAGCAACGTGTCTTCTGTATAGAGGAGAACAGCGTATACCCACTAGGTTAGTCGGCAAATATATAGCAACGCCTAGGAAAACAGTTCTAAAGAAAAGCGATTCGACTAATTATTATTTAATGGTATTTACGAATTGATCAGATCGAACAATCTATGCCTTGAACGATAAAATGGCGGCTATTATGAATTGGTGTGTAATTGGAGATCAGCGGATAATTGATGATCTAATCTTGATCGAATGAAAGAAGCAGCGTTCATTCTCAAGTCTCAATGACGACTTGGCAACTCGATGATTGATGGGGATACAATTTACGCTTAGACAAGCATACGTTATCACAGCTACCACATAGATGTTAGCGTAGTAACGTCGTCTAATTCCTCTAAGCGAAAGCGACTCGCATCAACGGACGATATAATATCGCTAATTGAATATTAGACAGGAGGGAAGAGCGATATTTACCCATCTTTTCGTTTCTTCATTCCTTCGAGTAAGATGAAAATAATACTGCAGATATTGCAGAAAAAAGTGATACTCGGGAAAACGTGATGATATTTCAGATATTATAGAAGAAAGTGATACTTTAACAAGATGACAACGTGTGAGATGATTATAATACTGCATGTATTATACAAGAACATGATTTTTCAAAATGATGATATTTCAGAAGAATGTAAATATACTGCAGTTACTACATAAGAAAGTGATATACTAGAAAGGTGCGATATTTCAACCAGTTGATCTTGCAAAAGATTGTAATATTTAAACAGTGTTATGATAATACTACAGATCTTACTAAGAATGTGACATTTCTACAAGCTGATGATAATCCAGCATATCTTACGGAATAATGTGATTTTTAAATTGGGTTATAATAATATTAGAAATCTTAGTGAAGAATGTGATATTTAGACAGTGTTATGATAATACTACGAAACCTTACTGCCAATGTGACATTTCTACAAATCTGATGATAATCCAGCATATCATACAGAAAAATGTGATTTTTAAATAGAATTATGATAATACTATAAATCTTACGGAAGAATGTGACATTTAAATAGGGTTATGATAGTACTACAGATCTTACAGAATAATGTGATATTTAAATAGGGTTTTGATAGTACTACAAATCTTACGGAATAATGTGATATTTAAATAAGGTTAGAATAATACTACTTATCTTACGGAGGAATGTGATTTTTAAATAGGGTTATGATAATACTATAAATCTTACGGAATAATGTGATATTTAAATAAGGTTAGAATAATACTACTTATCTTACGGAGGAATGTGAGTTTTAAATAGGGTTATGATGATACTAGAAATCTTACAGAAGAATGTGATATTAAAAAAAAATATGATAATATTACAAATCTTACGGAAGAATGTGATTTTTAAATAAGGATATGATAATACTACAACTCTTACTAAGAATGTGATTTTTGAATAGGGTTATGATATTACTACAACTCTTACTAAGAATGTGATTTTTGAATAGGGTTATGATATTACTACAACTCTTACTATGAATGTGATTTTTGAATAGGGTTATGATAATATTACAAATCTTACGGAATAATGTGATATTTAAATAAGGTTAAAATAATATTACAATTCTTACTGAAAGAATGTGATTTTTAAAAAGGGTTATGATGATACTAGAAATCTTACGGAATAATGTGATATTTAAATAAGGTTAAAATAATATTACAATTCTTACTGAAAGAATGTGATTTTTAAATAGGGTTACTGAAAGAATGTGATTTTTAAAAAGGGTTATGATGATACTAGAAATCTTACGGAAGAATGTGATATTTACATAAGGTTAAAATAATATTACAATTCTTACTGAAAGAATGTGATTTTTAAAAAGGGTTATGATGATACTAGAAATCTTACGGAATAATGTGATATTTAAATAAGGTTAAAATAATATTACAGTTCTCACTGAAAGAATGTGATTTTTAAATAGGGTTATGATAGTACTACAAATCTTACGGAATAATGCGATATTTAAATAGGGTCAGGATAATACTAGAAATCTTACAGATAAATGTGATTTTTAAATATGGTTATGATAGTACAACAAATCTTACGGAATAATGTAGTATTTAAATAAGGTTAGAATAATACTACTTATCTTACGGAAGAATGTGATTTTTAAATATGGTTATGATAATACTACAAATCTTAAGAATAATGTGATATTTAAAAAAATATAATAATATTACAAATCTACGGAAGAATGTGATTTTTAAATAGGGTTATGATAATACTACAAATCTTACAGAAGAATGAGATATTTTAAAAAATATGATAATATTACAAATCTTTCGGAAGAATGTGATTTTTAAATATGGTCATCATAATACTAGAAATCTTACGGAATGATGTGATATTTAAATATGGTTATGACAATACTACAAATCTTACTAAGAATGTGACATTTATATATGATAATCCAGCATGTCTTACAGAAGGCTTTTTATAATACTATAAATCTTACAGAGAAATGTGATTTTTAAATAGGGTTATGATAATACAATAAATGTTACAGAAAGAATGCGATGTTTCAAAAGAGTGATTATAATATTACAAATTATACAGAAGATTGTGATATTGCAACAAGCTTATGACAATACTGCATATTTTAACTTTGATTTATTCAAGTATGCGCTGGATTTTCTCCAGAAATACGTGTAAGCTTTATTTTGCTTCGAAACTGACATTATATCACAGTATGATATCATTCTGATCTGCCACTTTAGGAAGCAGAGTCTAAAAGTGACTATATATATATATATATATATATATATATATATATATATATATATATATATATTTAGAACATAAAAATTAGTACAACATTAGTACCGTCGGTTTCAAGCACAGAAGAACTTAGCCATTCGACTCTCTTCAGCTAATTGAGCACTTTACTAGGATTTTTCCTGCTATATTACAAAAGAAGTTATATATATATATATATATATATATATATATATATATATATATATATATATATGTATATATATACACTTAAAGAATGAGAGAGTGAGAATGTGTGTCTGTGAGAGAGAAGGGTAGATAGATAAATAAATATATAAATTTATATATAAAAGACACACAGACATATGTATATATAATATAAAAGTGATATTAAAACAGGTTTATCATAATACTACATATTTTACAGAAGAATGTGATATTGCAACAAGGTGATTATTATACTGCACACATTAAAAAAAATATCATCTGTAACTGCAAAATACACCACAAGAAGAATTTATCATATAAATACATGTTTTATATTTTGAGGTTTTATCTCTTGCACTTATTAAAGATTGCAAATGTGTTTCTATTCTTACGAAACCATTCTGGGACGTGCATTCAAGGAATTGGTAAATATGCGGTTATAAAAGGTCGTATATGAAATTATATTTTTTGGCGGTAAAATAGTGAAACAAAATGAGATCTAAAAATGCAAGATGGAGGAAATAAAGAGAGCGTATTTTTAAACGGAATGTCCGGAGGTAATCTACTGAATGAGATAGGAAATCAAACACTTGGGAGAGGGACACAGAAATACACAGAGACCAAATCTTCTCAGAACAGCAATAAACACGATATATTCCCAAGAGAGAAGTCCACAAGAAACCATTGATGGACGGCACTAGTTTTATCCGAATCTGGGAGAGCAGTACACAGCGAACAACCAATCGCAAACCGTGAACAAATAACGATTATCGGAAGAACGTTTCCGAACACTGCGAACTAACGACGCGAAGTAAAAAACAATAAAAATCGCCGACGACCAAAATATCGGAGGATTATGAAACATCGTAAAATAATTCTAACCGTTTCCAACTCAATATTCCGTCTTTAATATCCTTACACGAAAACAACTCTTTTTTCCCCTGTACCTTCGCGTCGAATAGAAAAATAAACTCGAACTCAATAGGTTACTACAATCACTACAACATCAAATTTATTCGCTCGACGGCCTTTTGGCTAAGATCAAAGTGTAGTATCTGTTCCGATGGATACTGCACGCCTGTCCTGTGCAGTTCTAGGAGGTCCACCCTCCCAGGCTTCGCCTCCCCTCTTTGGGGAGGAGTAAGTTTATTGCTTACTGTCTGAGGCGCCCCTACCGGGGAATGCCGACGGGGCTGCCCAGGCAATTTTTAAATGGTCAGAGTGCTCACCTCTCGAGCGCTGGCTTTTAACCCCACTTTCTCGACCCGAGCTTGGGTCACATCTTACTTGTGGGAGTAAGATAAAACTGGCCTTGTGCCTAACTCCGGGAGGAGTAAATAAATGTTCTTAGCAAACTCTAAACTATTACACCCACCTCGGGCAAATTGTTATTTTCGTTCCTCACTCAGTCACTCTCCCCAAACCAGACACCATACAGGTAGGAGCAAGAACATTTCTCTCTAACATTTTACTCCTCTCACGCTACCAGTCTACACCGGGAACAAATACACAACGGATAATTTAAAACTTATTATTTACGTTAAATATGCCTTCACCTCACCACACAGTAGCATAAGTTGCACATAAAATATAACAGACGCTCCCTTCAATACATCTGACTAGCGTACTATGTTACAAAAAACCTGTTACGGATTAACCGATTGACATTCTATTATTCTTGCTACGTAGCATTTACACGTTAGCGAATAACAGATTACATTAAACTCAACACAATGACAATCACAACCACGACGATTTATTCAACTTCATTGTGCTAATAAATACATTAGTACACTTCTGACAGAAAGTACAACATTTCTTATTCGTTTTTATATGTATTACTTACTTTTCCATTAGTTTACTCTTCGCAAGCCTCAATCAGATCAGGAGAACTTTGAAATCTCCAATAAGTTGCTAGTTACTGTTAATACATTTAAAACCAAGCTTATCTCACTTCATCCCAGTTGAAGTGAATGGCTCTCCTCTTAAGGAAGCACCCTGCTTTGATACGCTTCTAGAACTGACCTTCACTCTAGACCTGAAATGGATCACTTGCATCAAATGTGTTGCTAAGGTCGCTGATAAAATAGTTGGATCATTCTACTGCTCTAGAAAGTGTCTCACTCCTGACGCAATGCTCTACCTTGATGAGAGCCAGACACGCTCTAAGATACAGTACTATTGCCACATCTAGAGAGGTGCCGCATAGAGCACTCTATCCTACATTGACAGAGTACAAGATTGTCCTCTTCTTTTCCCTATAGCGTCTTTCTCATACATAGAAGAGACGCTTCTAGTCTTTCTCTACGCTATCGTTATTTTCATCGTAGGTCTTCGATTGAGATCCCTCCCACTAAAACGTCCACAGCAAAAACTCGTCTCTACAACCACTGTAAATAATTTATATTTCTTTCTTTCTGTACCATGGATCTCAAGGGAACTTCCATGAGCAAAGTTTCTTTCCAAGAACTACTCGTCTGTGGAACACTGTACCGCGGGGATGCTTCCTAGCTGACTACAACATGCCTCGGTTTCAAATTCAATGTTAACAAATTCTTGTTGAGCTGTCATCTTAAATAATTAAATTCTGACCAGTTTCAATTATCGTCGCTAATCCTCAAAGTACTTGTCTTCCTGTTCACCATACACATTCATTGACCCTTATCCTCGAGTGGCCTATGGGCCTTGATAAGCGGTGATGCATTAGTACAACACAATTCTTAACGAATTCTTCATCTTCCATTATCTTAAGTTGTTAATACAAATTTATTATTTTGTATCGATAGACTTTTTATTCTTTTTTTCTGGTATTGCTTCTCTCTATTTTCTTGCAATTTTCTCATCTGTTTATTTTTGCTGGGAATGGGGCATCCTGCCGGATGCCAGACATTCACCCTCCATTTAAGAGCCTCAAACTGAAAAGATCTTTTTAACCCTTAAATGTCTTATGTTTCAAATATAACACATTCCAACAAAATGCCTATTTAATATAATAAGAGGTAAAGGTCGCATAGCCTGGACGCGCACGAGTGTCGTTGCCGACATCGCACATAGCCCATGGCCGTAGCGGCGGTGATTTGTTAAGAATCACCGTGTCTAGGGCACAGTATATGGAAGGCGGAGCCCATCCCTCTCCTTCCGCTGCCTTGAACCTTCCCTGAGTTTTAGTCAGGTACCCATTTACTGCTGGGTGGACAGGAAAATGTGTCAAACTACAACTTGTTTCACATCTGCAACGAACCTGTTGGCAAGTGCGAGTAGGTATTAGTATGGTGTTGCACCAGCACACCAGCTAAGTAGGTAATCGGTATCTTCGATGTCTAACCAATATCAAAAAGAAAGCATTTAAGAGTTAAGGTTCTAACCGTCCCTTTGAGCGCAATTTTAGGAAAGTATAAAGTGGACCTTGGGTTTACTTTCGGTAGTCTCGTAACTCTCGCTTCCCTTATTTTTGTCCTTTAGTCCTCATATTCAATGAGCGATGTTTCTGACAAAGAGGGAATAATTGCTGTGTGCTATGTCGTAATCTATCCATCTAACAAAGGATAGTAGAAAGTGAAATTTGGGTTTACTTTCGGCAGTCTCGTAACCCTCGCGTTCCTAATTTTGTCCTTTAGTCCTCACATTCCATGAGTAATGTTTCTGACAAAGGGGGAAGATTTTCTGTTTTCTGGGTCGGAATCTACCCCTATAACACTTATCGTTGGCTAGTTTTTCACCTTGAAGTAGTTTTTTTCTTCTTTAGCTCTTTACATCAAGTGACTTCATGCCTTGTCTGGAGCGACTTCCACACACACACACAAAAAATGTTTGTATATTTCTCGCACAACAGTATTAGTGCGAGAATGACCCTGAGTGATCCGGTTGGATTTGAACCCCGCATGGATGGTTTCATAGTACACATATCTGTTGAAGTGACCGTCTACAGGTCTGTAAATAACGCTAATGGCCACCCGCAACTAAGTCGATATGCGAAGGACACTCGAACGATAAACCCAGCACGAAATAATATGTCCGTTTGCTTTAGGTAAAGAAAAGAAAAGGGGAATGAAGATTTCGAAATAAAAGACGCTTCGTATTATTTGAAAACCTTTTTCAACAAAACCAAACGGAACAGAAAATCGGATTTTTAACGATTCAATAAACTTTCTGCGACTGTGACGTCTTGCACATGTGTCGAAGCATCCAACTAAGAGGCCCTGTCCGCCGGTAAATCGGTTTCTCATTCCGAAGTTTTTAAATAACTTTGTTCATCGGTGTGTTACGCTTAAGGGTACTGATATCGATCGTGACCCAGTTTTCGTGAGGTTCGACTCGGAAGCGTTCGGCTGTCTTACGCAAACGCCCGAGAGTTGACGAGCCGATTTGAGCAGACGACAATTTTGATACGGTGCTGCGTCCTATGATAATAATGTTTAGCTTGATTTTTTTTTTCGTTAGGGTTAGGGTTAGGGTTTAGGGTTAGGGTTAGGGGTAGGGTTTAGGGTTAATGTTAGGGTTTAGGGTTAGGGTTAAAATATTTATTTGATTTGTTTTGTTGTTTAAAAAATTTCTTGCAACTATAACTAAAAATTATAGGACGTAGCAACGTATCAAAATAATTAAAAAAATATTTGATAACAGTAACTTCGCTATGTTTTGCTTGTTTTGTGTTTTTTGTTGTTTCTTTTAGAACATTTCTTGAAAATATAACTTACAATCACAGGACGCAGGACCGTATCAAAATTGTCGTCTGGTACCATTCGGCTCGTCAACACTCGGGCGTTTGCGTAGGACAGCCGTAGGACAGCCGAACGCTCCCGAGTCGAACCTCACAAAAACTGGGTCAGGATCGATATCAGTACCCGCTTAAGTTTGCAATATAATAATTTGGGTGGTTTCACGCATTTCCATGAAAAAGGTTTTCTTCCGTTGGTCAGTCTGTCACGCTTAGTTTGACATTATACACTTTCATCGGTAAACGTGCACATTAAATGGACTCATCTACAGTTATCACAACTTGTTAAGGTATTTTTATTAGAAGCTCTTTGTGTCGGTTGGTCTGCTCCTCCGTTGGTCTCTTTGTGTCGGTCTGTAACGTTCAAATTCGACATAACATTTTCGCCGGTCCGTCACGCCTTACGTTTTCATAGGCTTTTCGTTATTAAACGCGCAAGTTGTATGGACGTATTTTAAAGAATACCCGTTCTCGTTTGCGGTCGCTGATCGAGTAAGAAAAATGACATTTCGAGAAACATTTTCTTTTTTTTTTTTGACACAATCGCATTCAATATAACAAATTCGCAAAGAAACGAAAACACAATACAAAATGGCAGAGAAAAACCAAAATGGCGCCGATGGCATTCTTCTCAAAGGAGAAATCCTCAAGCAGCTGGGATCAGTTCTTTAAATTAGCAGATACGCTTTCGACGTTGTATCCAAACAAAACAAGCTAGAGAAACTGGCAGCGTTGGCCGCTTGAGAGAAGATTTTATACTTATATAAGGTGAACGTATTTATTATATAAATACAAGCAGGACCTCGCGCAAATTCCTACGCTCGCTTACCTACTGTCTTTTCTTTCAACATAAACACAATTGTCAGCTAAATATTACTTAAACAAATAAAACAAATGCCATTTAAAAAAAATGTATTTATGTCAAATTATAAGAATTGGACGTATTAAAATTACATTAAGATAAAAAAATCCAATGGTTATCTTTTAAAAACTGTTTAAGGACTACTCAATTATCGTCTACTACAACTTCACTCCCCCCCCCACCCACGCTAGTTCACTCCTCCTACCACATCTCCTCCTATTCGACCTCCTTCCACTATATAAAACATTCAATGCGCAAACAAGCAAATAAGTAGGGTTATCAGAGTTTTTATATTTTGGTGCATCTACAGAATTTAAACCAAACTTAACCAACTTTTGCCGAATAAGATTTACGTAAACGGCCGGAAAAGGCCGAGTCAAACCGAGCCGTCGTCAAACAATCAAAATAAAAATTAAAAAAACACACTCACCTGAATGTGTTTTTTTTTATCAAAACGAATTTATTTCGAACGAAGTTTAACAACATAACGACTTTTCTAAGTTTTCTCCGAAAAATCTTTTAAGTTATTAAAAAAAAAACACTTGTCCTTTTTGTAAATGTTTGAAAGGGTCTTTATCGTTGGCAAACAGTCAGTTAGTACATAGTTTAGGGTTAGTTTAGGGTTGGGTTAGGGTTGCGCTTGAATTAATTTTAGTGTTGATCATTTTACGTTTGACGTTGTCTTTAATAGTCGTCTGCCAGAATTTTGTTTGTTTGTTTCGAGCTAGTTCCGGGACTCTGCGTCGGCAAAAGTCGGCAAAAGTCGGTTTAGTTTCGGTTTAGTTTAGTTCAAATTCTGTAGAAGCACCAATATTTTTGTAAATACTCCTCTCCACATATGGGAAAATGAGACGCGCACATATCTGAGGCAATAGCTTAATCCTTAGAAAATGACCCCTAGTTTATAGTTGAATGTGAACACAAATGGATGGTAACATTTAATGCCATTAAGATAAAGCTCCTTTCCTTTGAACAACTACAAGACACCGTTTCAACCACTGATTATCATGGATAATAACACCCTGCCCGAGAGTCCAACGTTCAAACTCCTCGGCATAACGTTCAAAGTAAAATGAGTTAGAACAAACACATAGAAGACGTTGCGGTGCTGATATCGATCCTGAACCATTTTTCGTGAGGTTCGACTCGAAAGCGTTCGGCTGTCCTACGCAAACGCCTGAGAGTTGACGAGCCGATTTGTAACAGACGACAATTTTGATACGGTGCTGCGTCCTATGATTTTAATGTTTTGCTTGTTTTGTTTTTTGTTGTTGTTGTTAAGGTTAGGTTTAGGTTTAGGGTTAGGGTTTAGGGTTAGGGTTAGGGTTAAAAATATTTATTTGATAACAGTAATTTCGCTCTGTTTTGCTTGTTTTATTTGTTTTGTTGTTTAAAAATTTCTTGCAACTATAACTAAAAATTATAGGACGCAGCAACGTATCGAAATTTAAAAAAATATTTATTTGATAACAGTAGCTTCGCTATGTTTTGCTTGTTTTTTTGTTTTTGTTGTTTCTTTTAGAAAATTTCTTGAAAATATAACTTACAATCACAGGACGCAGCACTGTACCAAAATTGTCGTCTGGTACCATTCGGCTCGTCAACACTCGGGCGTTCGCGTAGGACAGCCGAACGCTTCCGAGTCGACCCTCACAAAAACTGATTCAGGATCGATATCAGTACCGACGTTGCAAAGCCTGCTGCAAGGAAAGTGGTCTCTCTCTACCGCGCTGTATGCCACAATCCACCTGGCCGGCACGCGAGGTTTTGTGCCTGTTCGAGTCGGCTGTCGCCAGGCTAAGAAATAGAACCGCTCTCCGGCGGAAATGACGTGATTTCTTGCTCCTACATTTTAGGGCGCCGTCCTTCCAGCACCCTATTTGCTATCTAACATCTATACCGATTTATACGTTTTACTTTTTTTCTTTAACTTTTTCAGTTTGAGACGTTTTTGTTTTTGTTTTTATTTCTTTATTTTAACGTCACCGATTCAGACGTTATTTTATATTAATAGGAATATTAGTGCGAACACTGGCGAAGCGAATTTATTTTCCCGTTATTTTTGAAGGAGGGTGTACACTCGTGATGATATCGATGGTTGACAGCGTTTCCTCGATATAAAAATGAAGAAATATCAATGTTTTCTTTTGTTGTTTCATCACCAATGTTCAACTAGAACTCAAGAATGCTTATCTCACTGCGATCTTACACTCATAATTTATAGTGTCAAATGGTGTATCAGTCTATGACCATCTACGGTTTGGGTATCTGATTTCTGTGTCTGATAGGAACAAAATGTCGGTCGCATATCACAAGCAATTAATCCTGGCTATTTTCAGACTTATCTCCCTTGATGAGAATTTAAAGAAATTTGATAAGCTGATGAAGTGCCGGTTTCATTTAATCAAAGCCTCGTTTCGGATTGTAGGTGATTCCACACTATATCCAGACACTATTAAAAAGTTATGGTGGGTTTTGAAGTTTGTTCGTACGCAAATAGGAACATGTCATTGGTCGGCACAAAAGGAATAGGCGGAGTGCATATTACGATATATATATATCCGAGTTCGAATCTCACGTAAGTCTAAAGTTTTTTTTTAATTGATACGTGTTTTATAAAGTTAAAATAATTGACATAACATGACATAACATAACATATAAAACATTACATAACTATTTTCGGTGCTTCTTTAGTAACGTGGTCGAGATTTGAAAAGGGGGGGATAATTTAAACGACGAAATGTGAAAAGGGGCAGATAAGTCAAACTTTTTTTAAGGGGGCCGAAAAGGGGGGAGGGGCGAAATAGGGGGGGGGTTAAAATCTGATTTATCACAAAATGGACGCAAACGCTTTGAATTTAAAATACTTGTTGTCTTTACTCACAGATAATTGCAAAATGATCGATATTTTGTAAGAACACAAGACTCATCTCAGATGCCGAGACCTGCATGCGTAGCGCTGAGATGAGACTTATCCTATACGCAACTAGAAGCGATGGATTTGTGTGGCGGTGCCTAAATTAGACATTTAATAAAAAGGTGTCCATTAGACGAGGAAGTATTTTTTTTTCAACTCCAAAATCCCACTGAGACAGATAATAAAGTTTATTTATCTGTGGGCCTATGGCAGAGAGAACTAATTTTAAATTTGATAAAAAAAATTCTTCCCCCCTAAAAAAAAAGTTTGGATTATCTGTCCCTTTCATATTTTGTCGTTTGAATTATCTCCCCCTATTCATATCTCGTCTCAGCCACGTTTCTAAATGAAGCACCCTATTTTCTTTTTGATATTCGCAAGAAAGTAGGCATACAAAGTTATTCGGTATTAGTTCAAAGCGAATTAAAAAAAAAATTAAAAACAGCATTTCTAATGTTTTTTGCCAATAAACATAATACATTCGCCGTAGTTACTTACTCTCTCATTCAAATAAATGGCGTATTTTTTCAACGAAATTCCACAAATATGTGTCTTCGTGCTAGCAATGCAGCGGTATAAACTAGGCGAAGATGGGAATTGATATACCCAGTTACTGTACTAACACCGCTCAAAGAGCGGGTAGAAACTAATCTAAACATATTATGTACTCGGTAGAACAACAACAACAAAGAAGCAAACAACAGATTCGATATTCCACTCAATTTGTGCGTTTAGCGATGAAAAACTATTTCAAAATTGAGCATGGCAGACCATCGAATTCAATCCAAATAAAAATCCTATCAGATCTGTTCTGTCCAACAAGGCACTAATGCTGTGGGGAAAATATGAACCCATAATTAGCATCCAGTTATTGGTAAAATAGTGACTTGTGTTCTACTAACTGTATACAATGGATCGTTTAGAATAGAAATTGTGTCTTGGCATTAAAAGACCGAAAAAATGTTTGTTGTTATGACATGAAGCAGAAAAAAACAGACAAAACGCTCATTGGCGGGAATTTGTTACCTCCGCCAAGAAGGTTATGTTTTGGGTCATGTTTCTTTGCGTACAGCTTAGCGTCTACATCGTTAAGCAATCATCATCAAAATTGTGTATAGCCTAGCGTCTACATCGCTCAAACAATCATCATCAAAATTGCGTACAGCTTAGCGTCTACATCGCTCAAGCAATCATCATCAAAATTGCGTACAGCCTAGCGTCTACATCGCTTAAGCAATCATCATCAAAATTGTGTACAGCCTAGCGTCTACATCGCTCAAACAATCATCATCAAAATTGTGTACAGCCTAGCGTCTACATCGCTTAAGCAATCATCACCAAAATTGTGTACAGCCTAGCGTCTACATCGCTTAAGCAATCATCATCAAAATTGTGTACAGCCTAGCGTCTTCATCCCTTAAGCAATCATCATCAAAATTGCGTACAGCCTAGCGTCTACATCGCTTAAGCAATCATCATCAAAATTGTGTACAGCCTAGCGTCTACATCGCTTAAGCAATCATCATCAAAATTGTGTACAGCCTAGCGTCTTCATCCCTTAAGCAATCATCATCAAAATTGCGTACAGCCTAGCGTCTACATCGCTCAAGCAATCATCACCAAAATTGCGTACAGCCTAGCGTCTACATCGCTTAAGCAATCATCATCAAAATTGCGTACAGCCTAGCGTCTACATCGCTTAAGCAATCATCATCAAAATTGCGTACAGCCTAGCGTCTACATCGCTTAAGCAATCATCATCAAAATTGCGTACAGCCTAGCGTCTACATCGCTCAAACAATCATCATCAAAATTGCGTACAGCCTAGCGTCTACATCGCTTAAGCAATCATCATCAAAATTGCGTACAGCCTAGCGTCTACATCGCTTAAGCAATCATCATCAAAATTGCGTACAGCCTAGCGTCTACATCGCTTAAGCAATCATCATCAAAATTGCGTACAGCCTAGCGTCTACATCGCTCAAACAATCATCATCAAAATTGCGTACAGCCTAGCGTCTACATCGCTTAAGCAATCATCATCAAAATTGCGTACAGCCTAGCGTCTACATCGCTCAAGCAATCATCACCAAAATTGCGTACAGCCTAGCGTCTACATCGCTTAAGCAATCATCATCAAAATTGCGTACAGCCTAGCGTCTACATCGCTTAAGCAATCATCATCAAAATTGTGTACAGCCTATCGTCTACATCGCTCAAACAATCATCATCAAAATTGCGTACAGCCTAGCGTCTACATCGCTTAAGCAATCATCATCAAAATTGCGTACAGCCTAGCGTCTACATCGCTCAAGCAATCATCACCAAAATTGCGTACAGCCTAGCGTCTACATCGCTTAAGCAATCATCATCAAAATTGCGTACAGCCTAGCGTCTACATCGCTTAAGCAATCATCATCAAAATTGCGTACAGCCTAGCGTCTACATCGCTTAAGCAATCATCACCAAAATTGTGTACAGCCTAGCGTCTACATCGCTTAAGCAATCATCACCAAAATTGCGTACAGCCTAGCGTCTACATCGCTTAAGCAATCATCACCAAAATTGTGTACAGCCTAGCGTCTTCATCGCTTAAGCAATCATCACCAAAATTGCGTACAGCCTAGCGTCTACATCGCTTAAGCAATCATCACCAAAATTGTGTACAGCCTAGCGTCTACATCGCTTAAGCAATCATCACCAAAATTGCGTACAGCCTAGCGTCTACATCGCTTAATCAATCATCATCAAAATTGCGTACAGCCTAGCGTCTACATCGCTTAAGCAATCATCATAAAAATTGTGTACAGCTTAGCGTCTACATCGCTTAAGCAATCATCATCAAAATTGTGTACAGCCTAGCGTCTACATCGCTTAAACAATCATCACCAAAATTGCGCACAGCCGAGCGTCTACATCGCTTAAGCAATCATCACCAAAATTGCGTACAGCCTAGCGTCTACATCGCTTAAGCAATCATCATCAAAATTGCGTACAGCCTAGCGTCTACATCGCTTAAACAATCATCATCAAAATTGCGTACAGCCTAGCGTCTACATCGTTTAAGCAATCATCACCAAAATTGCGTACAGCCTAGCGTCTACATCGCTTAAGCAATCATCACCAAAATTGCGTACAGCCTAGCGTCTACATCGCTTAAGCAATCATCATCAAAATTGCGCACAGCCGAGCGTCTACATCGCTTAAGCAATCATCACCAAAATTGCGTACAGCCTAGCGTCTACATCGCTTAAGCAATCATCATCAAAATTGCGTACAGCCTAGCGTCTACATCGCTTAAACAATCATCATCAAAATTGCGTACAGCCTAGCGTCTACATCGCTTAAGCAATCATCATCAAAATTGCGTACAGCCTAGCGTCTACATCGCTTAAGCAATCATCACCAAAATTGTGTACAGCCTAGCGTCTACCTCGCTTAAGCAATCATCACCAAAATTGCGTACAGCCTAGCGTCTACATCGCTTAAGCAATCATCATCAAAATTGCGTACAGCCTAGCGTCTACATCGCTTAAGCAATCATCACCAAAATTGCGTACAGCCTAGCGTCTACATCGCTTAAGCAATGATCACCAAAATTAGTAAAAAAAATCGGTCATGGTCTAACTTATAAATTCTTTAATTTTGCGATCTAAATCCAAGTCAAGGTCACGAAAAAAGTGAAAGTCACACGTTTGGGGATAACACAGGTTCTGTTCATTGTAGAGACTCCGTAACTTCATCATATTGTAGCCAATGAAGTCCCACATCATATCTGACTTCGACCTGACCATTGAATTTTCCATTGTAAAGATCTATAGTGGTCAACATTTTGACGAAATTTCAACTTTCGATTTTTACAAATTTGATGTACGGATCTGATGCGCTTTGGCAACGATAACCAGTATGCAAAATGTATCTGATAACTATTTTTTTGAGTTAAAAACGTTTCCATGGCAGAACATTGGTAATACTACATACAATATGAAAAAACTAAGCCCTAAATAAGACGTTTGCCCATCCTTACGTTGTCTGGCGAGGTATTCAGTGTCAGGACTCATTTATGTTCTTGTTTGTATTGCATTGTTTAGAATTCTATTTTATTGAATTGTGTTTGTTTTTATTATCATATCTTGAATTTTGCTGTATTGCATTAAGTTCCATTAGACTTAATTAAATTGCATTTAATTTTATTGTCTAATAATCCATTAGACTGTATACAATTGTATTATAATGATTATTACTGCATTGTATTATATTAAACACGCATTTCATTGAATTGTATCATCTATCGTAACGTCATTGCATTGAATTGTACTGTATTATAATTGCATTCGACAATATTGTATTGAGTTGTATTGTGTATTGTTATATATTACATTGAATTATGTTGAATAATATTGAATTGCATTATATATTTGGTATAGTACACCAACAGTTTACAGAATGGATACAGTCGAACACAATGTTATGCAATAAACTAAATATCTTTTATCCTATCTTTCAAACACAACAAATAACAAATACAAGTACAACATATTTGTAGTCTTTTTGGTCTCAGTTCATTATTGTCGCGAAGGGACAACATCTACCTTTTTTGAAAGTTTACTTCCGCCGGAAGTCATATTTTCGCCATTTTGTATTAATGTTCAACGTTAAAGATACTTTTCTTTGACGCTTGCTAGAAGCATTTTTTTCTGGTGATTTTTAATAGTTCGTTACATCAAATAAATCATACATTACTTTCATAGGTTTTTTTTTACGATCATTTGATTCAACAAAGTATACCCCTTTTTAGCGGGTGATAAGTTAGTATCGTTAAAAAAGCCATTCCGATGTTTGACTACACACTATTATTCAAACTCGTTTCTAAAGAATGTCTTCTTTCCGGCTATCTACTTTATAAAACAAATAACAATTACAGAAACTATTCATATTCTTTCTTTTTGGGTGTTTTTAATATTTTTTCCCACTCCCACGATAATTATCATTTACAACGTAATTTTTTTGGGATATGTTAAGTAGGGATCCATCCACAGAGTGAATGCGGTATTTTGGTGCAAGAATCTGGTTAAGAGTAAGCAAAAGTTTTTATTTTCTGTTTTTGTTGTATTTTTTGTTGAAAATAAAAAATGTTAAATGCTTGTCTCACTTATCCCCGACCCCCGCTCCCCCTACATCCCGGGCGCTATGCCTAAGGTCTGGTGAGTTCCCAAGGTTTGTAAAATCTCCATCTGTAGATAAAGATGGAGGTTGTCCGAGGGAATTCACCGGCCTAAATAACTTCTTGGCCTTTTGGCTAAGATCAAAGTGTAGTATCTGTTCCGATGGATACTGCACGCCTGTCCTGTGCAGTTCTAGGAGGTCCACCCTCCCAGGCTTTGCCTCCCCTCTTTGGGGAGGAGTAAGTTTATTGTTTACTGTCTGAGGCGCCCCTACTGGGGAATGCCGACGGGGCTGCCCAGGCAATTTTTAAATGGCCAGAGTGCTCACCTCTCGAGCGCTGGCTTTTCAAACTCCACTTTCTCGACCCGATCTTGGGTCACATCTTACTTGTGGGAGTAGGATAAAACTGGCCTTGTGCCTAACTCCTGGAAAGAAGTAAATAATACTATTCATAATCACTTCTTGGCCTTTTGGCTAAGATCAAAGTGTAGTATCTGTTCCGATGGATACTGCACGCCTGTCCTGTGCAGTTCTAGGAGGTCCACCCTCCCAGGCTTTGCCTCCCCTCTTTGGGGAGGAGTAAGTTAATTGCTTACTGCTTGAGGCGCCCCTACCGGGGAATGCCGACGGGGCTGCCCAGGCAATTTTTGATGGCCAGAGTGCTCACCTCTCGGGTGCTGGCTTTTCAACCCCCACTTTCCGACCCGACCTTGGGTCACATCTTACTTGTGGGAGTAGGATAAAACTGGCCTTGTGCCTAACTCCTGGAGAGGAGTAAATAATACTTGGCCTTTTGGCTAAGATCAAAGTGTAGTATCTGTTCCGATGGATACTGCACGCCTGTCCTGTGCAGTTCTAGGAGGTCCACCCTCCCAGGCTTTGCCTCCCCTCTTTGGGGAGGAGTAAGTTTATTGCTTACTGTCTGAGGCGCCCCTACCGGGGAATGCCGACGGGGCTGCCCAGGCAATTTTTAAATGGCCAGAGTGCTCACCTTTCGGGCGCTGGCTTTTCTAACCCCACTTTCCTGACCCGATCTTGGGTCACATCTTACTTGTGGGAGTAGGATAAAACTGGCCTTGTGCCTAACTCCTGGAGAGGAGTAAATAAAACTTGGCCTTTTGGCTAAGATCAAAGTGTAGTATCTGTTCCGATGGATACTACACTACATAGACTGGTATTGTCTTGGCCTTCGGGGCTTGATTTACGCCGGTCTATGGGTCTGTCCTGTGCAGTTCTAGGAGGTCCACCCTCCCAGGCTTCGCCTCCCCTCTTTGGGGAGGAGTAAGTTAATTGCTTACTGCTTGAGGCGCTCCTACCGGGGAATGCCGACGGGGCTGCCCAGGCAATTTTTGATGGTCAGAGTGCTCACCTCTCGAGCGCTGGCTTTTAAACCCCCACTTTCCGACCCGACCTTGGGTCACATCTTACTTGTGGGAGTAGGATAAAACTGGCCTTGTGCCTAACTCCTGGAGAGGAGTAAATAATATTATTCATAATAACATCTTGGCCTTTTGGCTAAGATCAAAGTGTAGTATCTGTTCCGATGGATACTGCACGCCTCTCCTGTGCAGTTCTAGGAGGTCCACCCTCCCAGGCTTTGCCTCCCCTCTTTGGGGAGGAGTAAGTTTATTGCTTGCTGTCTGAGGCGCTCCTACCGGGGAATGCCGACGGGGCTGTCCAGGCAATTTTTAAATGGCCAGAGTGCTTACCTCTCGAGCGTTGGCTTTTCAAACCCCACTTTCTCGACCCGATCTTGGGTCACATCTTACTTGTGGGAGTAAGATGAAACTGGCCTTGTGTCTAACTCCTGGGGAGGAGTAAATAAAACTATTCATAATCACTTTGCGGATCAGTTCATTATTATCGTGAGGGGTGTTATCACTCTACAGCGATTTTATACCATTGTATTCAGTTGAATTCTATCGTGCTGTATTGCATAAATTGTATACACTTAATACATAATTCAATAAATCCCTGACGTTACATACAGAGGTAACCACTAATAAAAACATACATATAGTTATTTTACTAAAGTACTAACCTTCAGATGGTACTTGTCAAAATTTGAGATTATTAGTTTACAAATTACCGTTATTTTAGTGATACTTTGCGGATTAGTTTATTATTATTATCATTATTATTATTATTATTATTATTATTATTATTATTATTATTATTATTATTATTATTGTTATTATTATTATCATTATTATTATCATTATTATTATTATTATTGTTATTATTGTTATTATTGTTATTATTATTATTATTACTATTACTATTATTACTATTACTATTACTATTACTATTATTATTATTATTATTATTATTATTATTATTATTATTATTATTATTATTATTATTATTATTTACTCACTAGGAGTTATCACACTGGTCATCGTCAGTGATCGTCCACTGCCAACAACCTGTGGTATTCCCTGGCGTCTGAGTGACTTCCAAAAGAACGAACAAACCGTAGCTGAAGAACTGTAAATAATTATATATATTTTTTTTGGTTGGCCAAATGAACCATTGTCAATCAAATGTGTAGATGTAAATGTTTTGATTTGTTAGTGAAAATAATGTCGTTGTTTTTTTTTTTGGGGGGGGGTAACATTTTTTCAGTGTTTATTTTTAAACATAAACCAAAGAAATAAATAAAATTGTTATGCTTTCAAATTAGTCCTTCCGGAGATTCGACGACCTGACACAGCTGATAATAATTCATTGTTGTTGCAATAGAACGCGATTATTGTTTTCTTCCAAATATTGTCGGCTGCTTGCTATAGCCTGCTTGGCGAATGAATGCTGCAACCTGATTGGTTAATATTTCGTCAGCTCTCGGGCTTTTCCTAGACCTGCCCGATTGTTGCCGATGCGAAATCACGGAAATCTGGCGCGTCAGCTATAAGAGTATCCGTTTTTTATTATATTATATAGTATTACATGTAATTTAATTGCAATAAATGTTATATTAACTAGCAAAAATATGCTACCTTCGGTCGTATATTTTTGCTAGTATATATAACGAATGAACATGTACTACACTGCCCCCAAAAGAGTAAGTAGTTCCTGGGAGGGTGTCTTATGACAACAGTACAGATACATCATTACCTCCCAAAAAAAGGAGGAATTAAGTTCTAGAAGGATGGTATCATGACAAAATAACAGATATTATATAACCCTCCCCCCAAAAAAGAAAGAAATCGCCGGAAGAATGGTATTTTGACCACAAAACAGATACTACACCGCCTTCGAAAATAACGGAGTAGGTAATGCTTGGGAGGATGGTATTACAAACAGAACATATTCTAAACTGTACCCCAAAAGATGGGGTAATGCCTGGGAGAATGGTATTATAACAACAAAACCGCCCCTACATTATCCCCCAAAAGGAGCAGTTAATGCCAGGGGGTATTATCATGACAACAGAACAGGTATTATATTACACCTCGCTAAATTGAGTATTGAAAGATAGTAATAGTATAGTTTCGGCTTCAGACAGATACCAAATCTCCATTAGTGATTAATATGTAATATTGTTTTTTTATTGTTGTATTGAATTATAGTGTACTTAATTATATTGCATTAAATTGTAATGTATTGTATGTTATATTATTGGTCCCCCGATTTATAAAATCGGGAGACCTATGTTTTGAGGCATTTCCGTCCGTCCGTCCGTCCGTCCGTCCGTCCGGATTTTTCTTCGCAACCATCCATTGAATGTCTCTGAAATTTTGCATGAAGTTGTAACTTTTGTCAGGTTAGAACGTGACATTCTCCGATTTTTGAAAAACAATCTGGTTAGCCCCCCAGGTGGTCAAAAGGCCCCAAAATGGCAAAAATGATATTTTGTGCCCCATAACTTTTCATCCATCCATTCAATTTCTCTGAAACTTAGCCAAAATATGGAAGCAATTGTTTCTAATAGAAAATAAGTATCGCTGACCTTGGTAAAAATCTGGTTCGCGCCCCCAGGGGTTCAAAAGTCCCCAAAATGGCAAAAATGACCCTTTTCTCCCATAACGTTTGATCCATCCATTCAATTTTTCTGAAACTTGACCAAAATGTAGAGGCAATTGTTCTGGATATAAAATGAGCATCCTTGACCTCAGAAAAATTCTGGTTCGCGCCCCCAGGGGGTCAAAGGGGGGTCAAAAATGCCCCAAATTGCCCAAATTTATTGCATTTTACACTCGCCACATCGAGTCACATGCAGAGGGGGACCACGCATGCGCGGCTTGTTACATATTGTATTTTACTGAATTATATCGAATTCTATAATATTAAATATAATTGTATTGTTGTATATTATAGCTGTAGTGTTGCATACGCTTATATTATATTGCATTGTATTTTACTCGTTTGTATACCAATCTACTCTCTCTCTATATATAATAATACTAGTAAACTCCTCACACCTGACATTAATAAACCGGTATTGTCCGGCCCTTGGGGTCTGGATTTACGCCGGTCTATTGAGGGTTGTCTGGTCCTGTGCAGTTCTAGGAGGTGCACCATCCCAGACTTCGCCTCCCCTCTTTGGGGAGGAGTAAGTTTATTGCTTACTGTCTGAGGCGCCTCTACCGGGGAATGCCGACGGGGCAGCCCAGGCAATTCTTAAATGGCTAGAGTGCTCACCTCTCGAGCGCTGGCTTTTCAAACCCCACTTTCCCGACCCGATCTTGGTCACATCTTACTTGTGGGAGTAAGATAAAACTGGCCTTGTGCCTAACTCTTGGGGAGGAGTAAATAAAACACCTGACATTATCCTGTATCTCTACAAAGCCACCATCCGGCCATGCATGGAGTATTGTTGCCACATCTGGGCTGGCGCATCATCTACTAGTATCTCCCTCTTTGACAAGGTCCCAAAAAAGTCGCCAACCTAATAGGTCCCTCACTGTCAACCAAGCTCCAGTCCCTGTCCCATCGCCGCAATGTAGCATCCTTGTGCTTGTTTTACAAATACTTCAATGGATTATGCTCCGATGAACTGGCTACTCTGGTGCCCTCTCGACGTAAATTCACTAGACCAACCCGACAGTCTGCCAAATCCCATCCATTCACTGTCGAGGTCCCCAGATGCCGAAGAGCTTTCTACTCTAAAATCTTCTTTCCTCGTGCTGCTAGCCTCTTGAACTCCCTCCCTCCCTGCCCCCTGTTTCCCCGACGGTACTGATATGCAGATATTTAAAACTAATTTAAACAGACACCTCGCTGCACAGCTCCCAATCTAGGTTGACCCCCCAAACCTTTTCCCTTTTTCTCAGTAGCCCCTTACGTCTACAGTGGCGGCCTGCCTTGTTTGGGGTGAACTATGTTAACATTTTAAAAAAAATACACTAACTCATTTCATATTTGTACTACGTTATCACTTTTCACACATATTAATAAAAAATGAGATTTTCCGATCAGCATATTTGCTGTGATTGGTGATTTCTGATTAACATGGTGTCGCAAAGGAAAACACTGCCGACATTAAATATTTTAAAATGAATTGTTTCCAAATCAAACCACGTCTTCCCGTCGACTAAACAATACAATTTCAAATAAATACATTTCAAACATTCGTTTTATTAATTTGAAAGAATATTTAGCCGATAATTGTTTTTACAGTTAGAAAACAGAGAATATTTATTGTTTTAAAAAGTATTAACTTGCTATAAATGTAAATAAATAAATGAAGAAGATACATTTTCGTTTTATTGATTTGAAAGAATATTTAGTTAACAATGACAATTATTTTTACGGAAGAAGAGTAACTTTTTTTATTTTATTATGTAAAAAGGAATATCATTATTAACAGTCAATTATCCAAATTTATATAGAAAGCACAGCGGAATTTTCACAGCGTCCATCTTGTTTTATTAAATACCATTTCATTGAATTTTATTGCACTGTATAGTACTGTATATTATTGAATATAATTGTAGTTAATTGTATGCAATGCATTGACTTATATTGTACGTAAATTTATTTAATTTAACTATGTCTCAACTTTATCATATAGTATTGAATACAATGAAGTCAATTTCCTACGAACGTACCAGAGACCATTATTACATAGTTGTTGGGAAATAATTTGTTTATAAATGACTACATAGTTGAATCCTTTCCAACACAAATATCAATTATTTCTCTAGGAGTTTTATTAGTAAAATGAATCGTCAGACAGAGTCCGCATTCTGTCCGCGACGGTGCATCTAAATCCAATGCCGACATGCCAATACGTTTTATCAGATAACTTTCTGTAATATACCTGCCTTTAGTATAGTTTTGTAAAACGTCTCAATATTCGCAGACAAACATTTCAGGTATTTGACTTACGTTTTAAAAGTGCACGTTTTTGAAGGAGCAGGTAGGTATGTGTATAGTTAAAAAGATATACATACACTTATATATATATATATATATATATATATATATATATATATATATATATATATATATATATACACAATGTGTGCGTGCGTATTTAAGCAGCATTCTTTATTTAAGAAAACATTGTAAAACAACTTGATTGTACCTATTTTATTCTTTAAATTTTTCTAATCATTTTTTCTGTGTCAAAATACAACATTATATTAATAAATGTCTCATAAATATTACTAGTACTTTCGATTATATATATATATATATATATATAGATATTAATTTTATAC
This sequence comes from Sepiola atlantica, assembly GCA_963556195.1. Classification (NCBI taxonomy): domain Eukaryota; kingdom Metazoa; phylum Mollusca; class Cephalopoda; order Sepiida; family Sepiolidae; genus Sepiola; species Sepiola atlantica. The sequence continues at coordinate 82,007,647 of OY744534.1, read as the reverse complement.
GTCACTAGCATGGCTAACTTAGATATTGATGTTTATAGTCAAGCGTCTTTACCACTGGACCAAGAGACTTGTCTAGAAATATGTACGATATTTGTCACCTAAATATTTAATGTATTTTTATGTAATTATTTTTATTGGTGATTGCAGCGTTCGTTGTTATTTTGTTGTTGCTTACTAATATTTCGATTGTCTCACTTACTAAGTGATTAAGATGCAGCAAATTGGATTATTAGTCGCTCTTATCTTTATAGGACATATTTTTCGTTAATATATATTTTTTTATTAATTTTATACATATATATATATATACATATATATGTATAAATATATACATATATATAAATATATACAAATATATACATAAATATATACATATATAAATATATACACATATAAATATATACATACATATATATAAATATATACATACCTATATATAAATATATACACACACACACATATATATATATATATATATATATACAATATATATAAATATATACATATATATATATATATATATATATATATATATATATATAATTGCTATGAGTATATCCTTTAAACTAACATATATATATATATATATATATATATATATATATATATATATATATATATATATATATATATATAGTGCGTAGATTTCAATTTTGTGTTGAGAATCTGAATAACAGAGCTCAATGTAATTTAAACAGAGCAAAACAGAATTATAAAAAAGAAAAAAACTATACACACATTAAGGTTGTATACATTATAACTTATTTCGACCCCTTAATTAGGTCTCCTCAGATGTATAAACAACCACGTCAAAAAAACCAATATATATATATATATATATATAATTCTGTAAACAGAAGAGTTTTGCACCACTTTTATATCTCTTTACGAAGATTCAATTTAAGATACAACAATACTAAACATTACCTCTCAAATCTTAATTCTAATTTTGATCAACATTCATTGCATGATTTTGATTTTAGAAAATGTCTAAAATTTAAGGCTTAAGCTTAAGGGGTCTTAAGAAGAAATTAAAATTCAAGCAATCTTGCATAATTTATGTCTAATGACTATGGATCAAATTCAATACAACTATTTTAAATTCGAATTTTGAAATGAAGGGGTTGCGGCTATATTATGCCTTATAGAACCCTTAAACGAAACTGAGATTTGGGAAATATTTATTAATTGATGCAAGAAAACCTATTGTAAAAATTTCATAAAAATCGGAGGTATTTGAATTTCCCAAAAGTCTTCTGCATCCGTTTTACCTCCTTTGTATAACAATAAATTAAACTAACTATAACCCACATTATGACCCCTTACGTCTAGCAGCTGAGTTCTAAAATCATAGTAATTGGATAATTAGTTTATAAGAGAACTCTGTATGAACAAATATATAAACATATACACATACCTACTTCATATACATATATATATATATATATATATATATATATATATATATATATATATATATATATATATATATATATAAGTAAATTTCGCGTACAACAAAATCGTAGGATAAATTTCAGAGGAAACATTTATTTTTAATCAATAAAACGGACGGGTGGGGAAAAAAAAGAGAATTGCTAAAATTTTCCTTAAGGCCTTATCGTCTGACCCTCTGAAAGGAAACGTCAGAATGATAAATTAAAAACTAAGAAAATCGAATGAGATATGGTGGAAAAAATTGTTTCAGTTCGAGAAAACGATTGAGAGAGAGAGAGAGAGAGATAAAAAAGTAAATCTCTCAACGTTATGGTGTGTTTGAATCATTAAAGATCTCCAACTGATGCTTCAAAATCTTTTGTCTACACAGGCTAGGTCAAGAATTGTTAATAACTAACGCCTAAAAAATATTGAGATGGTAGTTCGACCTGGCACTGTGTAAAACAGAAAACCACCCATCGGAATACTTGTCAGAACAACTATTTGTACTAACGAGGTGATTACCGATGGCGTATTCCTGTGCCTGAAAATTCCCAGATGATCTCGAAACCTTGTGTAAGCGAATATCACGTGGTATGTGTTGGGATATTCTAAATTCTAATCTTTGGGATGTCTTGCCAACGTAGTCAGCTCCACACTGACACATGAATTTATAAACAACAGAATTCAGTTGGAGATCTTTAATGATTCAAAGCCACTATAACGTTGAGAGATTTACTTTTTTTTTTCTCTCTCAATCGTTTTCTCCAACTGAAATAATTTTCCCCCTCATATCTCATTCGATTTTCTTAGTTTTTAATTTAACATTCTGACGTTTCCTCTTAGAGGGTCAGACGATAAGACCTTAAGGAACATTTTAGCAATTTTCTTTTTTTTCCACCCGCCCGTTTCATTGATTAAAAAAAATGTTTCGTCTGAAATATATATATATATATATATATATATATATATATATATATATATATATATATATATATATATATATATATATATATATAAAGAGGGTAGTGCAGTATCAGTGCAGTCCCATCGAGAGAAAAGTATATATATATATATATATATATATATATATATATATATATATATATATATATATATATATATATATATATATATAAAATAGTAAGGCTTCCAACATTTCTAAAATGTTTTTTTTTCAACATTTATTTATTATTTTGTTATTTTATCATTTTATAATTTTATAACGCGTTTCAAGCGTGGTGCGCTCTCATCAGATATATCAAATCGAAAGCCATTTCTTCAAATGGGTTTACATATATATGATGAGAGCGTACCACGCTTGAACGCGTTATGAAATTATAAAATGATAACATAACAAAATAATAAATAAATGTTGAAAAAAAGTTTTTACAAATGTCGGTAACCTTACTCCTTCACACACACACACACACACACACACACACACACACACACACACACACACACACACACACACACACACACACACACACACACACACACACACACACGCACACCCACACACATACACATATATATATACATATATATATATACATATATATAGATAATATATATATACATACATATATATATACATATATATACATTGTATACATATATATATATACATACATATATATATACATACATATATATATATATATATATATATATATGCACACAGATATATATATATATATATATAAAATTTATCCCTTCACATATAACACTGAAGGAAGTAATTCAGTATATATTCAAGCGAACGGAATCAGCAGCAGCTATTTGAAGTAGCTACTGCTGATTCCGTTCGCTTGAATATATACTGAATTACTCGTCATGTAAACAAAATAGAAAACTTTTTTTTCCAGCTGAATTTAACCATAAATGCAATTATAAAAGTTAAAGATTTCACATTTCGTCACCTGACGCCAGCTGTCTCTGACAATTTGTGTAAGCGGGGGATGTATAGTCGGCGGTTACCTTTCCCGTCAGCCTGCTCGTTTTACTTTCAACTGTCGACACTTCAACTGCCCAACCCAACTTCCGATCTCACTCTCTGATTTTTAAAAAATTTGAATTTTACTCGAAACGCCCACGTGATTCACACCCACGTGATTCACCCCCACGTGTTCTCGCTCAAAATCGTCCGCTGTTATCAGCCGATGCTAACCTCACGATAATCGAACCGTTTTCTGTTTCAGCTTCCGTCTAGCGTGACATGTGCAGTTTCAGTTTTCTATATTCTAGCCCCACAAATACTTATGTCTGTTTATATAATACGATATTTCTCGGGGCTAATCACGGGTCTCCTTTAAAAACTGACGTTTACTCATTCTCCTGTTCTCATATATATATATATATATATATATATATATATATATATATATATATATATATATATATATATATATATATATATATATATATATATATATATAAGTAAATTTCGCGGACAGCAAAATCGTAGAATAAATTTCAGAGGAAACATTTTTTTTAATCACTGAAACGGGCGGGTGGAAAAAAAAGAAGAAAATTGCTAAAATGTTCCTTAAGGCCTTATCGTCTGACCCTCTAAGAGGAAACGTCACAATAATAAATTAAAAACTAAGAAAATCGAATGAGATATGAGGGGAAAATTGTTTAAGTTGGAGAAAACGATTGAGGGAAAAAAACACGTAAATCTCTCAACGTTTCATTGATTAAAAAATGTTTCCTCTGAAATATATATATATATATATATATATATATATATATATATATATATATATATATATATATATATATATATATATAATGGAAATAATACAAATTATCAATTCTCATCGAAAAAATTCCAAAACATATCTCTGCGTGAATTCTAAATAAAAGTCGGCATTATGGTGGCTTTTAAGCTCGTAAATAAAAAAAAAGTTACACATATACAAACACACGCACTGGGCGTGTGGAAAAATACTCTCAATTATTAAGTGTTCGTAATTTATTACTAAAATATAATTCTTACAAGTATAAATTTAACATTAAATATGGACGTCAGAATTCGCCTACAGCGTTTCAAGTCACCTGGGAGTCGCATCAGCTGATTTCATAAGTAACTCATTTTTTTCCTTTTTTAATCATTTTTTCTTCCGAATGAGTAACTAATTATCAAGGCTAAAAACACTCGAAGATAAGAGTTATTGACAGTTAAAAACAGCAATTATTCATCCTTTGTCATAAACATCACTCATTGAATGTGATGTCTTGATGTTTTCAAGGCCGGCTGTTGTTTTGAGTAATTGGTATGTGGAGACTTTCAATCCTCTCATAGTATTCATGATCATTCAACTACTAAAACAAAGAAAACGAAAATAATGAGTTACTTGAGAAATCAGTTGATGCGGTCTCCATACGGCTTGAGAAGCTGGTGGCGAATGCTGACGCCCATATTGAATAAGATAAGTATGTACATATATATATAATTGTATGTACAGAATTAACTCTTAAATTAATTTACACATTTTTATGAATGTTAGAACACAGTTTCTAGGTGTTAGGGTTCCAAATGTCGGCTATATTTAGATGAATCTAGTTTTATGCAAAGGGGCTCAAATGGGGTGGAACTCCTTCGTGAAAATTAGATACCTCCGATTTTTGTGAAATTTTAACAATAGATATTAGACATCAATTAATAAATATTCCGCAAATTTCGGTTTTCTTGAAGTATATTAAAGGGGTTTTATGGGTCATGATATGGGCGGACCCTCACATTTAAAAATTCAAATATTTCAGATCTGCATTTAATTTGACCCACAGCAATTACACACTAATTAAACAAGATCCCCTTAATTTAAATTTCTTCTTAAGACCCACTAATTAGTTTAAGCCTTAAATTTTAAATATTTCATAGAATGAAAATTATTTAATGGATTTTGATAAAAATTAATATAAGTATTCTAGACATAAGTTTTTTATTATTATTATATGTTGAGTTTCCTCGGCCTATCTTTCACAGATAACACGAATTGGAATAAATAGATTGAAGACATTGCCGGGGTTGCTGCAAAGAAGGTGGATCCCTCTACCGTTCTAGTAAACTTCTCACACCTGACATTATCCTATATCTCTACAAAGCCACCACCCGCCCATGGATGGAGTATTGTTGCCACATCTGGGCTGATACATCATCCACTAGTCTCTCCCTCTTAGACAAGGTAAAAAAAGAGTCGCCAACTTGATAGGTCTTCCACTATCGACCAAGCTCCAGCCCCTGTCCCATCGCCGCAATGTTGCTTCCTTGTGCCTTTTTTACAAGTACCTCAATGGATTGTGCTCCGATGTGCTTGCTGCTCTGGTGCCCCACGACGTAAATTCACTAGACCAAAATCTGCCAAATCCCATCCATTCTCTGTGGAGATCCCCAGATGCCGAAGAGCTTTCTACTCCAAAAGCGTATTTCCCCGTGCTGCTGGACTCTGGAACTCCCTCCCTGCTCCCTGTCTTCCTGACGGTACTGACATGCAGAAATGTAAAACTAATGTTAACAGATATCTCGCTGCGCAGCTACAAATTTAGGTTGGCCCCCCCCCCCAAAAAAAATCAAAAAAACTTTCACTCTTTTTCTCAGTAGCCCCTTACATCTACAGTGGCGGCCTGCCTTGTTTGGGGTGAATTATGTTAAAAAAAGAAGAAATCTTCGTAAGGCTGCAAAACTGTTCTGCCCGGGGAATTTTTCTTGTCTTCGACGGTATTCTTCTATTGCTATATAAACACACGTGCATGACTAATATATATATATATATATATATATATATATATATATATATATATATATATATATATATAAGTAAAAATTTAAAACAAATCAAAACCTGTAGTAACCTTTGAAGCTGACAGAAGAAGGCAGATACAAAAGTTATGGACGTCTACTGACCTTACTGCAGGAATTCTAATGTTTACCAAAATATTCATGCAAATAAAAAAGTACAATGTGGTTTTCAATCTTCGAAAAAAAAATTCAAAAGCGCTTATTTTTGGCACGAGTCCAAAATATGATAGCAATTAGAAAAACGGTGGTAGAAATGGTATTCTTGGACTGAAGGAATCGGTTGGAAGCCGGATGGGAAGAGTTCATTTAAGTCAAATGCTAGGCTATTAGCCAATATTGCTGGGTAGCCAGGAGCAACTTTCTTTATATAATACTAGCAGGGTGACCCGACGTTGCTCGGGATTTAATGAGGATAACCACTATGTAGTTTTTGACTATGCTAATAACACCATATTACTTTATTTGTGTTTACTCCCCCCCCCTCCCGTTTCGACCCCTAATAAAGTCGGAAAAAGCCGACATGTTTGACATGTTTGATCTATCGATGTTTTGAACCAAACAAAATTGATTTCTCTATGTTTTGGTTTACTTCCCTTCCCTCTACGGTTGTAAGTAGCGGTTTATTCGAAAAAAAAATAAAAACCACTACCCCCAAATAAATATGAGCCAAGAATATGCGTGAAACTTTCCAAGGTCAGTGAAGAAAAATACTTCTAGACTGAGGCAATTTTTATCTCAATCCTGAATGCCCATTTTGGTGGGAGATTGAATTTACTAACATTGAACATCGATCTTTCGTCTAACTCTGGCCTTGATTAAAATATATGGCGATTGATTTAAAGAATTTGTTGTGGTTATTTTGTTTTCGATTTATCGAATGTTAACTAGTCTGCACTTTTAGCATTGATTATGTTGTTGCTATTTCGTTGCCTCTCCACGAGGGGAGAGTTATACAATGGTGATGTTTAACGTGTTGAAAATCCATCTCCTTGGAAAAAAAATTGCCGCAGTCATGAAGGATTTCTTCTAAAATTGACAAATAGTTAAATAGAGGAAAAGTAATAAAAAAATTGCCACAGTCTAGAAAGATTTCTCTTACTTTGACCGAGAAGAGAAAAGTAAAAGTAACAGATACTGCACTTTAAGTTGTAGTATATATAAAAAAGTGGAAATTAATATTTTTTTGAATATCAGTAGCAGTTTTAGCGTCAAAGAAAGTATGAAAAAGTTATCAAATAAATTTGAATTATATTCGGTATGAATTAATATCGAATAATGTTCGATGAATAGGAAAATGTAGATGAGAAAAATGATTTTAAATGTTACGCCGGTCTGTGTTCGAAGTTTATATCGAAGCCTTTTAACTGTCGTGAAAGGAACGTTATTCATAAAAATATACTTAAATAAATCGACGAATGCTGATTTAAATCAAATGTGAGCAGAAAAATTGTACGTATCTGTTTAATGTGCATTGCCTCGAAGGTACTGTTATGTGCTGCGATTATTCAAGTCAGCGAAAATGTAAACACGTTTTTTTATAAATTGTTGCGAATGAATAGAGAGAAAAAGAGGAGAGGAGAAGAAAATAGCGAGAGAGAATGGACGGTTATAATAGGTAAATCAAAAAAAGAGAACAAAACGTCTTACGAAAAATACACCCCCTCCCCCAAATAAAAAAAGAAGAATACCTAACGTGAAAATGAGCACACGAATGTTAGATATGTATGGATGGTCAAAACTGAAACAACTGAATGCGTTTCTTTTGTTAAATCATTATACCTTCTCTTTGCTTCGCCTGTGATAGGCCTTACACTTATTTCTTGACTCTATCAACTATGTCTATTAGTATCTGACTTATGGCGGACGAATTTACGGAATGCTTGTTGCCTCTCAGCAATTGCAGCTGCAGATTCCTAGATGAACCATTGGGGAGAGTGGGGCTTGCTAAAGAATTTTCGCATGGGGACATAGGCTTCGATTCCTGCTTTGACCCATTCAGTTAATTCATTTGCACACTGGTCAGCAGGGAGTGAGAAGGTTTCCCTCCATGAGGCGTCGCTGATGTGATCTCTGATTGACTCAAAATCAGCCTGCTCGTAGTATCTCGTTATTTTGAGCAACGGTTCATCAGCTTTTGGACGACTTTTTAGGGTGATATGTATCATTAGCACAATGTGATCAGCATTCCCGAGTGGGCTATGAGCTTTCGTCACACAAGCCTCGGGCATTGAGGTCAAAATAAAGGTCTATAAGTGAGGCTTGCTGGTCTACTCGATCGGGGATGCGAGTCGGAAAATCGACAGTCTGAGAGAGGGAGTGAGCTAAGGAGAAATTATACGTAGAGTTGCCGGCTGCGTCAGTAAGGCTGGAGAATCCCAACTAGTCACGGTGGTGGGCATTAAAATCCCCAAATACATGTATCTGGGCATTCGAGTCAATTGAGAGTGCTCTATCTATGCTTTCAGAGACAGAGTTTAGCAGAGTACAGTCCTGGGTCGAAGGGGAACGGTATAAGTAACTGACGCTGTGATGTAAAGTCAATCTAAAGCACATGTAGTCTTAGTCATCTGATTCTAACTTATATTCTCTTGTCAGGGGGAGGGTGTTCCGAACATAAACTCCTAGCCCGTGCATATGTTTGTCAGAGTCTTTACGGTAGAGTGGGAGGTAATCAGTCATGTCAAAGTGGTGAGAGGAGATTGAGGATTTAAGGTTAGTTTCACTTAGAGCTAGGATATCCGGGGAGTTTGTCTGGAGAAAGTACGTCGTTTATGTTGGTTCAAAGTCCCCGGATATTTGTGAATGCGAGCCTCAAGGGCGGAGGCGAAAGTGTTTTTGTTGGGTGTCTGGTTTAGGTTTGATTTGATTTTTTTGTAATGACATGTTTGGTTTGATTATAGAGTGGGTTGGCCAAGGTGAGTCCTTGTTTGGTGCCAATAAGCTCACACAACCAGTCTATTAGTCGCAATCTGGGTTGTGGCCTCAGGAAAGCCCACCGGAGATAATTGCAGGGCCCCTATCCATGCGCGACATGGCACATACAACTACTCACGATATTATGCAACTGATGATTGAGCAGCCGTTCTTAGCGCTACCCAAGAGTTTGGGCTCATGTCTTGTCATTCGGTAACAGCAGCCAGAATAGCTGTCTAACCTGTACCCTCAACCTGTCGGAACAAGAGAGACCCAGACTGGTCATGTAAGACTTAGTGACGAAAAAACTTTCCCCAAGTTGCCCAAATAGAAAGAAAGAGTACGGCGTTCATTGTCATAGTAAGGAAACAAGGCTAGGCACTGAGTGTTTAGAAGCGTCCCAGCGCTGGTACCTCCGCGCCTGACTAATAAACAAAGAAGGAGTGCAAGGGCCGGCGATAGGCAGAACCTAATTACTCCTTAAGAAATTGTAGGTTTGCAAACCGGATATTTTGTTCGAGATTCCAACTCTAGGAAGGTTGTCGATCAGGACTAAGGAGGCCTTCCTCCCCAACGGTTTACTGCCACGGCGTAAGTAGTTGGTTGCAAGGTGTTATTGACAGAGATTTCCTTCTCTTAGATGGATAGCCTTACAAAATCTTACGGGTCCAACACACCGAGAGGGGTGAAATAGCCTGCACCCCTGTACTAGTCGGGTATTTCCTAGCCCCCGCACGTTAAAAAAAAAGACTTCCATAAATAGTCTCGGAAGTTTCTCAACCATTAAAACTATAAATACATATATATATATATATATATATATATATATATATATATATATATATATATATGTGTGTGTGTGTGTGTGTGTGTGTGTGTGTGTACATATGTAGATAGAATAAGTTCATTGTATACTACAGAGGGGACAGAAAGTTGAAGATAGGTTTCCCTCTCGCAAGTAAGTACAAATAAGAGAAATGAGAAAGAGAGTCACAACTTCAGGCCAGCGTGGGATTTCAAGAATTTCTCTAGTGAGAAATCAACAGACAGGCAATAAGACAGTATACATCAATAATTAAACACATTTAATTCAAACACAGAATTAAGTACATTCATATTGTACACATTAGAATTTGGAGAAAATAGTATGTGAGTATTGATTTACTCCCTCCCGGAGTTAGGCACAAGGCCAGTTTTATCTTACTCCCACAAGTAAGATGTGACCCAAGGTCGGGTCGGGAAAGTGGGTTTAAAAATTGCCCGGGCAGCCCCGTCGGCATTCCCCGGCAGGGGCGCCTCAGGCAGTAAGCAATAAACTTACTCCTCCCCAAAGAAGGGAGGCGAAGCCTGGGAGGGTGGACCTCCTAGAACTGCACAGGACAGACACATAGATCGGCGTAAATCAAGCCCCGAAGGCCAAGACAATACCAGCCTATGGGGTGCATTATCCATCGGAACAGATACTACACTTTGATCTTAGCCAAAAGGCCAAGAAAATAGTATGTGAGTAGCCAAGAGTATGGAAACCAAAAAATAAAGAATAAAGAATAAATAAAAAAAAGTGCTTATCTTTCCATCGGATTAACATTGTGAAGTATCGGGTGGGTCGGCCGCTTGGCCTCGAATGACTGCAGAAGGAGGAGAGTCACCTTTTTGAGGAAGGAATTTGACGGGAGGGGGGTATCTTGTTTTCAAGCAGTTCGAAAACATTTTTTTTTACCGTAGTTAGGACGACTTTTCTATTTTAATTGTTCGCATATCATTGACCGAGTACTTAGGGATTTTTTAGGATATATGTTTTGAAATAGTGAAAGAAATCATTTCCTTTGTCTGCCTCGTTAGAAACAACTAGATTAATTAAATAATTAGTCAGCAAGCGTGGGATTTGAAGAATGTCTTCAGTGGGAAATCAATAGACTGTGTGTATCTACTTAAAGTCAGTAACTACACAACACACCTGCAAATATGAAATATAAGTTTTTTTTGCATTGACTCGGGCAGAATATTAAAACATTTACCTTGTAATATTCATTCTTTTTTGTGGAAGAGAGGCATGAACAAAATTAGTAAGGAAAAGCTAAAAAAATACCATTTCAAACTTGAGCATAACAGACTAACGAAAATACCATTTCAAACTTGAGCATAACAGACTAACGAAAATACCATTTCAAACTTGAGCATAACAGACTAACGAAAATACCATTTCAAACTTGAGCATAACAGACTAACGAAAATACCATTTCAAACTTGAGCATAACAGACTAACGAAAATACCATTTCAAACTTGAGCATAACAGATTAACGAAAATACCATTTAAAACTTGAGCATAACAGACTAACGAAAATACTATTTCAAACTTGAGCATAACAGACTAACGAAAATACCATTTCAAACTTGAGCATCACAGACTAACGAAAATACAATTTTATCTTGAGCATAACAGACTAACGAAAATACCATTTAAAACTTGAGCATAACAGACTAACGAAAATACCATTTCAAACTTGAGCATAACAGACTAACGAAAATACCATTTCGAACTTGAGCATAACAGACTAACGAAAATACCATTTAAAACTTGAGCATAACAGACTAACGAAATAACATTTCCAACTTGAGCATAACAGACTGACGAAAATGTCATTTAAAACTTGAGCATAACAGACTAACGAAAATACCATTTCAAACTTGAGCATAACAGACTAACGAAAATACCATTTCAAACTTGAGAATAACAGATCACCGAAAATACCATTTCTAACTTGAGCATAACAGACTAACGAAAATACCATTTACTAACTTTAGCATAACAGACTAACGAAAATACCATTTCAAACTTGAGCATAACAGACTAACGAAAATACCATTTAAAACTTGAGCATAACAGACTAACGAAAATACCATTTTAAACTTGAGCATAACAGAATAACGAAAATACCATTTCAAACTTGAGCATAACAGACTAACGAAAATACCATTTCAAACTTGAGCATAACAGACTTACGAAAATACCATTTCAAACTTGAGCATAACAGACTAACGAAAATACCATTTTAAACTTGAGCATAACAGAATAACGAAAATACCATTTCAAACTTGAGCATAACAGACTAACGAAAATACCATTTCAAACTTGAGCAACCCAGACTTACGAAAATACCATTTCCAACTTGAGCATAACAGATTAACGAAAATACATTTTCAAACTTGAGCATAACAGACTAACGAAAATACTATTTAAAACTTGAGCATAACAGACTAACGAAAATACCATTTCACACTTGAGCATAACAGATTAACGAAAATACCATTTCAAACTTGAGCATAACAGATTAACGAAAATACCATTTCAAACTTGAGCATAACAGATTAACGAAAATACAATTTCAAACTTGAGCATAACAGACAAACGAAAATGTCATTTCAAACTTGAGCATAAAAGATTAACGAAAATACCATTTCAAACTTGAGAATAACAGATTAATGAAAATGTCATTTCAAACTTGAGCATAACAGATTAACGAAAATACCATTTCGAACTTGAGCATAACAGATTAACGAAAATACCATTTGAAACTTGAGCATAACAGACTAACGAAAATACCATTTCAAACTTGAGCATAACAGATTAACGAAAATACCATTTCAAACTTGAGCATAACAGATTAACGAAAATACCATTTCAAACTTGAGCATAACAGATTAACGAAAATACCATTTCAAACTTGAGCATAACAGACTAACGAAAATACCATTTCAAACTTGAGCATAACAGACTAACGAAAATACCATTTCAAACATGAGCATAACAGACTAACGAAAATACAATTTCCAACTTGAGCATAACAGACTAACGAAAATACCATTTAAAACTTGAGCATAACAGACTAACGAAAATGTCATTTCAAACTTGAGCATAACAGACTAACGAAAATACCATTTCAAACTTGAGCATAACAGACTAATGAAAATACCATTTGAAACTTGAGCATAACAGACTAACGAAAATACCATTTCCAACTTGAGCATAACAGACTGACGAAAATGTCATTTCAAACTTGAGCATAACAGACTAACGAAAATACCATTTCAAACTTGAGCATAACAGATTAACGAAAATAACATTTCTAACTTGAGCATAACAGACTTACGAAAATACCATTTACTAACTTTAGCATAACAGACTAACGAAAATACCATTTCAAACTTGAGCATAACAGACTAACGAAAATACCATTTAAAACTTGAGCATAACAGACTAACGAAAATACCATTTCAAACTTGAGCATAACAGACTAACGAAAATACCATTTAAAACTTGAGCATAACAGAATAACGAAAATACCATTTCAAACTTGAGCATAACAGACTAACGAAAATACCATTTCAAACTTGAGCATAACAGACTTACGAAAATACCATTTCAAACTTGAGCATAACAGACTAACGAAAATACCATTTCAAACTTGAGCATAACAGACTTACGAAAATATCATTTCAAACTTGAGCATAACAGACTTACGAAAATACCATTTCAAACTTAAGCATAACAGACTAACGAAAATACCATTTCAAACTTGAGCATAACAGATTAACGAAAATACATTTTCAAACTTGAGCATAACAGACTAACGAAAATACTATTTCAAACTTGAGCATAACAGACTAACGAACATACCATTCTAAACTTGAGCATACCAGATTAACGAAAATACTATTTCAAACTTGAGCATAACAGATTAACGAAAATACCATTTCAAACTTGAGCATAACAGATTAACGAAAATACAATTTCAAACTTGAGCATAACAGACTAACGAAAATGTCATTTCAAACTTGAGCATAACAGATTAACGAAAATACCATTTCAAACTTCAGCATAACAGATAAATGAAAATGTCATTTCAAACTTGAGCATAACAGATTAACGAAAATACCATTTCAAACTTGAGCATAACAGACTAACGAAAATACCATTTCAAACTTGAGCATAACAGATCAACGAAAATACCATTTAAAACTTGAGCATAACAGACTAACGTAAATACCATTTAAAACTTGAGCTTAACAGACTACCGAAAATACCATTTCAAACTTGAGCATAACAGATTAACGAAAATACCATTTCAAACTTGAGCATAACAGATTAACGAAAATGTCATTTCAAACTTGAGCATAACAGATTAACGAAAATACCATTTCAAACTTGAGCATAACAGATTAACGAAAATGTCATTTCAAACTTGAGCATAACAGATTTACGAAAATACCATTTCAAACTTGAGCATAACAGATTAACGAAAATAACATTTCAAACTTGAGCATAACAGATTAACGAAAATGTCATTTCAAACTTGAGCATAACAGACTAACGAAAATACCATTTCAAACTTGAGCATAACAGACTAACGAAAATGTCATTTCAAACTTGAGCATAACAGATTAACGAAAATACCATTTCAAACTTGAGCATAACAGACTAACGAAAATTCCATTTCAAACTTGAGCATAACAGACTAACGAAAATACTATTTCAAACTTGAGCATAACAGACTAACGAAAATACCATTTCTAACTTGAGCATAACAGACTAACGAAAATACGATTTAAAACTTGAGCATAACAGACTTACGAAAATACCATATCCAACTTGAGCATAACAGACTGACGAAAATGTCATTTCAAACTTGAGCATAACAGACTAACGAAAATACCATTTCCAACTTGAGCATAACAGATTAACGAAAATACAATTTCAAACTTGAGCATAACAGACTAACGAAAATGTCATTTCAAACTTGAGCATAACAGATTAACGAAAATGTCATTTCAAACTTGAGCATAACAGATTAACGAAAATACCATTTCGAACTTGAGCATAACAGATTAACGAAAATACCATTTCAAACTTGAGCATAACAGACTAACGAAAATACCATTTCAAACTTGAGCATAACAGATTAACGAAAATACTATTTCCAACTTGAGCATAACAGACTAACGAAAATACCATTTCTAACTTGAGCATAACAGATTAACGAAAATACCATTTAAAACTTGAGCATAACAGACTAACGAAAATACCATTTCCAACTTGAGCATAACAGACTGACGAAAATGTCATTTCAAACTTGAGCATAACGGACTAACAAAAATACCATTTCAAACTTGAGCATAACAGACTAACGAAAATACCATTTCAAACTTGAGCATAACAGATTAACGAAAATACCATTTCTAACTTGAGCATAACAGACTAACGAAAATACCATTTACTAACTTTAGCATAACAGACTAACGAAAATATCATTTTAAACTTGAGCATAACAGACTAACGAAAATACCATTTCAAACTTGAGCATAACAGACTAACGAAAATACCATTTCAAACTTGAGCATAACAGACTAACGAAAATACCATTTCAAACTTGAGCATAACAGAATAACGAAAATACCATTTCAAACTTGAGACTAACAGACTAAAGAAAATACCATTTCAAACTTGAGCATAACAGACTTACGAAAATACCATTTCAAACTTGAGCATAACAGACTAACGAAAATACCATTTCAAACTATAGCATAACAGATTAACGAAAATACATTTTCAAACTTGAGCATAACAGACTAACGAAAATACTATTTCAAACTTGTGCATAACAGACTAACGAAAATACCATTTCAAACTTGAGCATAACAGATTAACGAAAATACCATTTCAAACTTGAGCATAACAGATTAACGAAAATACCATTTCAAACTTGAGCATAACAGATTAACGAAAATACAATTTCAAACTTGAGCATAACAGACTAACGAAAATGTCATTTCAAACTTGAGCATAACAGATTAACGAAAATGTCATTTCAAACTTGAGCATAACAGATTAATGAAAATATCATTTCAAACTTGAGCATAACAGATTAACGAAAATACCATTTCGAACTTGAGCATAACAGATTAAAGAAAATACCATTTCAAACTTGAGCATAACAGACTAACGAAAATACCATTTCAAACTTGAGCATAACAGATTAACGAAAATACCATTTCAAACTTAAGCATAACAGATTAACGAAAATACCATTTTAAACTTGAGCATAACAGACTAACGAAAATACCATTTATAACTTGAGCATAACAGATAAACGAAAATACCATTTCAAACTTGAGCATAACAGATTAAGGAAAATGTCATTTGAAACTTGAGCATAACAGATTAACGAAAATACCATTTCCAACTTGAGCATAACAGATTAACGAAAATGTCATTTCAAACTTGAGCATAACAGATTAACGAAAATACCATTTCAAACTTGAGCATAACAGATTAACGAAAATGTCATTTCAAACTTGAGCATAACAGATTAACTAAAATACGATTTCAAACTTGAGCATAACAGATTAACGAAAATGTCATTTCAAACTTGAGCATAACAGACTAACGAAAATACCATTTCAAACTTGAGCATAACAGACTAATGAAAATACCATTTGAAACTTGAGCATAACAGACTAACGAAAATACCATTTCAAACTTTAGCATAACAGACTAACGAAAATACCATTAAAAACTTGAGCATAACAGATTAACGAAAATACTATTTCAAACTTGAGCATAACAGACTAACGAAAATACCATTTAAAACTTGAGCATAACAGACTAACGAAAATACTATTTTAAACTTGAGCATAACAGACTAACGAAAATACCATTTGAAACTTGAGCATAACAGACTAACGAAAATACCATTTCCAACTTGAGCATAACAGACTGACGAAAATGTAATTTCAAACTTGAGCATAACAGACTAACGAAAATACCATTTCTAACTTGAGCATAACAGACTTACGAAAATACCATTTACTAACTTTAGCATAACAGATAAACGAAAATATCATTTCAAACTTGAGCATAACAGACTAACGAAAATACCATTTCAAATTTGAGCATAACAGACTAACGAAAATACCATTTCAAACTTGAGCGTAACAGACTAACGAAAATACCATTTTAAACTTGAGCATAACAGAATAATGAAAATACCATTTCAAACTTGAGCATAACAGACTAACGAAAATACCATTTCAAACTTGAGCATGAAAGACTTACGATAATATTATTTCAAACTTGAGCATAACAGACTAACGAAAATACCATTTCAAACTTGAGCATAACAGACTTACGACAATACTATTTCAAACTTGAGCATAACAGACTAACGAAAATACCATTTCAAACTTGAGCCTAACAGATTAACGAAAATACATTTTCAAACTTGAGCATAATAGACTAACGAAAATACTATTTCAAACTTGAGCATAACAGACTAACGAAAATACCATTTTAAACTTGAGCATAACAGATTAACGAAAATACCATTTCAAACTTGAGCATAACAGACTAATGAAAATACCATTTCAAACTTGAGCATAACAGATTAACGAAAATACAATTTCAAACTTGAGCATAACAGACTAACGAAAATGTCATTTCAAACTTGAGCATAACAGATTAACGAAAATACCATTTCAAACTTGAGCATAACAGATTAACGAAAATACCATTTCAAACTTGAGCATAACAGATTAACGAAAATGTCATTTCAAACTTGAGCATAACAGACTAACGAAAATACCATTTCAAACTTGAGCATAACAGACTAACGAAAATGTCATTTCAAACTTGAGCATAACAGACTAACGAAAATACCATTTCAAACTTGAGCATAACAGACTAATGAAAATACCATTTCAAACTTGAGCATAACAGACTAACGAAAATACCATTTTAAACTTGAGCATAACAGATTAACGCACATACCATTTCAAACTTGAGCATAACAGATTAACGAAAATACCATTTGAAACTTGAGCATAACAGACTAACGAAAATACAATTTTATCTTGAGCATAACAGACTAACGAAAATACCATTTCAAACTTGAGCATAACAGACTAACGAAAATACCATTTCAAACTTGAGCATAACAGACTAACGAAAATACCATTTCAAACTTGAGCATAACAGACTAACGAAAATACCATTTAAAACTTGAGCATAACAGACTAACGAAATAACATTTCCAACTTGAGCATAACAGACTGACGAAAATGTCATTTAAAACTTGAGCATAACAGACTAACGAAAATACCATTTCAAACTTGAGCATAACAGACTAACGAAAATACCATTTCAAACTTGAGAATAACAGATCACCGAAAATACCATTTCTAACTTGAGCATAACAGACTAACGAAAATACCATTTACTAACTTTAGCATAACAGACTAACGAAAATACCATTTTAAACTTGAGCATAACAGAATAACGAAAATACCATTTCAAACTTGAGCATAACCGACTAACGAAAATACCATTTCAAACTTGAGCATAACAGACTTACGAAAATACCATTTCAAACTTGAGCATAACAGACTAACGAAAATACCATTTTAAACTTGAGCATAACAGAATAACGAAAATACCATTTCAAACTTGAGCATAACAGACTAACGAAAATACCATTTCAAACTTGAGCAACCCAGACTTACGAAAATACCATTTCAAACTTGAGCCTGACAGATTAACGAAAATACATTTTCAAACTTGAGCATAACAGACTAACGAAAATACTATTTAAAACTTGAGCATAACAGACTAACGAAAATACCATTTCACACTTGAGCATAACAGATTAACGAAAATACCATTTCAAACTTGAGCATAACAGATTAACGAAAATACCATTTCAAACTTGAGCATAACAGATTAACGAAAATACAATTTCAAACTTGAGCATAACAGACAAACGAAAATGTCATTTCAAACTTGAGCATAAAAGATTAACGAAAATACCATTTCAAACTTGAGAATAACAGATTAATGAAAATGTCATTTCAAACTTGAGCATAACAGATTAACGAAAATACCATTTCGAACTTGAGCATAACAGATTAACGAAAATACCATTTGAAACTTGAGCATAACAGACTAACGAAAATACCATTTCAAACTTGAGCATAACAGATTAACGAAAATACCATTTCAAACTTGAGCATAACAGATTAACGAAAATACCATTTCAAACTTGAGCATAACAGATTAACGAAAATACCATTTCAAACTTGAGCATAACAGACTAACGAAAATACCATTTCAAACTTGAGCATAACAGACTAACGAAAATACCATTTCAAACATGAGCATAACAGACTAACGAAAATACAATTTCCAACTTGAGCATAACAGACTAACGAAAATACCATTTAAAACTTGAGCATAACAGACTAACGAAAATGTCATTTCAAACTTGAGCATAACAGACTAACGAAAATACCATTTCAAACTTGAGCATAACAGACTAATGAAAATACTATTTCAAACTTGAGCATAACAGACTAACGAAAATACCATTTCAAACTTTAGCATAACAGACTAACGAAAATACCATTTCAAACTTGAGCATAACAGATAAACGAAAATACCATTTCAAACTTGAGCATAACAGACTAACGAAAATACCATTTCAAACTTGAGCATAACAGACTAACGAAAATACTATTTCAAACTTGAGCATAACAGACTAACGAAAATACCATTTCTAACTTGAGCATAACAGATTAACGAAAATACCATTTCAAACTTGAGCATAACAGACTAACGAAAATACCATTTCCAACTTGAGCATAACAGACTGACGAAAATGTCATTTCAAACTTGAGCATAACAGACTAACGAAAATACCATTTCAAACTTGAGCATAACAGATTAACGAAAATACCATTTCTAACTTGAGCATAACAGACTTACGAAAATACCATTTACTAACTTTAGCATAACAGACTAACGAAAATACCATTTGAAACTTGAGCATAACAGACTAACGAAAATACCATTTAAAACTTGAGCATAACAGACTAACGAAAATACCATTTCAAACTTGAGCATAACAGACTAACGAAAATACCATTTAAAACTTGAGCATAACAGAATAACGAAAATACCATTTCAAACTTGAGCATAACAGACTAACGAAAATACCATTTCAAACTTGAGCATAACAGACTTACGAAAATACCATTTCAAACTTGAGCATAACAGACTAACGAAAATACCATTTCAAACTTGAGCATAACAGACTTACGAAAATATCATTTCAAACTTGAGCATAACAGACTTACGAAAATACCATTTCAAACTTAAGCATAACAGACTAACGAAAATACCATTTCAAACTTGAGCATAACAGATTAACGAAAATACATTTTCAAACTTGAGCATAACAGACTAACGAAAATACTATTTCAAACTTGAGCATAACAGACTAACGAACATACCATTCTAAACTTGAGCATAACAGATTAACGAAAATACTATTTCAAACTTGAGCATAACAGATTAACGAAAATACCATTTCAAACTTGAGCATAACAGATTAACGAAAATACAATTTCAAACTTGAGCATAACAGACTAACGAAAATGTCATTTCAAACTTGAGCATAACAGATTAACGAAAATACCATTTCAAACTTGAGCATAACAGATAAATGAAAATGTCATTTCAAACTTGAGCATAACAGATTAACGAAAATACCATTTCAAACTTGAGCATAACAGACTAACGAAAATACCATTTCAAACTTGAGCATAACAGATCAACGAAAATACCATTTAAAACTTGAGCATAACAGACTAACGTAAATACCATTTAAAACTTGAGCTTAACAGACTACCGAAAATACCATTTCAAACTTGAGCATAACAGATTAACGAAAATACCATTTCAAACTTGAGCATAACAGATTAACGAAAATGTCATTTCAAACTTGAGCATAACAGATTAACGAAAATACCATTTCAAACTTGAGCATAACAGATTAACGAAAATGTCATTTCAAACTTGAGCATAACAGATTTACGAAAATACCATTTCAAACTTGAGCATAACAGATTAACGAAAATAACATTTCAAACTTGAGCATAACAGATTAACGAAAATGTCATTTCAAACTTGAGCATAACAGACTAACGAAAATACCATTTCAAACTTGAGCATAACAGACTAACGAAAATGTCATTTCAAACTTGAGCATAACAGACTAATGAAAATACCATTTCAAACTTGAGCATAACAGACTAATGAAAATACCATTTCAAACTTGAGCATAACAGATTAACGAAAATACCATTTCAAACTTGAGCATAACAGACTAACGAAAATTCCATTTCAAACTTGAGCATAACAGACTAACGAAAATACTATTTCAAACTTGAGCATAACAGACTAACGAAAATACCATTTCTAACTTGAGCATAACAGACTAACGAAAATACGATTTAAAACTTGAGCATAACAGACTTACGAAAATACCATATCCAACTTGAGCATAACAGACTGACGAAAATGTCATTTCAAACTTGAGCATAACAGACTAACGAAAATACCATTTCCAACTTGAGCATAACAGATTAACGAAAATACAATTTCAAACTTGAGCATAACAGACTAACGAAAATGTCATTTCAAACTTGAGCATAACAGATTAACGAAAATGTCATTTCAAACTTGAGCATAACAGATTAACGAAAATACCATTTCGAACTTGAGCATAACAGATTAACGAAAATACCATTTCAAACTTGAGCATAACAGACTAACGAAAATACCATTTCAAACTTGAGCATAACAGATTAACGAAAATACTATTTCCAACTTGAGCATAACAGACTAACGAAAATACCATTTCTAACTTGAGCATAACAGATTAACGAAAATACCATTTAAAACTTGAGCATAACAGACTAACGAAAATACCATTTCCAACTTGAGCATAACAGACTGACGAAAATGTCATTTCAAACTTGAGCATAACGGACTAACAAAAATACCATTTCAAACTTGAGCATAACAGACTAACGAAAATACCATTTCAAACTTGAGCATAACAGATTAACGAAAATACCATTTCTAACTTGAGCATAACAGACTAACGAAAATACCATTTACTAACTTTAGCATAACAGACTAACGAAAATATCATTTTAAACTTGAGCATAACAGACTAACGAAAATACCATTTCAAACTTGAGCATAACAGACTAACGAAAATACCATTTCAAACTTGAGCATAACAGACTAACGAAAATACCATTTCAAACTTGAGCATAACAGAATAACGAAAATACCATTTCAAACTTGAGACTAACAGACTAAAGAAAATACCATTTCAAACTTGAGCATAACAGACTTACGAAAATACCATTTCAAACTTGAGCATAACAGACTAACGAAAATACCATTTCAAACTATAGCATAACAGATTAACGAAAATACATTTTCAAACTTGAGCATAACAGACTAACGAAAATACTATTTCAAACTTGTGCATAACAGACTAACGAAAATACCATTTCAAACTTGAGCATAACAGATTAACGAAAATACCATTTCAAACTTGAGCATAACAGATTAACGAAAATACCATTTCAAACTTGAGCATAACAGATTAACGAAAATACAATTTCAAACTTGAGCATAACAGACTAACGAAAATGTCATTTCAAACTTGAGCATAACAGATTAACGAAAATGTCATTTCAAACTTGAGCATAACAGATTAATGAAAATATCATTTCAAACTTGAGCATAACAGATTAACGAAAATACCATTTCGAACTTGAGCATAACAGATTAAAGAAAATACCATTTCAAACTTGAGCATAACAGACTAACGAAAATACCATTTCAAACTTGAGCATAACAGATTAACGAAAATACCATTTCCAACTTAAGCATAACAGATTAACGAAAATACCATTTTAAACTTGAGCATAACAGACTAACGAAAATACCATTTATAACTTGAGCATAACAGATAAACGAAAATACCATTTCAAACTTGAGCATAACAGATTAAGGAAAATGTCATTTGAAACTTGAGCATAACAGATTAACGAAAATACCATTTCCAACTTGAGCATAACAGATTAACGAAAATGTCATTTCAAACTTGAGCATAACAGATTAACGAAAATACCATTTCAAACTTGAGCATAACAGATTAACGAAAATGTCATTTCAAACTTGAGCATAACAGATTAACGAAAATACCATTTCAAACTTGAGCATAACAGATTAACGAAAATGTCATTTCAAACTTGAGCATAACAGACTAACGAAAATACCATTTCAAACTTGAGCATAACAGACTAATGAAAATACCATTTGAAACTTGAGCATAACAGACTAACGAAAATATCATTTCAAACTTTAGCATAACAGACTAACGAAAATACCATTTAAAACTTGAGCATAACAGATTAACGAAAATACTATTTCAAACTTGAGCATAACAGACTAACGAAAATACCATTTAAAACTTGAGCATAACAGACTAACGAAAATACCATTTGAAACTTGAGCATAACAGACTAACGAAAATACCATTTCAAACTTTAGCATAACAGACTAACGAAAATACCATTTCAAACTTGAGCATAACAGATTAACGAAAATACTATTTCAAACTTGAGCATAACAGACTAACGAAAATACATTTTCAAACTTGAGCATAACAGACTAACGAAAATACTATTTTAAACTAAAGCATAACAGACTAACGAAAATACCATTTCTAACTAGAGCATAACAGACTAACGAAAATACCATTTCAAACTTGAGCATAACAGACTGACGAAAATGTCATTTCAAACTTGAGCATAACAGACTAACGAAAATACCATTTCAAACTTGAGCATAACAGATTAACGAAAATACCATTTCTAACTTGAGCATAACAGACTTACGAAAATACCATTTACTAACTTTAGCATAACAGATTAACGAAAATATCATTTCAAACTTGAGCATAACAGACTAACGAAAATACCATTTCAAATTTGAGCATAACAGACTAACAAAAATACCATTTCAAACTTGAGCGCAACAGACTAACGAAAATACCATTTTAAACTTGAGCATAACAGAATAATGAAAATACCATTTCAAACTTGAGCATAACAGACTTACGAAAATACCATTTACTAACTTTAGCATAACAGACTAACGAAAATATCATTTCAAACTTGAGCATAACAGACTAACGAAAATACCATTTCAAACTTGAGCATAACAGATTAACGAAAATACCATTTAAAACTTGAGCATAACAGACTAATGAAAATACTATTTGAAACTTGAGCATAACAGACTAACGAAAATACCATTTCAAACTTGAGCATAACAGACTAATGAAAATACCATTTGAAACTTGAGCATAACAGACTAACGAAAATACCATTTCAAACTTGAGCATAACAGACTAATGAAAATACCATTTCAAACTTGAGCATAACAGACTAATGAAAATACCATTTCAAACTTGAGCATAACAGACTAATGAAAATACCATTTCAAACTTGAGCATAACAGACTAACGAAAATACCATTTCCAACTTGAGCATAACAGATTAACGAAAATGTCATTTCAAACTTGAGCATAACAGATTAACGAAAATACCATTTCAAACTTCAGCATAACAGATTAACGAAAATGTCATTTCAAACTTGAGCATAACAGATTAACGAAAATACCATTTCAAACTTGAGCATAACAGATTAACGAAAATGTCATTTCAAACTTGAGCATAACAGACTAACGAAAATACCATTTCAAACTTGAGCATAACAGACTAATGAAAATACCATTTGAAACTTGAGCATAACAGACTAACGAAAATACCATTTCAAACTTTAGCATAACAGACTAACGAAAATACCATTTCAAACTTGAGCATAACAGATTAACGAAAATACTATTTCAAACTTGAGCATAACAGACTAACGAAAATACATTTTCAAACTTGAGCATAACAGACTAACGAAAATACCATTTCTAACTTGAGCATAACAGACTTACGAAAATACCATTTACTAACTTTAGCATAACAGATTAACGAAAATATCATTTCAAACTTGAGCATAACAGACTAACGAAAATACCATTTCAAATTTGAGCATAACAGACTAACAAAAATACCATTTCAAACTTGAGCGTAACAGACTAACGAAAATACCATTTTAAAATTGAGCATAACAGAATAATGAAAATACCATTTCAAACTTGAGCATAACAGACAAACGAAAATACCATTTACAACTTGAGCATAACAGACTTACGATAATATTATTTCAAACTTGAGCATAACAGACTAACGAAAATACCATTTCAAACTTGAGCATAACAGACTTACGAAAATACTATTTCAAACTTGAGCATAACAGACTAACGAAAATACCATTTCAAACTTGAGCATAACAGATTAACGAAAATACATTTTCAAACTTGAGCATAATAGACTAACGAAAATACTATTTCAAACTTGAGCATAACAGACTAACGAAAATACCATTTCAAACTTGAGCATAACAGATTAACGAAAATACCATTTCAAACTTGAGCATAACAGACTAATGAAAATACCATTTCAAACTTGAGCATAACAGATTAACGAAAATACAATTTCAAACTTGAGCATAACAGACTAACGAAAATGTCATTTCAAACTTGAGCATAACAGATTAACGAAAATACCATTTCAAACTTGAGCATAACAGATTAACGAAAATACCATTTCAAACTTCAGCATAACAGATTAACGAAAATGTCATTTCAAACTTGAGCATAACAGACTAACGAAAATACCATTTCAAACTTGAGCATAACAGACTAACGAAAATGTCATTTCAAACTTGAGCATAACAGACTAACGAAAATACCATTTCAAACTTGAGCATAACAGACTAACAAAAATACCATTTCAAACTTTAGCATAACAGACTAACGAAAATACCATTTGAAACTTGAGCATAACAGACTAACGAAAATACCATTTCAAACTTGAGCATAACAGACTAACGAAAATACCATTTCAAACTTGAGCATAACAGATTAACGAAAATACCATTTGAAACTTGAGCATAACAGACTAACGAAAATACCATTTCAAACTTGAGCATAACAGACTAACGAAAATACCATTTGAAACTTGAGCATAACAGACTAACGAAAATACCATTTCAAACTTGAGCATAACAGATTAACGAAAATACCATTTGAAACTTGAGCATAACAGATTAACGAAAATACAATTTCAAACTTGAGCATAACAGATTAACGAAAATGTCATTTCAAACTTGAGCATAACAGACTAACGAAAATACCATTTCAAACTTTAGCATAACAGATTAATGAAAATACCATTTCAAACTTGAGCATAACAAACTAACGAAAATACCATTTCAAACTTTAGCATAACAGATTAATGAAAATACCATTTCAAACTTGAGCATAACAGACTAACGAAAATGTCATTTCAAACTTGAGCATAACAGACTAACGAAAATACCATTTCAAACTTGAGCATAACAGACTAACGAAAATGTCATTTCAAACTTGAGCATAACAGACTAACGAAAATACCATTTCAAACTTGAGCATAACAGACTAACGAAAATACTATTTCAAACTTGAGCATAAAAGACCAACGAAAATACCATCTCAAACGCAATCGTTAGAGAATGACCGACGGACAATAAGTTTAATCGAGATTCGAGGACGTGCGTGTACGACAAAACCGCAACCGCTATGAGTTGTCCGTACGTTTGAACAGCATTTGTTTATGGTACTGGTGCCAATTGTCTTTGATTTCTCATAGATAAAACAAGGAATTAAAGGCGGTGTTGTTTATCTAAAAGACACCATACAATTAGAAGAAGTCGAGCATTTCGGAACTCGCCCTTGACTGAAGGAAGAATGCAAAATTGGTCGATTTGTATTCATTAACGCAAATCTATACATCTATCTATTCGCAGGGGCACTCGGAATTGCCCGGGAATGACAGTGGTTTTTTTTCTATATTAAATTAAGAAATCAAGACCACATAAAATACGGCATAATCACCTTGACACACCGGTTGTCGTTAGATCACCGAAGTTAAGCGACCTTGAGCCTGGTCAGTACCAGATGGGTGACCATTTGGGAATACTAGGCGTTGTATATCATCTCTCCTGACCTGGATGTACGCGCAGCTGAAGACTGCAGATGACTTTGATATAGACTAGAAACTTTCTGTTTCGGTAAAAGACGGGTGTCCGCTCGGAGCGAGTACCACGCCAAGTATTAGCTAATGTATTCTTATACCTATGAATGTATTTACTATTGCTTTGATTAAGCGAATTACGGTCTAAGGACCCCGTAAAAATTCTACGCTTCTTTTTTTCATAAACGTAATTGTTTAGGGGTAACTGCTATACATACAAATATTTAAACATATAAACATACGTAACTGTACAAAAATAGAGATTAATGTATGTATTAATTAATATGTAAGTATGTATGTATTTGTTTATATTGATGTACAATCATATATATCCCTATCACGCTTATATATTAACGCTCTTGATTCAACACCTGACGGGTGTGATGTCATACCAATAGAGCGAATTAAATCGTTCGTTTCAATTGGTCAATTAAATAATTAGGTTAAACTAGAAAATAATACATGATAGAACAATAAAAATAGTACAAATTTGAACATTTTATTTCAATTTTACTAATAAAAGAGATAATAATTTTTGAATATAACCAATTCAGGGAGTAAATAAAATACGTCAGCATTATATTCTTTACGTTAGATTAAATTAAAAATACTTTAATCTCATTGCTCAGTCTCTGAAAACAAAATAACAAGCAAGTTCATTCATCATAGACGTGAAATGAAGAAAGAAATTGAAAAAAAGGAAATAAATCGATTAATGTTTCTTATTATGTACATAAATCTCCAACTAGCAAGTGAGGGGGTGTAAACTGTGACAGTATCGATATTATTTCATAAACTCACATTCTTATTGAATTGACCCATAAAAGATAGTACAATAATGAATTAATAAAAGCAATAGTTTAGTTTCGGCTTCAGACAGACATATACCAATTCTTTATTAGTAATAAATAAGAAAAAAATCCAGTTTTCAATATCCATTACCAGTTCAAAGAGTGGGCAGGTGCATCATCTACTAGTATCTCCCTCCTTGACAAGGCCCCAAAAAGAGTCGCCAACCTAATAGGTCCCTCACTGTCTACCAAGCTCCAGTCCCTGTCCCATCGCCACAATGTAGCATCCTTGTGCTTGTTTTACAAATACTTCAATGGATTATGCTACGATGGATTTGCTACTCTGGTGCCTTCTCGACGTAATTTCACTAGACTAACTCGACAATCAACTAAATCTCATTCATTCACTGTGGATGTCCCCAGATGCCGGAGAGCCTTCTACTCAAATAGCTTCTTTCCTTGTGCTGCTGGCCTCCGGAACTCCCTCTCTGCCCCTGTTTCTCCGACAGTACAGACATGCAGAAATTTAAAACTAATGTAAACAGACATCTCGCTGCGCAGATCCCAATTTAGGTTGACCCCCCAACCTTCCCCCATTTTCTTTTATCTCAGTAGCCCCTTACGTCTACAGTGGCGGCCTGCCTTGTTTGGGGTGAGCTATGTTAAAAGAAAAACGTATTATTCTTTCCGTAAGATTTAATAATAAATAACATTTCTAGTTCACGAGATGAATAAAATATTTCAATTTCATTTGTCAGTTTTTGAACCTGCGTGTTCAGTCATCATAGACTGGAAGTGAAGAAAGAAATCGAGACGAATATATAGATCGATTTGTGTACAGTATCTGTAGCTAGCGAGCGAAGGAGCGTAAACAGTGAAACTATCTATATTACTTTATATACTCACATTTTTATTTTCTTAATGTTGAGAATAATCTGAGGGAGATCATAATGCCCACTGAATAGATTTTAGGGTTCTGTTCTGGATGACGCGCCTGATTTCCGTGACTTTGCGTCGGCAACGATCGGGCAGGACGCGGAAGCGCCCGAGAGTAGCCGAGACGAAAACGCCAAGCGTTAATTGAAGACTTGCAGGCGATAATATAAGACGAATGAATTCAAAGAAAAAATACATAGATAAAAAGATAAAAACCGAACAAACTGAACTATTTTCAATCAAATGTGTAGAAATAATTATTTTTTTTGGTGGGGGGGGATTTTGTCAATGTTTTCTTCTTCATTAGTTTCGCTATTTTTCTTTTTTTTTCTTGTTTACATAAAACAAAGGAAGAAAGAAAAATAGTTTGTTGTTAGGGTTCCCGTTCTTAGCGATAGCCAAGCCCTGCATTCAAACTGCCAAGCTCTAACTGGAAGATTGGCAGACGATAATATAAGACGAATAAATTCAAAGAAAATATACATAGATTAAAACCAGTTTTTTTATGTGTGAAAATAATGTTTTTCTTAGGGGGACGGGTGAAATTTTGTCAATGTTTTTATAAGATAAAAGTAAGTAAAAATGATATTATTCCGTCATCTATTAAATATTTCAATTTCATTTGTCAGTTTTTGAACCAGCGTGTTCAGTCATCATAGACTGGAAGTGAAGAAAGAAATAGAGACGAATATATAGATCGATTTGTGTTTCTTATTATGTACAGTAATCTGCAGCTAGCGAGCGAAGGAGCTTAAAAAGTGAAACTATCTATATTACTTCATATACTCACATTTTTATTTTCTTAATGTTGAGAATAATCTTATGCTAGCCCAAATTAACAACTCATTTGTTCTGATTAGCCACACAAATGATGAGAGTGGTTCTAATAGAAAATAAGAGATCATAGAAAAATCAACAATAATATTAAGTGAAACTTTTCATTGCAATTATATTAACTAGCAAACAAGATGCGACCAGAGATAGCACATCTTTGCTAGTATATAACAATCCATTAAAAAAAATGAGAAGGTAATTTCTAGGAGACTAGTATCATGACCACAAAACAGATACTACACGCACACATAAGCGGAGGTACTGCCTGTAAGGATAGTATACTGATGAACTAACATATACGACACTGCTTCTCCCAAAGAAGAAGGTAATGCCTGGGAAAATGGTGTCATGACGAACGAACATATACTACACGACTCTCTCCCAAAGGGAATACTTAGGAGGATGGTCTCATTACAACAGAACAAATGCTGCACTACCTACAAAGGCGGGGGTAATGACTGGGCGGATGGTCTCGTTACGACAGAACAGATACTACACTACTCTCACCCCAAAAGGTATAGGGTAATGCCAGGGAAGATGGCATCATTACAACAGACATGATACCACATTACCTCCCATCAATTTAGCTTTGAAAGATAGTACATTAGTCTTAAATAGTATAATAAACTGAATTGAGTATTAAAAGATAGTACATTAGTTTGAAATAGTAAAGTAAACTGAATTGAGCATTGAAAGATAGTACAATAGTACAATTAATAGATGTAATAGTATCGTTTCGGCTTCAGACAGACATATACCAACTATTTATTAGTAATAGACAAGAAAACATATTTTTCAATATTAATTGTCAGTTCAAGGAGTAAATAAAATACTTTTAACTTTACGTATTATTCTTTCCGTTAGATTAAATAACAAATCAAAATTCTTGTTCATGACATACATAAAATATTTCAGTCTTATTAGCTGAGCCTTGCTTTTCTCGGTGTCGTGAATAAACCATGCAATCTTGCAGGTTTAATGAATAGCTGCGACCAACGCGAAGGACTGCATGCAGACCAGACAATCCTGTGCCACGAATTTAGCGAGCTCTATGCCGAAGTACGACTCGCTTTACAAACAGACAAGTAAAATAACAAACAACAGCGCTCCAGTCCTATATGCCAATATCATATATCGGACATTCTTCATTGCGGACAATAATCAACATGTCAATAGGAATACAAGCAAAATGTCTTGTTATCAATGAGTATTTTGACACCGGAGAAAAATCAATTACAAGAATTGATCAACTTGAAAAGAAAGAAAAAGAAAAGGACGCAGTGAATAAATCTTAGGTACATAAATAGATATTAACGCGTTCAGATAGACTTTAGAAATACAAAAAATAGATATATAGAAAACCTAACAAAGTCCAATTATATATAGATAAACATTCTACTCACCCGCCTACCGTTTTCAAACAAATACATAGGTCAATAGGCTAGCCACTAAGCACAACAACAAAATTATATTCAATCAACATAATTAGGAATATGAAACCATATAAAAAGAAACAGCGGGTAAGATGACAAATTAGCATTTAAAAACAATAATAAAACCCCGAATAATAGCAAACGAAATATAATCTGGTTCCATCCACCTTATAATAGTGAAGCAAACACACGAATAAGCGAAGTATGAACACAGATAAACATTTCTATGAAAGCAATAAGCTATCTAAAATTATCAGTATGAATAGCATTAAGCTTAGTCATTGTTGCATGGATAGCATGCAATGTATCTTATATATAAAGTAAAGCGGAAGTTAGCATTATTTGAGTGACCGGTATAATTTTATAAACAAACACTACATACAGAAAACTATTTCGCCGATCATTTTAACTACGTTGTTCCGTGATAGGAAAAACAATGTCAATTTTCATTCGATTTTACCGATTTTTATATTTACTCTGCTCACCTGTCGTTACTTTAATTACTGATATCAAGAAGGAAGTCAGAGAAGAAAAATCTCTCTCAGGCAAAGCTACTCTAACCGCAACCTATTACACCGTAAAGAAATACAAAAGACATTTAATTAGCGTCATCTTTTCGTATTACACCGTGCGTTTGCTAAATTTAGATGTTAAAATAACCGGCTAATAAATAAAAACTTTAACAAAAGTACTTAATGTTTTACAATAGACACAATCAAAAATCTTAGGTCCTAAAAAATTACTATCATTGTTCACTTCTGCAGTAATTAAAAAGGCAACGGCATCTTTTTTTAAAATAACGTCGTATTTCGGCTCTGTCTATTCCGTAAGAATATGACGACCGTATTTCCTTTTTTTTTCTCGTGAAAACATTTTTCAGAATAAAAAATATTGAATAAAATAAACTAATTTTCTTACCTTATTCTTATATAATACAGCTGAAAAATTATTTGTATTTAGTTTTATATGTATTTCAATAAGTTATTTTTTCTTCTCATATTGATAGTGTGAAAAAGACTCTCTTGAACTTTCTGTAAAGTATAATATATAGTTCGGCTATAAGGTTTCATTTCCAAATTGTTCTTAGATGGTCATTGGTAGCGTAGTCGTTTGTGTGTTTGTCTGTAGAACTAAATGCCCCTGGTTCTATCTCGTGTTTGCCCATCACATTTTCTTTCTGTTTTCATTATTAATCACATATTTACGAACTTCAACTATGCAGCAGCATAAGAATGTATATTCTTCTTCATCCTGTTTATTTACACCAATTCCAAAGTCCACAAATATGCATTTCGGCTCATTTGGACAGGAATACCTTATTTCAGTAAATATACATGTCATTTATAAGTTCGTTTGTAAGTGTGGAACACACTACATTGGAAAGACTACCCAAAGGTTGGAAATGAAGAAAAACAACATCTTTATTTCAGTAAATATACATAGACATGTCCTTACACGCCTAACTTCAAATATATATATATATATATATATATATATATATATATATATATATATATATATATATATATATATATATATATATATATATATATATAAAACAAATCTGTCGTTCATCAGTTCGTTTGTCAGTGTGGAACTGACTACATTGGCAAGACTACCCAAAGTGTTAGAAATGAGAATAAACAACATCTTTATTTCAGTAAATATACATAGTTATGTAAGCACATGGCTAACTTTAAAAAAAAAAAATATATATATATATATATATATATATATATATATAAAACAAATCTGTCATTTAATAGTTCGTTTGTCAGTGTGGAACTGGCTATGTTGGCCAGACTACCCAAAGGATAGAAATTAGAAAAAAACAACATCTTTATTTCAGTAAATATACATAGACATGTCCTTACAAACCTAACTTTAAATATATATATAAAACAAATCTGTCATTTATAAGTTTGTTTGCCAGTGTGGAACTGACTACGTTGGCAAAACTACCCAAAGGTTAGAAATGAGAATAAACAACATCTTTATTTCAGTAAATATACATAGACATGTCCTTACAAACCTAACTTTAAATATATATATGAAACAAATCTGTCATTTATAAGTTCGTTTGTCAGTGTGGAATTGACTACGTTGGCAAAACTACCCAAAGGTTAGCAATGAGAAAACATCTGTCATTTATAAATTCGTTACTTTAAATATATAAATGAAACAAATCTGTCATTTATGAATACGTTTCTCAGTGTGGAACTGACTATGTTGGCAAGACCACCCAAAGGATAGGAATTAGAAAAAAAAACATCTTTATTTCAGTAAATATACATAGAAATGTCCTTACATACCTAACTTTCAATATATAAATGAAACAAATCTGTCATTTATAAGTTCGTTTGTCAGTGTGGAATTGACTACGTTGGCAAAACTACCCAAAGGTTAGCAATGAGAAAACATCTGTCATTTATAAATTCGTTACTTTAAATATATAAATGAAACAAATCTGTCATTTATGAATACGTTTCTCAGTGTGGAACTGACTATGTTGGCAAGACCACCCAAAGGATAGGAATTAGAAAAAAAAACATCTTTATTTCAGTAAATATACATAGAAATGTCCTTACATACCTAACTTTCAATATATAAATGAAACAAATCTGTCATTTATAAGTTCGTTTGTCAGTGTGGAATTGACTACGTTGGCAAAACTACCCAAAGGTTAGCAATGATAAAAAATCTGTCATTTATAAATTCGTTACTTTAAATATATAAATGAAACAAATCTGTCATTTATGAATACGTTTGTCAGTGTGGAACTGACTATGTTGGCAAGACCACCCAAAGGATAGAAATTAGAAAAAAACAACATCTTTATTTCAGTAAATACACATAGAAATGTCCTTACATACATAACTTTAAATATATAAATAAAACTATTCTGTCATTTATAAATTCCTTTTTCAGTGTGGAACTGACTCCATTGGCAAGACTACCCAAAGGTTAGCAATGAGAAAAAACATCTTTATTTCAGTAAATATACATAGACATGTCCTTACGTTATTTAAACATTACTTCAGTATCACTGTTAACCAACTACTTATCTCGATATCTTAAAACACAACACCAGTCCGTTTCAATTAAAACTACCCCTCCACCTGACAAATAAAAAAGCACACGACATATCCTAACCCTAACCCTCGTTTTTCTTTGTAGAATATTAATCAATTGATGTGTAATATCTGTTTTTAAAATCTCACAAAAAGCGGATGTATCTGAATTTTCACGAAAGGCTTCAACTTTCTCTTTGCCATCATTTGCGTAAAATTCAGCTAAACAAAATTATCCACCCACGTCTAGCAGCTGTGCTCCATAATTCATAATAATCGATTAGTTTAGGTGTGAATTCTATACATATAAACATATAAACATATAAACATACCTAACTTTATATAAATATAGATAGATATTTTTCTAACCACTCAACATTAAGACATCTGAAGAGGCAAATATTGATTAAAATTCAAGATTAATTTGAAATGCAACAAAAAATATAAACAAACCGACATTTTTATCAATGAAGAAAGTGTCAACGAAATACCAAGTTTTAGTGAATTCTAATCAATGATTAATTGACTGCCTTAATTAACTGCCTCTTGCAGTTGTGATCCGGCCCCTTTTTAAGCAAACTTACGTGTTCCGGGGTTTGAATGGTGCGACCGGTTTAAACAGTTATTATTAAATAAAAAATAAATTAAAAAACCTAATTAATAGAATTAACTTTAATATCAGTAATAATATTCTAAAATGTCTATAGTTCTTAGTATAGTTTCGTACTTAGTACAAAATTCCCGCCCAAACCTTCTATAATACTAACACATGGTCTGTACCTGATTAACCTCATTCCCCTGAAGATGGGCCCGGATGGGTCTGAAAGTACTCGGGAGACAAATCCAAACTATAGCAAATTCATCAGCCAATTCCCCTCCGAAACTAAGATCCTGATTCGGACTATTGAAAGGATCTACCAAAGGATATCCAAACATAAGTTGTCTCTTATAGTCAACAATACTTGCCTGCAAGAGAAGATGCTGCCTAGATATACATATTAAATAATTATATACATGTATATCTAAGCAGCATATTTTCTTGTAGACATTTTCCTTTAAATACGACGGGCAATGTATGTCTGCATGTTTGCCTAGACCCCTTCTACTTTCTAAGGCTACTTCTTGTGGATAACACTTCCGTTTGATAATTTTGGTTATTCGGACAACATTTCTTATTTTGAGTGTAATCATCACAACGTTCTGGCCGTTGTAACTTCCGGCCTTCTTCAGGTGTATCTCTTCGAACTCGGGAATATCTATGAAGAAGCAAACATTGATTAAAAGTAACAATTAATTGTAAATGCAATATAAAATATAAATAAACCGCCATAATAATCATATTTCGACCATTGTATCGAGGGCAAATAGAATGATCAGGTGGATGGTTAGGAATATTATTTCAAGGCAGACAAATGTTGTGTTAAGGATATATAAAGCTCTAATAAGACCTCATATAGAATACTGCACCCAGGCCTGGGCTCCAGCGACTATATATGGAAATTGGAATGTAATATTGAAACTGGAAGGCGCACAAAGAAGGATGACAAAACTAATAAGTAAAGTAAAGGAGTGCAGTTACAGGGGGAGATTGGATAAATTAAGATTGACTACTTTGCTGGAGAGAAGAAAGAGAGGTGATATGATTGAGACTTTCAAGATAATTAATGGCATTTCTAACTATGGTGGGCATTTTTTTAGTATTTCTCCTAGATCTGGAAGGTTGTTGTCAAGGCAGCTTTCAAAAACTAGATCTGGTAACCACTTAAGTTTTTTTGCTCACAGAGTAATATGTTTTTGGAATAAGTTGCCAGATCGGATTAAGAACAGCAATAGCGTGGATCAGTTTAAGATGAGGTTGGATGAATTCAGAGAAAGTGGTAGGAGGGAGAACTTGAGGGGGCACTTTTGGGAGTTATCAAATGAAATATTTAACAGAATTTGATCTGGATATCGATACTGTACTAAAAATTTCATTTTAATTTTAATTTTTTAAATTTATTTTAACAGTTGAATTGAGAAGATAGTTAAAGGGGAGATGCCCAAGGAGGCATAACAAACAAATAATAATGAATAATAATGACGAAAGTGTCAACGAAATATCAAGTTTTAGTGAATTCTAATCAACGATTAATTGACTACTTTAATTAACTGTCTCTTGCAGTTGGAATCCGGTTCCTGAAACGCGCAAACAATGAGACTACGTTTAACTCAGGTATGACATTGTCAGATTGGGAGATCTTGAAGGCGATCTCCTCGGGAGATTCGACCCTGAAAATATGCAAATCAGCATAAAACAGTTTTATGACATTTTTTAAAATTGATTTTTGTTTGTTTTCCCCAGTTCTATTTTTTATCCGTTGACCTCAGCCTATTCAATCACGTTTCAGATCACGTGACCTCAGCCTATCCAATCACGTTTCAGATATTGATATTTAAATCTATTGATCGTTGTGTGCTCGGTTAGACATCCTTAAAATGTCATGCTTATATAATAAGCCATTTTCATTTATTTAATTCTATGGCATATCAACCCCTTTCAAGATTATTTAATGCTATAATACAATACCCAATTGTACACAAGTAATTAGATACCGTGAATTGAACACGAGTCGCTATTTCCCCCACATCTAGGGGATATTGTGGGTTCATAACTTTTCCAAGTATATTAGTTATAATCACGGTGACACACGGGTTCTCGTTAGATCATCGAAATTAAGCGATGTTGAACCTGGTCAGTACCAGATGGATGACCATTTGGGAATAGCAGGGATGGTATGTATTTATAATGTAAAAAACATCCTCTCAAAATGACGTCACTTTCGAAAGGATGACTCTGCAATTTTAACAGTAGTTGTCATTCAAAGTATGGTTTAAAAAAACACGCTGGTTTCTGAAGGAAATGTCTTTAATGAATAATTTTTATTAATATCACCTTATCGGAAAATATTGTAAATACATATGTAAATTTGATAATAGCAGTTATAAGTGTATATTTGTAAATATGAATTTAATTATAGTTTAAAAGGAATGAATTATGTAAATGACAAAAGCTGTCTAGTGTCTGAGCGACTTTTTGTAACAGTATATAAGGAAGTTGAAAAAAGTATATTCTTGACACGTTTTCCGTTCTAATCGCAGTCTCGTCTTGAAATTTCGTTCTTTGTTTATATCTTATGTTATTTAATATTATCAAATCTACATTAATTAATTAATAGTTTCCTAATTCTAAAGGTATACAAATATTATGAACGTTGACTTGAAAAAATAATAAATTAAATCGTAATTACTCGAGCCCCATCTCTCTTATGTTTACAAAAATTCTCCAGGACGGATAGACAGACACACAGACAAAGATGTATCTATGGCTATGTGGAAGGACAGCGACCTCCCCTCTGCAAACATTTCCGAGCTGCACAGCTCCCAATTTAAGATGACCCCCCCCCCCAAAAAAATATTTCACCCTAATTCTCAGTAGCCCCTTACGTTTACACTGGCAACTTGCCTTGTTTGTGGTGAACTATGTTAAAAAGAAATTATAAAAAATAAAATCGCAGATAAATGAACCAGAGTGTTCGATTATTTCATTTAAAGTACGTGTTCCGGGGTTCGAATTGTGCGACCGGTTTAAACAGTTATTATTAAATAATTATATACATGTAGAATATTTTCTTTTAGGCATTTGTTTCTTAAATACGACATGCAATGTATGTCTGCATGTTTGTCTAGATCCCTTCTAATTTCCTTATATATTTCTTTTGTTTAAAGTTCTTGATGGCTGGCTTTCCTACCCCCGCTCTCAATTCCGAAAACTTCTTGTAGATAACACCTCCATTTTAGAATACACAACTAGCAAACAAAAAACACGTGTATTAGAAGCCCTGCACATTAAAACAAATAAGCCAACCACAACAAACAAATTTCAATAAAAGTGACAACATATTTAAAAAAAATTTTTTTAACATAGTTCACCCCAAACAAGGCAGAAGGTTTTTTTTGGGGGGGGGGGGGATCAACCTAAATTGGGATCTGCGCAGCGAGATGTCTGTTTACATTAGTTTTAAATTTCTGCATGTCAGTACTGTCGGGGAAACAGGCGGCAGGGAGGGAGTTCCAGAGGCCAGCAGCCTGAGGAAAGAAGCTATTTGAGTAGAAGGCTCTCCGACATCTGGGGACCTCCACAGTGAATGAATGGGATTTAGTTGATTGTCGAGTTGGTCGAGTGAATTTACGCCGAGGGGTTACCGGAGTAGCCAGTTCATCGGAGCATAATCCATTGAAGTATTTGTAAAACAAACACAAGGATGCTACATTGCGGCGATGGGACAGGGACTGCAGCTTGGTTGACAGTGAGGGGCCTATTAGGTTGGCGACTCTTTTTTTGGACCTTATCAAGGAGGGAGAGACACCAGCCCAGATGTGGCCACAATACTCCATGCATGCTCAGTTCTCCGTTTCCACTCATTATGAGTTTGGCACTAAAATATGATTCAGTTTCTGTCGAGAAGCCAATGACGTGGCATTTCCTCTCACCTCTCGTCGATGGTAATGAGAAGCGGGAATAAAGCTGAGACCAACATGTGAATCATGAGTTACCTCTCTTGGACCATTTTATACACGTCCCCCCCCAACCATGTCGTCAGACGGAGCTAATAACTTTTTCTGTTTAGTAAAAAAATCAGAATATCTAAATAAAGACAGATGCACATCTGATAAACTGCCGATCGTTATATGTGATAATGTGACAAACATTTGTGGAAGTAGGCGCCACCGACTGCTCTTGTCGGATGATTATTACTGTTGTCTAGAGGTTCATTTTAAATGCATATTATCAAAGAAACAGTCTGTGGTTTAAGATACTGTGATAATTTACCTTGGTAGCAATATTTGTCAATTGAGTTATCTCCCCTTTGAAGATTGGCTGTTTGGAGTCTATGGACATAGATGGCTCTGACTGGTAGTCAATTTGCATAGGGGGTTGGTTTTAGTTGTCGGTACTGATATCGATCCTGAACCAGCTTTCATGACTTTCGACTCGTAATCGTTCGGATGTCCTACGCAAACGGCCGAGTGTTGACGAGCCGAAGCAGCGAGCAGCCGATAACTTTGTTACAAAGTGAAAATAAGTGCTTTTGAAGACGGATTTTTTGTCAGGAAGTTTTTTTTGAGAGAAATAAACCCAAAATGAATTACGAACAGCTTTGCACTGCAGTATCATCGCGAGCAAGTAAAAAATAAATAATAAAATTAAAAAAATATGTCGTGATAAAAGTAATTTTGGTACGTTTCTTTTTGTTTTTGTTTCTTCAAAAAAATTCCTTGTAAATAAAAATACAGTGTTCATTTTATAACAGTAACCTCGCTATGTTTTTTTCCTGTTGTTTCTTAAAAAAAAATCATGTAAATATGTTTAATTTTCTTTGTTGTTTCTTTAAAAAAATCCTAACCCTAACCCTAACCCTAAACCCTAACCCTAACCCTAACCCTAACTCTAACAAAAAACAAAAACAAAACAAAAACAAGCAAAAAATTATGATCATAGGACGCAGCACCGTATCAAAAATGTCGTCTGGTACAAATCGGCTCGTCAACTCTCGGGCGTTTGCGTAGAACAGCCGAACGCTTCCGAGTCGAACGTCACGACAGCTGGTTCAGGATCGATAAGAGCACCTAGTTGTCAAATGAGTCATCTCCCCTTTGCAGATTGGCGGTTTAGCGACTCTAAACATAGATTGCCCTGGTTGGTAGGCAATTCGTATAGGTTGTGGGTTGATTAGTACGAAAACTAATCTTTTGAAATTGAAGAGTTCAGTTTATTTCTGGGCAGCAGAGAGTTAAAAGTGAACAGTGAACACCGGAGATTCACATTTTTCGTGGCGGTGACACCGAAAGAAAAGTCAATCTAATTCAATTATCGGATATTGATTTACTCCTCTCCAGGAGTTAGGCACAAGGCCAGTTTTTATCTTACTCCCACAAGTAAGATGTGACCCAAGATCGGGTCGGGAAAGTGGGGTTTAAAAATTGCCTAGGCAGCCCCGTCGGCATTCCCCGGTAGGGGCGCCTCAGGCAGTAAGCAATAAACTTACTCCTCCCCAAAGAGGGGAGGCGAAGCCTGGGAGGGTGGACCTCCTAAAACTGCACAGGACAGACCCATAGACAGGCGTAAATCAAGCCCCGAAGGCCAAGACAATACCAGTCTATGGGGTGCAGTATCCATCGGAACAGATACTACACTTTGATCCTAGCCAAAAGGCCATGAGTAGCCAATTCAATTATCGGATAGCAAAACCATAATCTGATATATCAATTCATGAGGAAGGTTGTTGTGCTTAATTTAAGCTTCATATTTAGTATTCTCGTGGTTATTAGACCGTTCATCTGAGGGGGGGGGGCATCCATGTGAGATTTAGTAAATTTCTAACCAATAATTCTAGCAGTAGAAGTATGTTATAGGTGTTTATTATTATGACTAGTAGTAAGTTTAATTAAACCCCTTGTGCTACACTCTGTAACCGCGTGAATGTTCATGCAAAACTGGGTCAAATTCGGTCCAATACTTTAGGAGGCTATAGGCGTTTATTTTTTTTCTCTCTTTTTTTCCATTTCACTTAACTTAGATCTAAGACATCAAGGGGTTCCTTCCTGAGGCTAATAAATGAGATACACATACATCCGTGTGTTCAATTTAAGTTCTTTGGGTTACTAATGAAGTGAAGAACTTTAATTTTCCTCTCCCCAATTGACCAGTTAACTATGTTATAGTATATCTTTCTTATGGTCTCTTGGTCTTATCAGATTCCAGGACAAGAATTCATCTAGTCTGGTGGAGTATCCAGCTTAGTGCTGTTACTTGAGGAAACATAACTCGGAGAAGGTGCACCATTCTTCGTCTGAGCCAGTGTGTAGCAATGCTGAGGGGATTTTACTTGGGCTTCGAATACTATGTTATTTTGAATATTTTATCAGGGTTTACTTGCAGGGCGAAGTATCCTCATGTCAAGTTGTCCTGACAAACCCCTGTGCAGAGACACCAAATACACCCGAGAATAGCATCTAGTAAGCATTTAAACTCTCTCCTGCAGACATTCATGGTAGCCAAATGTATATTAATGCAGAATCAGATCCAAATCTGTCCAATACTTTTGGAGGCTATAGCTGTTTATTATTATGCGTTGTAGTATGTAAATCTGACCCTTTACGCCACACACGGTAGTCAAATGTATATTAATGCAAAATCAGATCTAATTCTGTCCAATATTTTCGGAGGCTATTACCTGTTTATTATTATGAGTAGTAGTATCACTAGTAATATTAGTAGTATTATGTTTATTCTATTTGACACACTTGTCATCCCATTTATTCTGCACGCCATAGTTGGTTTAATTCTTCTCAATAATTCTAAAGTTTGTAGACTTTTTTTTGTGATAGGATTAGTAATATACTTATGATAAGTCTTTTATGCGTACTTTTGGTGACTATGTGACTAACAGACAGAAACCCACATGCTCCATTATGATATAGATTTTACAGATGGAAGCGTTAGTTTAGTCAAGAAAGAGACTTGATTAACGGACAGATTTTGACCGATTTTAAATTCCCCAAATGGACAGAATTAGCTGTCATGTTTTGGCGCTAATTATCGATTTGCCATGAGGAACCAGTTCATCAAAATATCGATTGTAGAGATGTGCGCGTGCACAGAAAATCGCTTATTATTACAATATCATGATTCTGTAACACACACACATATCATATATGACTAGCCACACTGAAGTGTTGTGATACAGTTT
The DNA here is from genome assembly GCA_963556195.1 of Sepiola atlantica. Taxonomy (NCBI): domain Eukaryota; kingdom Metazoa; phylum Mollusca; class Cephalopoda; order Sepiida; family Sepiolidae; genus Sepiola; species Sepiola atlantica. The sequence goes on along the minus strand of OY744534.1, from coordinate 81,965,532 downwards.
TTTTTGTAAATGTTAACATTCACGGAATGCATATATATGAAGATTTTATTTTTTTTATTCATTTGCAAAAAAAAAAAAATGATTTCATTCATTTTATAAATATATATAACAAAAATAACGTTTCTTTGGTTTTCTCAAAATTCTATAATACAATTCAATAAACGTTTTTCTAAAGGGCAAGTGCAGTAAGTTCGTCAGAGCACCTTCTGTTGAAGTACCTGTAAAACAAGCACAAGGATGCAACATTGCGGCGATGTGACAGGGGCTGGAGCTTGGAAGACAGTGCGGGCTATATTAGGTTAGAGACTCGTATTTTCATGTCCACGAGGGAGAGACTAGTGATTGGTACACCAACCAAGATGTTGCAACAATATTCCCTGCATGAGCGAATTGTGGCTTTTTATTTTAGTTCGTACGCAAATAGTAATGTATGATTAGTCGACAGAAAAGGAATAGACAGAGTACACATTACTAATGGCACTGTATGCGTTCTTGGCCTTTTGGCTAAGATCAAAGTGTAGTATCTGTTTCGATGGATACTACACCCTATAGACTGATATTGTCTTGGCCTTCGGGGCTTGATTTATGCTGGTCTATGGGTCTGTCCTGTTAATTGCTTACTGTCTGAGGCGCCCCTACCGGGAATGCCGACGGGGCTGCTCAGGCAATTTTTAATGGCCAGAGTGCTCACCTTCTCGTGCGCTGGCTTTTCAAATCCCACTTTCCGACCTTGTGTCACATATTCCTATTGTGGGTAGGGGTTAAATAACGCCTTTTGGCTAAGATCAAAGTGTAGTATCTGTTCCGATGGATACTACACCCTATAGACTGATATTGTCTTGGCCTTCGGGGCTTGATTTACGCTGGTCTATGGGTCTGTCCTGTGCAGTTCTAGGAGGTCAACCCTCCCAGGCTTCGCCTCCCCTCTTTGGGGAGGAGTAAGTTTATTGCTTACTGCCTGAGGCGCCCCTACCGGCGAATGCCGACGGAGCTGCTCAGGCAATTTTTAATGGCCAGAGTGCTCACCTTCTCGTGCGCTGGCTTTTCAAATCCCACTTTCCGACCTTGTGTCACATATTCCTATTGTGGGTAGGGGTTAAATAACGCCTTTTGGCTAAGATCAAAGTGTAGTATCTGTTCCGATGGATACTACACCCTATAGACTGATATTGTCTTGGCCTTCGGGGCTTGATTTACGCTGGTCTATGGGTCTGTCCTGTGCAGTTCTAGGAGGTCCACCTTCCCAGGCTTCGCCTCCCCTCTTTGGAGAGGAGTAAGTTTATTGCTTACTGCCTGAGGCGCCCCTACCGGGGAATGCCGACGCGGCTGCCCAGGCAATTTTTAAACCCCACTTTCCCGACCCGATGGGTCACATCTTACTTGTGGGAGTAAGATAAAAACTGGCCTTGTGCCTAACTCCTGGAGAGGAGCAAATCAATACTCTCTTATGCAAATATTAAGTAGCGTATGTTTTTCCAGAACATTTCACAAATATTTTTCTTTTTATTAGCTATAAATCGTTAGAAGTTAAGCAAAGACGGAAATTGACATAACCAGGTACTGTACCAACACCGTTCAAACCAGTCTTATTTTATTCAATTTGATACAACGAACAGAGTCTACCTAATTGCACAACATATAACGTGTGTGCGCGCATACAAGTAGACGTATATAAAAGTGATGTTAATGAAACCCTCTTGGCTAAAGTAATCGGAATGTATATTAACATTCTTAATATTCGTAAAAGCTTCTAATATAATTTATCCGTAATCAGATGTAGACCAACAACCAAGTCCGATATCACTCGACTGCTTCTCGGGCGGGCGCGGTTCTAAGTGCCTTTAATGTACCCAACGCTTATAAGCATGCACCCATCACGCCAGGTGTTCCTTTTTTGTGTGTTTTATTGTTTTTGTTTTTTTTCCGGTATGTATCTTCATATTTCTCCGCAACGAATCTAAATTGTTCCACTCAATACGATGGTACTAGACATTACAAGAAATTCCGAATTATCAAAACCAGATCTATTACCGCTCTCTCCTTACAATGAACAAGCTATTTTACAAGATGCCCTCATTAACCCGAAGAGGACAGATGCAAGTCGAAACTTGGTAATAAATCAAGAATAACACATGAATTATTTACAAAATATACAGGGTCCGCCATAAGTAATTCTATAATTTTATTTACAACATAAAAAATGTAACACGGAAGAAATATGCAACTGAAATATATAAACTAACAAAAGTTCCACTTAAGTGTTTGCAACATAAAACATGATGTTTATTCCGGCATGGAAGATTATTACACTGGAGACAACTTTAATTAAAAAAAGTAAGTATTTCAACCTAATAAATGTAACATGGAAGAAATATGCAACTGAAATATATAAACTAACAAAAGGTCCACTTAAGTGTTGTCAACATAAAACATGATGTTTATTCCAGCATGGAAGATTATTACACTGGAGACAACTTTAATTAAAAAAAGTAAGTATTTCAACCTAATAAATGTAACATGGAAGAAATATGCAACTGAAATATATAAACTAAAAAAAGGTACACTTAAGTGTTTGCAACATAAAACATGATGTTTATTCCGACATGGAAGATTATTACACTGGAGACAACTTTAATTAAAAAAAGTAAGTATTTCAACCTAATAAATGTAACATGGAAGAAATATGCAACTGAAATATATAAACTAAAAAAAGGTACACTTAAGTGTTTGCAACATAAAACATGATGTTTATTCCGGCATGGAAGATTATTACACTGGAGACAACTTTAATTAAAAAAAGTAAGTATTTCAACCTAATAAATGTAACATGGAAGAAATATGCAACTGAAATATAGAAACTAAAAAAAGGTACACTTAAGTTTTTGCAACATAAAACATGATGTTTATTCCGGCATGGAAGATTATTACACTGGAGACAACTTTAAATAAAAAAGTATTTCAACAGAATAACTGTAACATGGACGAAATATGCAACTGAAATATAGAAACTGACAAAAGGTTAAAACACTTAAGTTTTTTTTCAACATAAAGCTCCATCTGCTCTCCATGGACTTTGTTAATCTCGCAGAAACTGAGTGCATACTTTGACGCACAGCTCCAACGGTACTTGAGCAATGTCAGCTCAGATTTGTTCCTTAAGTTTACGATGCTATAAAAATATCCGATTTCCGATTTCTAATGACACATGAAATAGAAGAAATTCTTAAGTATCAGCAAAGTTATATATATATATATATATATATATATATATATATATATATATATATATATATATATATATATATATATAAAGTATTGATACTTAAGCATTTCTTCATATATACGGCACAATCACGTTGACACACCGGTTCCCGTTAGATCACCGAAGTTAAGCGGCGTCGAGCCTGGCCAGTACTAAATGGGTGAATACCAGGTGCTGTATGTGCTCTCTGCTTATCTCGGCATTGTTTCCAGTCGTCTTGTACTACTACTTGCCATTGGAATCAAGCAATGCCGACTCAAGAGAGCGGTTGTTGGGATTGCGCAACCCTTGCAATTACAAATTCACGCGCGGGCAGCCCCTTGTGGGGCACTCATACGTCGAAATCGACGGGAGAGTCCATATATATATATATATATATATATATATATATGTTTGTTTGTGTGTGTATGTGTATACTTACATATGGCGAACCCTGTATTTACAAATATTTACATAATGTTCTTTATCATTTAACTGACTATCAACCAATCTCATGAACTTTATCCTCGAGTGGCTTTTGACCTTGAAATATGGTGGCTCATTAGTAAAAAAAACAAAAAACGATTTACATATTTCGGACGTTTTTCTCATCTTGTATTTCATGATCAGGACCCCTCTCCCCCACGTGAACTCACGGATTGGTGTATAAAATAAAGTCGGAGAGTAGAGTGTTTGCTTGAAGAAAAACAAAAAACAAAAAAAACATTCTGAGTGAACACGTAGTTCGTGAGTTCAATCTCAAGGGCTGACTCCAGCGAAATCACTAAGAAGGCCGAAGAGTACAACGACCGAATTGTTGTGAATATGACAACCAAGATGAAAACAACTAGGAGGCAACGACGTGTTGTCAGGTAACAGAGTGTCTTCTTTCCTGTATCTTCCATTTTGGACGAGTCAAAAATGAAAGTCTCTACGGGTAACAGAAGGTCAGCAATGCTTTGCGCTAAAAATGGTATTAGAGAATTCCCTAAAAGGATGAAATCGTCCGTCTTCTCTATAAAAGTTTCTGTTTGTCCGTCTGTCAGTTTAATATAGCATTTTCATCACTAAACGCGTAGGTTGAATGGACGCATCTTAAACTATCATATCTTATTTTTAGATTCGCCAAAACATCTCTATATGAGACTCTGTTCGTCAGTTGGTCTGTCATACGTAATTTTGAAATATCATTTTCTTTGGTCTGTCACACTTAATTTTGAAATATCATTTTCTTTGGTCTGTCACACTTAATTTTGAAATATCATTTTCTTTGGTCTGTCACACTTAATTTTGAAATATCATTTTCTTTAGTCTGTCACACTTAATTTTGAAATATCATTTTCTTTGGTCTGCCACACTTAATTTTGAAATATCATTTTCTTTGGTCTGTCACACTTAATTTTGAAATATCATTTTCTTTGGTCTGTCACACTTAATTTTGAAATATCATTTTCTTTGGTCTGTCACACTTAATTTTGAAATATCATTTTCTTTGGTCTGTCACACCTAAGTTTTAAGTAGCATTTTAGATGCGCTCACGTATCTCTTACAGAGATCCAGTCCGTCTGTTTGTCATTCCGTCTGCCTTTCACGCCTTTTTTTTTATGGAAATCCCTCCAGACAAGGCATGACGCCACTTGATGTAAGGAGCTAACAAGAACGAAAGATGATTAACGCAAAGACAAGAGATGTTTATTGATCTTAGTCTTGAATAGACCAAGGTTATAGGTAAGAGGAAAACAGTCAGCAGGAAGAAAATTCCACAAGCCTGCAATTATTAGAAAGAAGCTACTGGAATAGAAAGCTGCATTCTAACGTAGTGTCAAAACAGCGAATTTAAAAAAAACTTAGTTCACCCCAAACAAGACAAGTTGCCACTGTAGACGTTATGGACTGCTGAGAATTAGGGTGAAAGTTTTGGAGGTTATCCTAAATTGGGACCTTAGAAATTTCTGCATGTCGGTACAGTCGGGGCAACTTGGAGCAGGGATGGAGTTCCAAAGACCGGCATTTAGAGTAAAGAAGCTATTGGAGTAGAAGGCTCTCCGGCATCTGGGGATCTATATAGTAAATGGATAGGATTTAGCTGATTGTCGGGTTGGTCGAGTGTATTTACGTCGAGGGGAGCACCAGAGCAGCAAGTTCATCGGAGCACATTCCATTGTAGTACTTGTAAAACAAGCACAAATATACAACATTGCGGTGATGGGATAGGGGTTGGAGCTTGGTAGATAATGAGGGACTTATTAGATTAGCGACTTTTTTTTTACCTTGTCTAAAAGGGAGAGACTAGTGGATGGTACACCAGCCCAGATGCGACAACAATACTCCATGCATGGGCGGATAGTGGATTTGTAGAGATATACAATACTCTCAGGTGTGATAAGTTTTCTAGCTCCGTAGAGAGAGCCCACTTTCTTTGCAGCAGCCTTGGCAATGTCTTTTATGTATTTGTTCCAATCTATGTTACCTGCGAATGTTAGACCGAGGAGTTCGAACGTAGGACTCTCAGGTAAGGTGTTATTTGCCATAGCAATCGGTTGTTGAAGAGGTTTCCTGTAGTTGTTGAAATAAAGGAGCTTTGTGTTACCTGCCATTTATGACCCCATTCCACTACAGACTGGAGGTCATTTTCTAAGGATTCAGCCATTGCCTCGGATATGTGCGCGTCCGTTTTACCCAGATGACTAGAATAGAGTGTAGTCAGCAAATATACACATCTCAGACACAATGTCATCAGGGAGGTTGATTATAAAAATCAAGAACAATAAAGGTCCAAAGATCGATCCCTGGGGTAGATCTGCATTTATTGATAAAGATCACTAGACCAACGAGTAAAACGAGCTATGGCGAAGGAAGCAGGGAATAGATCAGACAATTCTGAAAAACACATGCCATGTTAGTATTTGGTCTGTCACGTTTAAGTTTGAAATATTAGTTCGTTATTCTGTCACGTTTAAGTTTGAAATATCATTTACGTTGGTCTGTCACGTTTCAATTTAAAATATCATTTTCGTTGGTCTGTCATGTTTAAGTTTGAAATATCATTTTCGTTGGTCTGTCACGTTTAAGTTTGAAATATCATTTCCGTTGGTCTGTCACATTTAAGTTTGAAATATTATTTTCGTTGGTCTGCCACGTTTAAGTTTGAAATATCATTTTCGTTGGTCTGTCACGTTTAAGTTTAAAATATCATTTTCGTTGGTCTGTCCCGTTTAAGTTTGAAATATCATTTCCGTTGGTCTGTCACGTTTAAGTTTGAAATAATATTTTCGTTAGTCTGTCACATTTAAGTTTGAAATATTATTTTCGTTAGTCTGTCACGTTTAAGATTGAAATATTATTTTCGTTGTTCTGTCACGTTTAAGTTTGAAATATTATATTCGTTGGTCTGTCACGTTTAAGTTTGAAATATCATTTACGTTGGGCTGTCACGTTTAAGTTTGAAATATCATTTTCGTTGGTCTGTCACGTTTAAGTTTAAAATATCATTTTCGTTGGTCTGTCACGTTTAAGTTTGAAATATCATTTCCGTTGGTCTGTCACGTTTAAGTTTAAAATATCATTTTCGTTGGTCTGTCACGTTTAAGTTTGAAATATCATTTACGTTGGTCTGTCACGTTTCAGTTTAAAATATCATTTTCGTGTGTCTGTCACGTTTAAGTTTAAAATATCATTTTCGTTGGTCTGTCACGTTTAAGTTTGAAATATCATTTCCGTTGGTCTGTCACGTTTAAGTTTGAAATATTATTTTCGTTGTTCTGTCACGTTTAAGTTTGAAATATTATTTTCGTTAGTCTGTCACGTTTAAGTTTAAAATATCATTTTCGTTGGTCTGTCACGTTTAAGTTTGAAATATCATTTTCGTTGTTCTGTCACGTTTAAGTTTTAAATATTATTTTCGTTGGTCTGTCACGTTTAAGTTTGAAATATCATTTACGTTGGTCTGTCACGTTTCAGTTTAAAATATCATTTTCGTTGGTCTGTCACGTTTAAGTTTAAAATATCATTTTCATTGGTCTGTCACGTTCAAGTTTGAAATATCATTTCCGTTGGTCTGTCACGTTTAAGTTTGAAATATTATTTTGTTGGTCTGCCACGTTTAAGTTTAAAATATAATTTTCGTTGGTCTGTCATGTTTAAGTTTTAAATATCATTTTCGTTGGTCTGTCACGTTTAAGTTTAAAATATAATTTTCTTTGGTCTGTCACATTTAAGTTTGAAATATTATTTTGTTGGTCTGCCACGTTTAAGTTTAAAATATAATTTTGGTTGGTCTGTCACGTTTAAGTTTTAAATATTATTTTCGTTGTTCTGTCACGTTTAAGTTTGAAATATCATTTTCTTTGGTCTGTCACATTTAAGTTTGAAATATTATTTTCGTTGGTCTGTCACGTTTAAGTTGTAAATATCATTTTCTTTGGTCTGTCACATTTAAGTTTGAAATATTATTTTCGTTGGTCTGTCACGTTTAAGTTTGAAATATCATTTTCGTTGGTCTGTCACGTTTAAGTTTAAAATATCATTTTCGTTGGTCTGTCACGTTTAAGTTTAAAATATCATTTTCGTTGTTCTGTCACGTTTAAGTTTTAAATATCATTTCCGTTTGTCTGTCACGTTTAAGTTTGAAATATTATTTTCGTTGTTCTGTCACGTTTAAGTTTGAAATATTATTTTCGTTGGTCTGTCACATTTAAGTTTTAAATATCATTTACGTTGGTCTGTAACGTTTAAGTTTCAAATATCACTTTCATTGGTCTGTCACGTTTAAGTTTAAAATATCATTTTCGTTGGTCTGTCACATTTAAGTTTGAAATATTATTTTCGTTAGTCTGTCACGTTTAAGTTTGAAATAATATTTTCGTTAGTCTGTCACATTTAAGTTTGAAATATTATTTTCGTTGGTCTGTCACGTTTAAGTTTGAAATATCATTGTCATTGGTCTGTCACGTTTAAGTTTAAAATATCATTTTCGTTAGTCTGTCACGTTTAAGTTTGAAATATCATTTTGGTTGGTGTGTCACATTTAAGTTTGAAATATCATTTTGGTTGGTGTGTCACATTTAAGTTTGAAATATCATTTTGGTTGGTGTGTCACATTTAAGTTTGAAATATTATTTTCGTTGGTCTGTCACGTTTAAGTTTGAAATATTATTTTCGTTGGTCTGTCACATTTAAGTTTGAAATATCATTTTGGTTGGTGTGTTACATTTAAGTTTGAAATATCATTTTGGTTGGTCTGTCATGTTTAAGTTTGAAATATTATTTTGTTGGTCTGCCACGTTTACGTTTGAAATAGCATATTTAGATGAATCCACGCATTTCAATAATAGAATCTACTCGTTCGTAGGTCGGTCCGTTGGTCTGTCACGCTTAATCTTCAACTAAAACATCCATGATTAAACGCGCAGATTGAAGTGATGTATGTAAATAATAGCTATT
>OY744534.1:81941849-81954349 GCA_963556195.1 Sepiola atlantica | reverse complement strand
GATGATAATTTTAAGAAAAATGTCATGCAAGTACATCGAAATATTGGGTTGACATAATGGTGGGTTGATAAGGAAAAGTAGCAGCCGTGGCTACTAAGAGCGCTGGACGAGGGTCCAGGCTGTGAGAAGTCACTCTTTTCCACTGACTGACTTCTCGCAGCCTGGACCCAGCGCTCTTAGTAGCCACGGCTATCACTTTTCCTTATCATCCCATCATGTCAACCCAATATTTCGCTGAAGCGTGACAGACCTACAGATGGACAAACTCATATAGCGAAGCGAGGAGGCGCATTAAAACTGTTCTCATGTCCGCGCGTCGGGCGTGTTGTTTCTCGGACTACATAGTAATGGATGGTCGGCATGCGTGACGAGAGCTTGACCGGCTTGCAGGTAGGAGCGGAAGTGGCGCATCTAACAGTTACACGGTGAACGGAAGTTCGCACCACGTGAGAAAGAGAGATCGAAATACCGGTTGAGCGGCACGTGCGGCTTCCCAGGCTGATGAGCCAGATAGATGCGTTATAAATAGAACAAAAAACAAAAAAAAAAACAACAAAAAAACAACAGAAACAGCTGAGCAAAGAAGTGAAGTTGCGGAGACTCGGCGCAGTTGACGTGGTACCCATCAGATCGATTGCGTTCAGAGACACATATAAAGGAGTCCGCCCTTCCTGCATGCACTCTGCAAAAAAAAAAGCTCCGTGCTGAAATAAAATAAAAACTAGAACCGACTCGCCCATCTAGTAATACTCAATTCGACGAGGACGTAGCAAATGGAACCAGAAAGTTGCGTTTAGATGCTCTCAACATATTTCCTTTTATTATTTGTACTATTCGGACTACGTTTGTCATCTTGGGTGTTATCCTCGCAATGTTTCGGCCGATCTAACCTCCGACCTTCTTCACGTGCGTCTCGTCGTACTGGGTAATCATTATGCTGAACACGAGAATCTTTACAAATTACAGCTTCAGAAAGTACCCCACCTCCTACGCAATCCTCTACCTGTACAAAAGCCAGATACGTCCTAAGATGGAGTACTGTTGCCACATCTGGGGAGGTGCCGCGTGGAGCACTCTCTCCTGCTTTGGCCGAGTACAGAATTGGCTTTGAAATCTAGTGGATGGTGATCTCTTCTTTTCCCTACAGCTCCTTTCTCACAGAAGAGATGTTGCTAGTCTTTCTCTACTCTATGGTAGGGGCTCGACTTAGCCCGACTCTGGTTCCCCTCCAGTCAATCACTGTAACGAGTTTTCTTCTGTTCCTCTGTGTACCTGAAACAAAACAGAACTGTTATGAACAAAGTTTATTTCTAAGAGCCTACCATCTGAATAAAACGTGGTCGTTTTAAAGTCTAATGTTAACAAATTTAATAATCATATTCTGACTATTTAACTCATCGTTTCCAATCACCAACTGTTGGATAATGGCCCTATGGGAATGGACGTATCTGTTGGAAATCGTTGGTTTGACTTGCGCGAATTAACGCGGGTGGACTCGTGCAGACGAGTGCAGAATAGGGCCTGTTCTCACAGTCGGAGCTCACAGACGTGACAGGGTCACCGCGTGACGAGACCCCAGATCAAGGGTCAATGTGCACCTGCGAGAGGCTCTGTGACGTCACGGGTCTTTGCGTGGAAAGCAGAGGGATCCGTGACGTCACTCGTTCTTCGTGAGAAGCGAGTTTTAGCAGTCTGGGTTTTGGAGGCGAACCGATGAGACGTGGATTTTACCATATAGTCTACAACAAATTAAGGGAATGACGTCCCTAAGAAAATACAGGCGAAAGATCTCTTCCCCCCCTGCACGAATGGTTTAAGAACTTAATTGCTAAGTAATTACGAGAACAGTAATTTGCTCTCTCTCTCTCTCTCTCTCTCTCTCTCTCTCTCTCTCTCTCTCTTGAAGTTAGTGAATATCTCCCAGCTGGCGGATAGCTAATGCTTGAAATAAAACAGAAATTAAATTTAAAAGATTGTGTGTCTTCCGACCCGATCATGAGGCTTTGTGTTGCAGCGGCGTGGTTCACGGCAGGAAAGAAAGAAGAAAGAATTCAACCACTAGATGACATCGAGACGGCGAACCTCTACGCGGTGAGGGAGAAATTTAAAGGTATGCAAAGTATATGATTTATGTTTTAAAAATGACGAGTGATTAAATGTGAACTGCCACGGCCGTTCCGGGACGAGTGTACAAAACGGGTATCGCCGCGGCCCAAGCAGAGGGGCTATGCAAAACAACTGACAACTGACAATCTCATTAACTCTTATCCTTTAGGGTCTTGATAATCGCCAACTCCTTAATATATAAAAAAAAATTCGAACTGAACACTTTATATAATCCACGGGGGTATATTGTTCTCGTTCGGTGACCAATGAATAGGTAGACGCCTTAAGTAAGTTTTATTATATCCTTAGTATCGTCTGTAGTGAGGATTGAACCTTCAACCTCTAGAACTGATTATTACTTAGCACCTTATCTGTTGCGCTACGATTCCATCTAATTATTGGATTGAATACCGAGTACAATTCGAAATTCAGTACAGATTCCCGAGTTCGCTAAGACGGGTCTCGGAAGGTCAGAGGTTAGATAGGTAAACTAGGGTTAGATAACCCTAGTTAATAACAATTTCCTCAATAGAATCGTTGACCAACAAATAAAACCATACTAAAACCCTCTCCACTAAAAGAATCAGAATAACAAACACAATAAAAATGACACTGTCCTGCTATACTATAAACATTTAGAACAATGATGGTTTTAGTCTGTGTAAAAAGTTTAGAATGAGATAATACAAAAAATTATAATAATATAACATAAAGAATAAAGAAAGAAGCTAAAAAGAGAGAGAAAATAAGGGAAAGGAAATAAACAACAAGTTGAAAAGAAAGAAAAACACAAGAAAATAGAAGGAAAAAAGAAGGAAAAGAAAAAGAATAAAAAAGGAAAAAGAAAAGGAAAAAGAAAGAAAAAAGAAAGAAAAAAAGAGAATTTAAATGAGGGAAAGTTATAGGAAAAGAGAGATGGGAGTGGGTGTAAGAGCGAAACAGGAAGAGATTTTCATCATTTATATATATATATATATATATATATATATATATATCAATAAAATATGAAACTAAAAGTATACTTTTAGAGGATATAACCTATAGTGAAATAGTTTAAGCTCAATATACGAGATAGAGCAATTATAAAGATAAATGAAAGAAGAGAAATAAATATGTACGGATGACAAATCTATTTCATCTTCGATTGTTAAATGCAAAGTGTACTCGGTAAAAACATGTTTATTTTCATTTCCTTAAATCAAGGCTTTTCAAAGATTAAAATCTTATCATCAGAGGAATTACATAGATAGATATGTTGGCAGTTGAAAAGCAAAATTTAAAATTAGAATAAATATAAAGTAATGGAGAGTAAAGGTATGCGTGTAAAAATATGGAGTCTGTCCAGTTGGTGAATGTCCGTAGATAAAGTGTCCGGAAGTCACTACTTAAATCCCCGACTGCCTGCGTTTAATATACACAGTTCATTCTCAACCTCTGAAAAACTACTTTCATTCTCGGTTCACGGAAGTATTTAAAAATGGCTCTAATTCTCAAAATTACATCCGAATAAGTGCATTCCATTTACGATTGAGCTACACATCTTTCTATTGGATTTACTTCATCTTTGAACATTTGCAACGCTGCCTTCATGAAACTCTATTTTTCCATCTTTAAATCTCCTTTCACCGGACACCTTATCAACGGACATTCACCAACTGGACAGGCTCCATATTTTTACACGCACACTCTTACTCTCCATATTTATATTTTTTCAAATTTTGAATTTTGGCTTTTCCACTGCTAACTTATCTATCTATGTAATTCCTCTGATGATAAGATTTTGATATTTGAAAAGCTTTGGCTTAAGGAAAGAAAAATAAACATGTTTTTACCGAGTACACCATGCATTAAAAAATCGAAGTTGAAATAGATTTGTCATTCGTACATGTTTATTCCTCTTCTTTCATATATATATATATATATATATATATATATATATATATATATATATATATATATATATATATATATAGGGTAATGTACACGATAATTCATGAAAAGAAATGTCGTGATGGATAAAATGTGTGAAAAAATGACAAACGGAAAACAAGTTAAAGTGCAGTTTTTGTTTTTCTCCTGCACTTTAACTTGTTTTCCGTTTGTCATTTTTTCACACACACACACACACACACACACACACACACACATATATATATATATATATATATATATATATATATATATATATATATATATATGCAAGCTTCATTGAGTACAACGATGTATTATCTCAATCGTCTAAAAAAACCTCGTCCATCGCGTACACAAAATCTTCACCCAAAGAAATATTCTACAAAATACTAACAAACATAAAACAACCCCTAATTAATAATAATTTATCCAATCTAATTGTTAACCTACAAATAAAAATATATCTAACCTCCCTACACTAAAATAATCAGAATAAAAGACAACAAAAATGACACTGTACCCTATACTACAAAAAACAAAACAAAACAATTGTTTCGTTGTCTACGGGTCATTAGTGTGGCTAGTCGTAACGAGATTCGAAACCGAGAACCTGGTGGTCAGCGTCCAATTTTTTACAAACTGAACTTCTGAACAGCTGATATCGAGTGGGATAAATGCTATCATATTAAAATGAATCAAACATACGAGTTGATATCTATTTCCATATGTCAACCTTATTATTTGGGGTGAACCGATTGTATAATTGGAATAAATTATAAGCAATCAGATTATAATAATAGCACAAGAACGTCAATTCTGAACATACGTCCATTCAATCTGTGTGTTCACTGTTGTAAATATCAATACAGATGTAAGTGTGACAGACGGACGGGATTACTATTTCAACCTCAATCATTTTGAAATTCTGGTGCTTCTATAATAAAACAGCCGAAAAAAAGTTTTTCTTGTCTTTTAGTGTTGGAGAGGTAAATAAGGGGCAGGTAACTCTTCACAACAACTCTAGCTTTCGAACAATATTTTTCTAACCCTAACCCTAACCCTAAACCTAAACCTAAACCTAAACCTTAACCCTAAACCCTAACCCTACACCCTAACCTTAACCCTTTTATGTCTAATCGACGTCCTCCTTGCACAGTAGCCACATGTACAACGCCAATTAAAGCCATCAGTTTTGATTACTGGAAAATCGTGTTTAAAATTCGTTGTAAGAGTTACTGCCCCTTATTTACCTCTCCAATACTAAAAGACAAGAAAAACTTTTTTTCGGTTTTTTATTATAGAAGCACCGAAATTCTTAATAAACTCAAGCATCATAGACCAACCGCAAACGTTTTTATTCAAGCTGATCTCTCTTTCTTTTTATACTTGACACCAGGGTCTTTGAACCTTTTCGCCGGATCAAAGTTAATATCTGTTCTGATCGGTCTCAGACAGCCATACTCTCAGGCATTACCTCACCTTTCGGAGAGAGGTTTGGCTTATTGCCGATCCTGGATTATGAGTTATTCTCCTTGAATCATTTGGAGTTACGGGTTATCTCTCTTGAGTCAATGATGCGTATATAGGTTGTTGCTGTGATATAAAGTGAACTTCTTCTGTTAAACAATAGAGATTGTGTTGTTGTGTTACATAGTCCCTTACTTACTCGTACCTTTTCTCCTTCGTCGTGTAAGGGTGTCGTCTCGATGTCGTCAAGTGGTTGAGTTCTCTCCTCGTTTCGGGACTGCTGTGGAACATCGTCGCCATCATCGCCACACGCCGCGCGTCCAGTATCATCATCGTTGTATTGGGCTGTAACAAAGATTCTCATACACAGCGAAAAACAAGGCATACTCTCTCTTCTAAATGTGATTACTTCGCCAAGTTTCTGTCGTTCTTAGAGATGCTTTACTAACGAAGAGAGAGATCGATTAACTACTTTTATCGTAGTTAATTCCTAAGTATCTATGGTCCAGTAAGTCCTTAGCCATTCGGGAAAGAGGGGGGAAAGAAATCTAATCACGCCTGTATTCTGTTAGGGAATTAATTACCCTTTTCATTTGCGGACTACATGGAGAGATACGTCTGTTCAGCTTGATTAAAAAAAACAGACTCCCAAAAATCAGTTTCCCACACAAGAACCGGTGACGTCACAGAACCTCTATGCACAGGTGCATTCGTCACAGCCTGACTCCCTTGAACCCCCGACCTAAAAGGTCTCATCAAAATGGTGGCCTGTCAACGTTTATGAGCTCCAACTGTGAGAACCAGTTTTATTCTGCACTCGACTGTACGGGTCCACCCACACATACATCCACTCAACATGCGTCCGGCCTCACAGATCCATTATCCAACAAGTGCAGATAAAGATGTGGAGAGAGTGGACACCGATTGCTTGAGGTGCCCTTACCCAGGAATGCTGATGGGATCTCTTTGATGAAGGCATTGCATTTTTGTTTTGTATTAATGGGTCACGACTTATCAAGGCCGAAGGCCATTCGAGGCTAAGGGTTAATGAGATAGACTGATTGCCAGTTGAATGATGGAGAACCTGATGGGGGGATTGAACCTGATAAAAACCATGCTATGGTAACGATATTGCCTCTGTAGAGTTCAGAAAGTTCTAACAACAAACTTGATGAAGAAGCTATAACACACATAATAAACCGACACACTAAACCTATTGAGCAACAACAAAAAGTCAAATTAACAATTTACTACACCAAATTCAAAACCTCATACTTAATAATAAAAAAATAATAACACCACTAACTCTCCCTCTAAGCCGAACAAACGTGCTATATTTGTTCCAATGCCCATTCGAAGAAGGTTTTCCTGATACTCAAACGTACAAATACAGCACCTATATTGGCTACACAACAACAACTCTCTCCCGACAACGTCTTACGTACCACCTAAACGACACAAGCGTTATTCAACGACCTATAATCTCACACATGAAAACTATACAATCAACTGAAATAAGAAAAATACCAACAACCAACACTAAAATCCTCCATAAATATAATTGTACACGCAGACATAAAATACTCGAAGCCCTATACATTAAAAAACTGCAACCCAATATTTATAAAATATCATTTAATAATGGCGCTAACACCCTATCTGTATTCCGTAATTAAAATAAAATCAAAACTTAATATAAGAAAAAAAATACTATAAAGACGAAAAAAAAGATGACAACTTCTGATGACGATCGAGAGATCGCCAACAAAACAACACTCGGAGCCATAATGTTTAAACTATCACCTGAAATGAGGCTTGCATAAATAACGATTTGCTGCATATATATATATATATGTATATATATATATATATATATATATATATATATATATATATATATATATATATATATATATATATATATTTATATATATATGTAAATTATAACTAAATGGTAAACTTTTAGAGAGTTGGACCTATTGTGATCGTTGGATTTTTATACAGACTCCTCTGGATTTACCAATATTTCTGAACCCCACGTTTTTTGGATTTCGTTATTGGTGGTTCCCCTACCCGTTTGAACTTTTTAAAAAACTTTTTAAAAAACTTTTTTAATTTTTTAATTTTAAAAGAAAACTTTTTAAAATTTGGAACTTTGACAGTCCTATCCTGTCAACTTATCAATCATAATTTTTCCTCTGATGATAAGATTTTAATCTTTGAAAAGCCTGGTTTAAGGAAAGAAAGAGATGAAAAATAAATGTTTTTATTAACCAAACTGCTCCTTGTTTTGAACAACTGAAAATATCGATTTGCTTCCATTTGCAGGTCTTATTAATTTTCATTGACGTACTATATATATATATATATATATATATATATATATATATATATATATATATATATATATATGTATATATATATATATGTATATATATATATATATATATATATATATATATATATATATATACATATATATATTAATTTTCATTGACGTACTATATATATATATATATATATATATATGTATATATATATATATATATGTATATATATATATATATATATATATATATATATATATATGTGTGTGTGTGTGTGTGTGTGTGTGTTCCTACTTTTTTAATAGCAGCGTTCACTTGGCTCTCTTTAACTGACACGCCCAGTCGAACTTTTGTTTTCTTTTTGAAAAAGAGAGGTTGCTACTCTCGAAATAATTAAAGTCTCTACCATTCCGGACCTTTAAATATTTAACCGTAAGCTCACAAATTTTACAATTTACTGTCTTTATATTTAAATTTTGAAATTTAAATGAATTAATCTGAGATTTACCGTCTCTTGTCATTTATTTTTGCTCATTCTTATTGCACATTCCGGTTTTTCAACATTGCTCCTGCCTCGGAATTCCCAACATTTATATTTACATGTTTACTAGCAATGTATCAAGCAAACTACAATTTCCTTATATATATATATATATATATATATATATATATATATATATATATATATATATATATATATATATATATATATATATAAAGTGGTGTACTGTGTTTCTTCCCCCTACAACTTTTATTTTATTTTTTCAAATTTTAAATCTTGGCCTTTGCAAACTTATCTATCCCAGCGACTTCCTCTGATGATAAGATTTTGATCTTTGAAAAGCCTGGCTTAAGGAAAATTTAACTTGAATAAATTGCCTTTTTTGCGGAATATACCTTGCTCTGAGCAATTGAATTGAATTATGATTTGACTTTTGCTTCTCTAATTCCATTTCCATTCTTCTTCATTATATATATATATATACACATATATATATATACATATATATATATACATATATATATATATATATATATATATATATATATATATATATATATATATATATATATATATATATATATATATTAATCGAGTTGAAGGTTTGTATCCACAGGGTAAAAATCTGGAGAATTTTTATTGTTTTTATATTATACTGCTCAATAATGAATAGAGCTATTTATTTATAATAAAATGGTTTATTCATACAAACATAGCGTGGCTACATATTCAGATCATGTTTCAGTCGTAGCTTAAATAAGCTCTACATCCTCAGGCCAAAAGGTCCGTTCTTTTCAATCGAACTTTTTACTCTAAGGATTTCGAGCTTATTAAAGTTACGACTGAAACATGTTCCGAATGTGTAGCCATGCTATGTTTGTATAAATAAAACTTTCATAATAAGTATATATATATATATATATATATATATATATATATATATATATATATATATATATATAGTTAATCTTTCAAGGTTTAAGCTCAATATATATTAATTTTTAACTCCAGAGCATATATAAATGAACAATAGAAATTCAGATACTGATCGTATCTTTCTGTTTTCAGTGAAGTGGTCCAGTTCTTTCCTGTCTGTTTCGTAATCGCCCGAGACAAACAATGTATACAGACATATCTTGGATTTTCAAGAAGGATGACTCATCAGAAAAAGATGCCAGAATCGTATACAAAAAAACCCTCAAAATAATCCTTTATTTTTGTGATCGGCTTAAGAAAGATATGTTTAAGAAAAAGAAGTACTTTGACTCCTTCGTTAAGATTAAAGATGTCATTAATTTCTAAATGTAACTCGTTTCGTAAATGATTTGCCTATGGAAGCATTTAGAATTGTAAGTTTTTTTTATAGATGTTATTCTGGTATTCTCTTGAGTCAGCATCCTTGAAAATCCAAGATATACCTTGTTTGTCTTAAGCGATTAAGATACGGACCGTAAAGAATTATACGTAGTCACTAATAAATAACGATATTGTCACTGGAACCTGAATTTCTATTGTCATATCTGTACGTTTCACCACCTCTAAAAGTGTTAAAATTATCATTGTTTATAAGCTGTTCAGAACTGGCCTATCGGTTAGCAACGTTAGATTGGGGTTGAAAAATACTTGTAATCCAGGGTTTCGAATCGTGTGACCGGTGGTGAATAGTCGTACTTCTATGCTGATGTGTCTTGATTGAAAAAAGACGAAACGTATACGTCCATAGATAAATAAAAATAATATATATATATATATAGATAGATAGAACGAGGAAACATTTTTAGCAAATTAAATTGAAGATGTAAAAGTGTATATATACACACACACACACATATATATATATATATATATATATATATATGTATATATGTATATATATACCCTTTTACATATTCAATTTAATTTGCTAAAAATGTTTCATTCTTTTATTATTTTGATTTGATTGATGTTTTCTGACACTTATGGTTCAGATGTAAAACGATCGTTCAAAATATATGGACATTTTTATCGGTTACGTATAGCTGAGTAAAGGGAAAAGAAATCGTGTATGTAAAGATACTTAATATCTTTTTCAGTGATCAATTCAGTAAAATATAACAAAATCACACACACACACACACACACACACACATATATATATATATATATATATATATGCAAGATGCATTTAGTGGACAAAAACACGAAAGTGTAGGTGGAAATAAAATGGAAGCAATTGAACTATAGCACACCTAAATCAAAATCGTCACGGAGAAATGTATACATCGATATTTCGCCTGAAACATTATTCAGGCTTTTTCAAGATACATGATATAAAAAATACAAAATATTTATATATACAGCAGTAGGTAACAGGAGTCATATTCCAAAATGCACATGAGCTGGTGAGGAAATTTTGCGAGGGTAAGAAGAAAAGCATTATATACACACACACACATACACACACACATATATATATATATATAAATAAAATATGAAACTAAAAGTATACTTTTAGAGGATATAACGTATAGTGAAATGGTTTAAGCTCAATATACGAGATAAAGCAATTATAAAGATAAATGAAAGAAGAGAGATAAATATGTACGCTGCTTTCACGAAACCCTTTTTCCATCTTTAAATCTCTATTCACCGGACACTTCATCTATGGACATTCACCAACTTGACAGACTCCATATTTTTTTACACGCACACTCTTACTCTCCATTACTTTATATTTTTTAAAATTTTTAATTTTGGCTTTTTCACTGCCATCTTATCTATCTATGTAATTCCTCTGATGATAAGATTTTAATCTTTCAAAAGCCTTGGCTTAAGGAAAGAAAAATGAACATGTATTTACCGATTACACCTTGCATTGAACAATCGAAGTTGGAATAGATTTGTCATTCGTACATCTTTATCTCTCTTCTTTCATTCATCTTTATATATATATATATATATATATATATATATATATATATATAAAATTTAAAATTTAAAGTCAAAGTATTTTGATTTAAATTTAAGTAGAGTATAAATGCACAATAGAATAAAACAACTATAGTAAGAATATGCATGGTCAAGATATAGGCATTCAAAAACTCTAAATACTACAGTTATAAGTATCAGCTCAATGGTTGATTTTTAACATCAACTAGAGCTATTGTAAATCAGTTGAGATAAATAAAATGACTACATCATTTATATCAGTTCCAAGAATGCAAACACAACGAATATTTTGCATACGATCGTTTCTAAAACGATTTTGACTATTTTATTTGGTATTATACTTTAGATGATTCTAAAAGGTCTCTTCATCAGCGCCCAAATAAGATCCCCTCGGTATGGCTACACACTAACTTATACGAGGAATGGTGCATATTTTACAAGTGATGTACAGGAGTCTGTCAGGACAACCTGGCATGAGGATACTTCCCCTACAAGTAAACCCTGACCAAATATTCAAAATAACATAGTATTCGAAGCCCAAATAAGATCCTCTCGACATGGCTATACACTGGCTCATACAAGAAATGGTGCATCTTCTCCAAGTGATGTTGCCTATTGTAACAGCACTAAGCTGGATACTCTACCAGACTAGATGAATTCTTGTCCTGGAATCCGACAAGACCAAGAGATTTCCAAAAAGAATATACTATAACACAGTTTACTGGTCAATTGGGGAGAGTAAAATTTATGTTGTGTATTGTTTACTAACCCAACATTTTAGAGGTAAAAGAAAAACGTAAATGGAACACTCGGATATCCATGTATCTGATATAGACATCAAGGGCCCCTTGATTTCTGAGAACTTACACTGAAATAAAATGAAAAAAAGGTACACACACACACACACATATATATATATATATATATATATATATATATATATATATATATATATATATATATATATTGTGTGTGTGTATTTAGGCAGCATATTTTCATTTAGGCAAACATTATTAAATAACACGGAGTGGTTTTGTTTGATGCGACTTTTTTTTATTTTTTCAATTTTCCGAATTGTCCATCTAATGTTTCGGTCAAATTGATGTAAATATGATCCATGGGTTTCTTGTTCCATTCTTTTTTCTTCTTTGCAAGTACTTTCGATTTGAATCGTCAAATCATCTTCAGGCGGTATTAGTTTTAGTGTCTTTACAAATTATGACTTTACTGTTGTGCTCAATATACATGCACTTCTTCGC
>OY744534.1:81936849-81939349 GCA_963556195.1 Sepiola atlantica | reverse complement strand
CATAACCATAACCATAACCCTAACATCACATAAAGAAGTTAAACAAGAAAAACATCAGATTTTAGTATTTAAGTTTTGAATTTGAATTTCTTCTAAAAAAGTATTTGGTATATTTTGATTGAATTGGCCACTGTTTGACCAATTTGGGGATTACAATTCCTGGATATACTCTCTGAAACATTCTCTTTGGTTTGAGTTTGATGTATTAAGTTTAATATTATAAGCTATTCAATTTTTACTCGAAAATCTAAACGTGACTCCTCATCTCTTTGAATAAATTTTATACTTACATTCTTTTTTCATTTCCCCCCTGTATTGACTTAATATTATAAGATATTTATTTAAAAAAAATTTACTCGAAAATCTAAACGTGACTCCTCATCTCTTTGAATAAAGTTTATACTTACATTCTTCTTTCATTTCCCCTTGTATTGACTTAATATTATAAGATATTTATTTAAAAAATTTTACTCGAAAATCTAAACGTAAACCTCCATCTCTTTGAATAAAGTTTATACCTACATTCTTCTTTCATTTCAAAAACAACCTGGGGAATATACTCGGTGAACCAAGTGCAAGAGAGATACATACTCAAGTGTTTTCAGTTTCCTTGCTGTGAGGATAGTTTTCTTTTGACTTAATATTTGATTCGAACATTCTAAAAGATTTTTAATCTAAGAATGAGCTGCGTTTCAATTTCATTTTTGGTTTGCGTTTTATATTATTAATATTATTATATGATTAATATTATTATATTATTAATATTATTATATTATTAATACGTTTTCTTCATATTGACCCCAAAGAATGCACAGTGCCATTAAGACATAAGGAGTTATTTTGATTTAGGGGCCAGATTTATAGAGGCATCCTGAGTGAGAGGAAGTGTAGCGACATGTTTGTTCACATTACATGTAAACTTTTTTGCATGTTGCTACAGTCAGAGAAGACAGAGAGAAGGGAGGGAATTCCAAAGTTTAGCAGTTCGAAGAAAGAAGCTATTAGAGTAAAAAACTTTTAGGCGTCTTGGGACCTTTTCAGGGAAGGGGTATTTTTCTAATTATTGGGTTAGTCGGAGGTAGTTACGCCGAGGGCGCATCTAGGATGATCATATGGATGAAACCTGGATAGCACTAACAGACACTGTAATGTGTATTATTTAAAAATAGTATATATATATATATATATATATATATATATATATATATATACAGGGTGCGACGGCTATTCGAGAACATTTTTACGCAGTTAATTAAACAACAATATTTTAACAAAAAAATTATATATATATTTAAATCAAATTGACACAGATATTATTGATGATACTTAGTTATCTAATAATTCTTTGCATCCACACTTGGCTTCAATAACTGCTTCTATTAGGGCTCGAAACCATCTAACAGCTAAAATTAAATGTTCCTATTCATTTCGTACATCACCTAGACAAGTAAATTTCGCGTACAACAAAATCGTAGGATAAATTTCAGAGGAAACATTTTTTTTTAAATCAATGAAACGGTCGAATGGAAAAAAAAAAAATGAAAATTGCTAAAATTTTCCTGAAGGCCTTATCGCCTGACTCTCTAAGAAGAAACGTCAGAATGATAAATTAAAAACTAAGAACATCGAATGAGATATAAGAGGAAAAAAATTGTTTAAGTTGGAGAAAACGATTGAGAAAAAAAGGTAAATCTCTCAACGTTATGGTGGATTTGAATCATTAAAGATCTCCAACTGATGCTTCAATATATATATATATATATATATATATATATATATATATATATATATATATATATATATATATATATATATATATATATATATATATATATATATAATCATTAATGACAATATATGTATTAGCATGTACTATCAGTGCTCTTTTTACTTTGCAGTCTCCTTAAAAGATTCAGCTCAATGATTGTCAATTAGTGACAACAGAGCAAATAAAAGTAAGGTTCATATTATATTCCAATAACCATGTTTTTATTTTATTATTTTGATTTTGATTTTTTCACATTTCCCCAAAAAATAACATTTCTGTGAGGTATATTAGCTTCGTATCCAAAAGACCTAAATAGACATCTGAAGGCTAATTGATGTAACTTTAAAAAGTAAAAAAATTACCCTCAAGTGAATTAGAATTTTTATAAATAAATTATAGAACTTATTAACTATTTAAAGAAATATTACTGAATTAAAATTTATAAATATCCACACAACTTTTAGGATGTACTAGCTCTGAACGAAAAAAAAAATCAAAATGACGTATTAGTGGGTTCCCCCACGTGTGAGTTTTCTCTTTTCTTTGTTTTTTGTTCGGTTTCATCAAAAAATGAACCACTGTATAGTGTAGGTTTTTTAAAGACACTTTAATCCAATAACTTTTTAATCTTTGTTAATTTTTCTGATGATTTTGTAATATTGCAGAGACGATATTAACATGAAAATGTTATTTGACACAAGACAAATGAAACGGACCGTAAACAATATATCT
>OY744534.1:81929349-81931849 GCA_963556195.1 Sepiola atlantica | reverse complement strand
TATAACAACTGTCCGATATATATTATATCATCAAGTATAACAACTGTCCGATATATATTATATCATCAAGTATAACCACTGTCCGATATATATTATATCATCCTGTATAACCACTGTCCGATATATTATATCATCCTGTATAACCACTGTCCGATATATATTATATCATCCTGTATAACCACTGTCCGATATATATTATATCATCAAGTATAACCACTGTCCGATATATATTATATCATCCTGTATAACCACTGTCCGATATATATTATATCATCCTGTATAACCACTGTCCGATATATATTATATCATCAAGTATAACCACTGTCCGATATATATTATATCATCCTGTATAACCACTGTCCGATATATATTATATCATCAAGTATAACCACTGTCCGATATATATTATATCATCCTGTATAACCACTGTCCGATATATATTATATCATCCTGTATAACCACTGTCCGATATATATTATATCATCCTGTATAACCACTGTCCGATATATATTATATCATCCTGTATAACCACTGTCCGATATATATTATATCATCCTGTATAACCACTGTCCGATATATATTATATCATCAAGTATAACCACTGTCCGATATATATTATATCATCCTGTATAACCACTGTCCGATATATATTATATCATCAAGTATAACCACTGTCCGATATATATTATATCATCCTGTATAACCACTGTCCGATATATATTATATCATCCTGTATAACCACTGTCCGATATATATTATATCATCAAGTATAACCACTGTCCGATATATATTATATCATCCTGTATAACCACTGTCCGATATATATTATATCATCAAGTATAACCACTGTCCGATATATATTATATCATCCTGTATAACCACTGTCCGATATATATTATATCATCAAGTATAACCACTGTCCGATATATATTATATCATCCTGTATAACCACTGTCCGATATATATTATATCATCCTGTATAACCACTGTCCGATATATATTATATCATCCTGTATAACCACTGTCCGATATATATTATATCATCCTGTATAACCACTGTCCGATATATATTATATCATCCTGTATAACCACTGTCCGATATATATTATATCATCAAGTATAACCACTGTCCGATATATATTATATCATCCTGTATAACCACTGTCCGATATATATTATATCATCCTGTATAACCACTGTCCGATATATATTATATCATCCTGTATAACCACTGTCCGATATATATTATATCATCCTGTATAACCACTGTCCGATATATATTATATCATCCTGTATAACCACTGTCCGATATATATTATATCATCAAGTATAACCACTGTCCGATATATATTATATCATCCTGTATAACCACTGTCCGATATATATTATATCATCCTGTATAACCACTGTCCGATATATATTATATCATCCTGTATAACCACTGTCCGATATATATTATATCATCCTGTATAACCACTGTCCGATATATATTATATCATCCTGTATAACCACTGTCCGATATATATTATATCATCCTGTATAACCACTGTCCGATATATATTATATCATCCTGTATAACCACTGTCCGATATATATTATATCATCCTGTATAACCACTGTCCGATATATATTATATCATCCTGTATAACCACTGTCCGATATATATTATATCATCCTGTATAACCACTGTCCGATATATATTATATCATCCTGTATAACCACTGTCCGATATATATTATATCATCAAGTATAACCACTGTCCGATATATATTATATCATCCTGTATAACCACTGTCCGATATATATTATATCATCCTGTATAACCACTGTCCGATATATATTATATCATCCTGTATAACCACTGTCCGATATATATTATATCATCAAGTATAACAACTGTCCGATATATATTATATCATCAAGTATAACCACTGTCCGATATATATTATATCATCCTGTATAACCACTGTCCGATATATATTATATCATCAAGTATAACCACTGTCCGATATATATTATATCATCCTGTATAACCACTGTCCGATATATATTATATCATCAAGTATAACCACTGTCCGATATATATTATATCATCCTGTATAACCACTGTCCGATATATATTATATCATCCTGTATAACCACTGTCCGATATATATTATATCATCAAGTATAACAACTGTCCGATATATATTATATCATCAAGTATAACCACTGTCCGATATATATTATATCATCCTGTATAACCACTGTCCGATATATTATATCATCCTGTATAACCACTGTCCGATATATATTATATCATCCTGTATAACCACTGTCCGATATATATTATATCATCAAGTATAACCACTGTCCGATATATATTATATCATCCTGTATAACCACTGTCCGATATATATTATATCATCCTGTATAACCACTGTCCGATATATATTATATCATCCTGTATAACCACTGTCCGATATATATTATATCATCAAGTATAACAACTGTCCGATAT
>OY744534.1:81927354-81929149 GCA_963556195.1 Sepiola atlantica | reverse complement strand
TGTGTGCATCTTCCTCCTACCAACCCACCATCCTTCATCGTCACTGACAATAAAGATATATCGGTATAGTTTCATATATCAATGTGTCGTCGTCATTCGTTTTAAGCATAGTAGTAATGCAGCATTGGGACAAGAATTAAAATTTCTTCAGTCTAGAAGAATTTCTCCTTCTCTGACCAAGGACATAAAAGTTGAAGTGTAACAGCAGAACAGATACTACACTTTGCTATAGAATCGACCATATCTGAAACTAGTGGATAAGCATGTGAACATACTAGTAAATATAATGACAGACACATGTATAGAGCCATCACGTGTCATTATTTTTAGTAGTTTGGTTCTATTGTTATCCAATAAATCCATAAATTAGCCATTCTTTATTTGCCTGAATTTTCAATCTTATCCTTATTTCTGCCTGTCTATTACATTCTCGATCGTTGTTGCCTATCTATCCATTACCCTTTCTATTCTACTATCTATCATAGTTTCTCTCTCTCTCTTTCCTACTATCTATCATAGTTTCTCCCTCTCTCTCTCTTTCCTACTATCTATCATAGTTTCTCTCTCTCGCTCTTTCCTACTGTCTATCACGGTTTCTCTCTCTCTTTTTCCTACTCTCTATCACAGTTTCTCTCTCTCTCTTCTACCTTCTATCACAGTTTCTCTCTCTCTTTTTCCTACTCTCTATCACAGTTTCTCTCTCTCTCTTCTACCTTCTATCACAGTTTCTCTCTCTTTTTCCTACTCTCTATCACAGTTTCTCTCTCTCTCTTCTACCCTCTATCACAGTTTTTCTCTCTCTCTCTCTCTTTCCTACTATCTATCACGGTTTCTCTCTCTCTCTCTTCTACCCTCTATCACAGTTTCTCTCTCTCTTTTTCCTACTCTCTATCACAGTTTCTCTCTCTCTTTTTCCTACTCTCTATCACAGTTTCTCTCTCTCTCTCTTCTACCTTCTATCACAGTTTCTCTCTCTCTTTTTCCTACTCTCTATCACAGTTTCTCTCTCTCTCTCTTCTACCTTCTATCACAGTTTCTCTCTCTCTCTTTCCTACTCTCTATCACAGTTTCTCTCTCTCTCTCTCTTCTACCCTCTCTCACAGTTTCTCTCTCTCTCTTTCCTACTCTCTATCACAGTTTCTCTCTCTCTTTCCTACTCTCTATCACAGTTTCTCTCTCTCTCTCTTCTACCCTCTATCACAGTTTCTCTCTCTCTCTTTCCTACTCTCTATCACGGTTTCTCTCTCTCAACTTTTGTGTCCGTATGTCTTCCTCTATTTCTCTCTTAATCTCTCTCTCCCATCAGCCTCTCTCTCTACTATTGTCTATTCCCCTCTCACTATGTCTGTTTCTGTATCACTGCCTCTGTCTTTCTGTAGTCTCTCTCTCTCTCTCTCTCTCTCTCTTAACTTCTTTTTCCGTATTGCTACCTTTGTCAATCTGTCTGTTTGGACACCCTTTCTCTTTTTATCCCAGCATATTTCTGCTTCTGTCTATCTCTCTATCTTTCGGTCTTACATGTCTGTTTGTCATCATTTCAACTTCCGGTCTGATATCACTCTCTTTGCCCACTCTCTCACGCACCAAATCTCTCTCCGCTTTTCTCTCACACACCGACTCTCTCTCTCCTCTCTCTTTCTCCGCCTATCTAAAGCTGCCTCTTTTCCTCACTCACTCTCTTAATGTATGTATGTCTGTCTCTTCCTATCACAACTTCTATTTCCCTAACACCGCCACTCTCTCCCTCGCGTACCCTTTTTTCCTCCTCCCCTCTTTCCCCGTCTTCTCTACTTAA
>OY744534.1:81909854-81922354 GCA_963556195.1 Sepiola atlantica | reverse complement strand
TCCTTAAGCCAGGCTTTTCAAAGATCAAAATCAGAGGAAGTCGCTGGGATAGATAAGTTGGCAAAGGCCAAGATTTAAAATTTGAAAAAATAAAATAAAAGTTGTAGGGGAAGAAACACAGGGCAAAATTCTGCCCGAATGCAAGCAAATGTCCGATTGCTAAAAAGTCCGGTGTCGAAAAGTCCATCGGAGAGAATGAGATGTAGATAGGTAGGTCGTTAAAAGGCCCGAAAGGTTGTGAGAGAGGATTCAAAGTTAAATTCCAAGAAGCCACAACTTTAGGTGCAGCGAAAATAGAAAATCCAAAGGGTAAAATGTCCAATAAGAGGTACGCTCGTGGATGCAGGCAGGCAGGCTCAGAAGAGAGTGAGGTGGAAAATATTCGCCATTCGCTGTATACTCTTCACAATAGGTTTTACTTTTCCTAAAAGTTCGCTTTTAGTACACCACTTTATATATATATATATATATATATATATATATATATATATATATATATATATATATACATATATATATATATATATATATATATATATGGGAAATGAAAAAGGAAAAACAAAGAAATATTTTTTTATATATATATATTCATCAACGTTTCGTCTTTATTGTAAGACTTCCTCAGGATGATAATTTGAATAAAAATGTCATGCTAGTACATCGAAATTTTGGGCTATATATATATATATATATATAAGTGCAGATTAGTAGTCCGAGACTATAGCAATGCGATGTAGTTGCCGGAAGATGGAAAACGTGAACAGAAATAAACGATGAGAGAAAGTGAAACTCAAAACGATTTATTAATAATTTCACGAAAAACTGATTAAATACCAGAATAGTAAATACTGTCTGGTAAATAAATATATTATATATATATATATATATATATATATATATATATATATATATATATATATATATATATAAAGGAAATAAACTAAACACACATTAGGGCTGTCCGCATTATAAATTATTTCGACCTAGATGGGTCTCATCAGACGTGTAAACAGCCACATTTCGGAACATCTGAAATGTGGCTGTTTACGCGTCTGATGGGATGAAGACGTGAAAACCGGGTCCGCTTGCCTAGGGTTGCGGTCAACGCAGTGGCGCACATGGCCGAATAGTTTACCAACCAACCAACCAACCAACCAACCAACCAACCAACCAACCACCCCCTCTCTCTCTTATTCTTTCAAGCAGACTCCCTAAAACGTGTCATCTGTTTAGTGTTAAATAAACGTTCTAATCTAAAACCCCGGAGTACATGATATCGAGCACTGCCAAATGACAGGATATACCATTCGGCGGAGATCATGCCTTGTTAAACGCCCGGGACGGAAAGCAGGCAATCCTAACATCTCCCATATCGAGGATACAACAGAGGGCAGGTCGATTTTGGAACCGTGGTAATGCGATGGTAATGATAGTTGGAGTTTGGCCTGATAAATAACGACACAAAATATTTTTTTCCCAAATCGTTACCGTTAAGTGAGGAAATGACTTTAAAGGTTGGAAATTAGCGATTTCGCATGTCCTTTCGGTGATCAGTTAAAGATTTTACGCCGTCAAAAAATTTTGTACCGTTAGGGTAATAAAAATGTGTAAATGTCATTTAAAAAGAGATTTTGTACCGTTAGGGTAATAAAAATGTGTAAATGTCATTTAAAAAAGATTTTGTACCGTTAGGGTAATAAAAATGTGTAAATGTCATTTTAAAAAGATTTTGTACCGTTAGGGTAATAAAAATGTGTAAATGTCATTTAAAAAAGATTTTGTACCGTTAGGGTAATAAAAATGTGTAAATGTCATTTAAAAAAGATTTTGTACCGTTAGGGAAATAAAAATGTGTAAATGTCATTTAAAAAAGATTTTGTACCGTTAGGGAAATAAAAATGTGTAAATGTCATTTAAAAAAGATTTTGTACCGTTATGGAAATAAAAATGTGTAAATGTCATTTAAAAAAGATTTTGTACCGTTAGGGTAATAAAAATGTATAAATGTCATTTAAAAAAGATTTTGTACCGTTAGGGTAATAAAAATGTGTAAATGTCATTTAAAAAATTTTTGTACCGTTAGGGTAATAAAAATGTGTAAATGTCATTTAAAAAAGATTTTGTACCGTTAGGGTAATAAAAATGTGTAAATGTCATTTAAAAAAGATTTTGTACCGTTAAAGTAATAAAAATGTGTAAATGTCATTTAAAAAAGATTTTGTATCGTTAGGGTAATAAAAATGTGTAAATGTCATTTAAAAAATTTTTTGTACCGTTAGGGTAATAAAAGTGTGTAAATGTCATTTAAAAAAGATTTTGTACCGTTAGGGTAATAAAAATGTGTAAATGTCATTTAAAAAAGATTTTGTACCGTTAGGGTAATAAAAATGTGTAAATGTCATTTAAAAAAGATTTTGTACCGTTAGGGTAATAAAAATGTGTAAATGTCATTTAAAAAAGATTTTGTACCGTTAGGGTAATAAAAATGTGTAAATGTCATTTAAAAAAGATTTTGTACCGTTAGGGTAATAAAAATGTGTAAATGTCATTTAAAAAAGATTTTGTACCGTTAGGGTAATAAAAATGTGTAAATGTCATTTAAAAAAGATTTTGTACCGTTAGGGAAATAAAAATGTGTAAATGTCATTTAAAAAAGATTTTGTACCGTTAGGGTAATAAAAATGTGTAAATGTCATTTAAAAAAGATTTTGTACCGTTAGGGTAATAAAAATGTGTAAATGTCATTTAAAAAAATTTTGTACCGTTAGGGTAATAAAAATGTGTAAATGTCATTTAAAAAAGATTTTGTACCGTTAGGGTAATAAAAATGTGTAAATGTCATTTAAAAAATTGTTTGTACCGTTAGGGTAATAAAAATGTGTAAATGTCATTTAAAAAAGATTTTGTCAACTAGATTATTTACATTGTTCTCAATAAATCAAATAAAAATAAATAAGGATTATAAATAATGAAAAATATTCACTTGTAAAGGCAAAATGGAGATTAAATATACAGTGTTTAGTAAACACAGTATTTTACTATTTACGTGACAGCAATAACAGATCGCTTCATTTTTCTTTCTCTCGTGGAATTCAGGATTTGTGATTTTTTAGTAGAAAACAAATTAGACTTAGTTTAATTGTAAATAAAACACCATTAAACTGAAAAATGTCTTCATTTTAATGATACAATAAAATAAATATAGTTTATGGGCACTGCCCATGGATGCACCATCAAGTTGTCGATACATTATATTGTTAAAACTTAAAGAAACTGATTTAGTAGCAAACACCAACATTTCAACAAATTAATCCCTGAAATTGTGGAGATTTTATGGGGCAACGATAAAGATAGTCTATATATATGCCAATGAGTTAATCCAATATCACATTAGTACACAGACTATTAACGTGAAAACGAAGCCAACAAACTCGGTATTCATTGATAGAGTTAATTTCTCGTCTCGAGCAGGGGGGGGGGGGTAGGATTGTTTTCATTCGTGTTTGTCTGTTAGCTTGTATTTATATTAGTTTCTTAATTTTATTACGCAAAAACTAATCAACCTCCATCGGTTCGAACAGTGCGACCGTCCGAGATTATCATCCCTGCACTGATGAGAGCGAAAGCTCGAAACGCTAGCGTATGTTAGTAAAGATATATTAATATTATTTATTTAAAATTAATATATATATATATATAATATGAAACAAAAAGTATACTTTTAGTAGATAGAACCTATAGTGAAATGGTTTAAGCTACATATACGAGATAGAGCAATTATAAAAATAGATGAAAGAAGAAGGATAAACATGTACGAATGACAAATTTATTTCTACTTCGATTGTTCAATGCAAAGTGTACTCGGTAAAAACATGTTTATTATTCTTTCCTTCAGCCTAAGCTTTTTAAAGATTAAAATCTTATCATCAGAGGAATTACATAGATAGATAAGTTGGCAGTGGAAAAGCCAAAATTCAAAATTTGAAAAAATATTAAGTAATGAAGAACGAGAATGTGCGTGTAAAAAGATATGGGGTCTGTCCCGTTAGTAAATGTTCGTTGATAAGGTGTCCAGTGAAAGGAGATTTAAAGATGGAAAAGAAGGGTTTTCGTGAAGGCAGCATTGAAAAAGTTCAAGAATAAATACGTATATATATATATATATATATATATATATATATATATATATATAGGTATAAATAAATGTACTTTCCTCCCGTAACGTTATCTCGTCACGCAAGACAACCATTACGGGAGTAAAGCACGTGTTGTTTAGGGGAAACAAGAAAATAGCAAGTCAGACCACCACCTCAGTTTTATCCCGCCGTCTGAAATGAATTCGAAAAAAAATCCCACTTTAAATTAAAAAATCAACGGTTTCTGTTGACTTTTTTTTATATGATCAGAAATGATAATTTATATATTAAACATTAAATTACTGACGTTATTCTATGAGTTTATGTGAATATTAGTGTGAACATTGACGAAGCATAATTTTGTTCCATTTTTTACGGAGGGTGTACACTCGCAGAAGTATAGATGATGATATGAATAATCCACGTATGCTTTTGTTTTAATTTCAAATTTGTTTCTCGGCTAACAATGTATTTGTTCACGTTTAGAACAAAAACACTTTTTTTGTAAAAACATAAAAACATGCAAATTATAGGTGTTCATTTTAAAGATTTCAAACAAACCTCGTATTAAAAAAAACAACATTTTAATAAAAAAAATGGATGGAAACAGAACTTTTATGAATAACTTGATGTCATGGTAATTTACCCACACACGCATGAACTCTCCCAGCTATAAATAACAGCAGGTACTGCTCTCAGGAGAAGTCAGTATTCCAGCAGACGGCCCTGACAGTCGGACCGAACAGTCTAGCTGGTAATCCTTTCATTTGTCTACGTTTTTTTTTACTACTGTTTTTTGTAAATATATAGGGTGATTCATAAGTCACTCAGCTATGTATATTTGAAATGCTAAAGTTAAAAAATACGGTAATACGAAACAGAAAGTTTATTCAACAAATTAATTCATGGGAGTTTAAAATTACTGCAAATTTTCAAAATTTCTACCTTCGTTCTGCATGCATAGCTCCATTCTTTTTTGCAAGGAATTTACGACTCTTTGTAGCATATTTGATTGATTGAGTGTTGTACAAATGAGGCTTTCTGTTCACATCACGTTTCCATTGCCTTTCAACAAGTGTGGGAGATTCATCAAATTTGGCCATATGAATAACAATAAAAATTCGCTCTTCAATTGTAAATGACATACTGCCTGAAAATAAGCACATATGATGATTTACACAAATTTAAATAAATAAAAATAAATATATATAGAAACAAATATATAAACGAACAAATTTAAAATAACAAATAGCAGTAATTAGAGAGTAAGATAACAATCATCAAAAGTTCATAGTATGTTTGTGCTTCATATGGTAATCATTTTAAATAGCTAAGTGACTTATGAATCAGCCTGTATTTGTTGACTTAATTTCTCCTTTTTGTTTTTATTTCGAGTCACCTAACAAGAGCGCAACAATTCGCATCAGATATATTTTATTATTTTTCCTTATCGTTTCGTTTATATTCTAAACTATGAATGTATATACTAACTGCCTTTTGATAACGCTTTCGTATTTTCACGTAAACTTGTAGGTAGACCGCCCGACACTGAAAACAGAATAAATAATATTTTATGACTTACATAATATAATGGTTTTCCAAATAACAGAAAGTGCCCGGATGTTGTTTAATGCGCACGCTCTGTCATTGGAGGCAATCAATTGAATTCTGGCTTCTCTTGCAGCGTCAATTTGTGTAATGAAAGTGTCTATTTGCGCAAGAATGAACAACAGAGTGGGTCATACGAGTTGCATTTGCTACAATCAAAGCAAACCCCTTTTCTACGTCATAACACCTTTGAAGATGCACTTATATCACATAACTGAACATTTATAGACACGGACAAATACATATGTATATATTTGACGGCATGCCATGTGCCGTTACAGTTCTTAAGAGCCGTTTCAAATAACACCGTTACATGACAACAGGCGGGCACAACAGCAGTGTGAAAACAGGACTTTACTAAAAAAAAAGCTAATATCGATATTACTAATATAAAACAACTACTGTCACTGATTAAGTGATTTATTCCTGAAAAATTTATGAGCAAAGTAAAAACAAAT
The DNA here is from genome assembly GCA_963556195.1 of Sepiola atlantica. NCBI lineage: Eukaryota > Metazoa > Mollusca > Cephalopoda > Sepiida > Sepiolidae > Sepiola > Sepiola atlantica. The sequence continues at coordinate 81,916,152 of OY744534.1, read as the reverse complement.
ATTTAAAAAAATATTTGAAACCTATGTATGGCTTCTGACGGATTTATTGCTAAACTTTCAACATATATATATATATATATATATATATATATATATATATATATATATATATATATATATATATAGTCTCGGAAGTTCTTTTAACCTTCTAAACTGAAAAAAAACAAAAAAAACAAACTTTTTCGTTGAAAGATTTTAGTCTAGTAAGTCAATCAATCTACTGCAATCACTATTTTAGTTTACTTCCAAGAATATACTCTAATATAAATATATTTTTATATATGTTTTTATATATAAGGGATCGTCAGTTGTTTACTGATTTATATGTATATATATATATATATATATATATATATATATATATATATATTAGTAGTATGTTTTTAAAAGGCTGTGGGCAATGCAAATTCCGGGTAAGATGTAAGCTGGAAGGAACAAAAATAATAAATCGAATACGAAATGTGACTTACTATTTATTTTTCTTTAAAATCTTACATAACAGCAAGTGTGGTGTTAGCTGTTTGTGTGATGTCCGGGTGATTATAAACATCATGTATTTAATATTCCGGGAAAAGAAGCTTCCCTTTGTCAAAAATAATAAACACCCGAGGAAAATTCCGTCCGTGCAGAGAATCTGCCAAAATGGATGCCAGAAGACAGAACCCGGAACTTGCATTGCCCACAGCCTTTTAAAACATACTACTACTATTCCCAGCAATGCTTCAAGCAAACGACCATTCTCTCTCTCTCTCTCTCTCTAATATATATATATATATATATATATATATATATATATATATATATATATATATATATATATATATTATTACTTTTATTTATCCCAAACAAAGCATATTGCAAGTGAAACGCAACAAGAGGCTACTGTGATAGGGGCCATAGTTATTAGGGACAACCTGGGTGGGGAATTTGGCAGCAAACTACTTGTTCACATTACATTTATATTTTATTATGTTGCTACAGTCGGGGAAACAATGAGCAGGAACGAATTCCGAAACCAATAGGTCCGAGGAAAGAAGCTATTCGAATAGAAAATCTTCCAATATCTAGAGACGTTTACAGAGAAAGGGAGTGATTTTGCTGCTATTTGGGTAGTCTGGGGATAGTACAAGTGTAGTACGTTCACCGGAGCACATTCCGTGGATACGACCCTTCAGCGATTCGACAGGTTGGAAGTTGGTAGACAGTGCGGGGATCTATTAGGTTATAAATTATGTTTTGCAGTCTGTGCAAGAGGGAAAGATTAGTATTTGATGCATCAGCCCGTTCTTGTTTATAACTATTAGTCCACCATTGTACTAATAAAAAGAATTAGATTGTATAAAGAATAACGTAGTTATACATCATTATTTATGCTAATTAAATAACTTTACTAACATCTACAGCGACCTATAATCTATTTTATATGTTTACCGATTCATCAATCGGTTGTTTGCGTCGGCTGTGAATTTAAATAATACAAAACCCGGAAACGCAAATATCTTTGATTTTTTTCCATTCAAATTCAGAGGAAGATATCTTATTCAACGTGAAGCGGGGTTAATTTCATATTTCAGTCATATTTACATCTGAATTGATTAAGTTAAACATTCTATACGTAATTACTACATTATGTTGTTTTGTATAAAAAAGAGAAAGATATTTATCGCTTACATGAGACTATCCCGCTTGATGAACCGTGGCCATATGGTGTTTGTACCAGAGATTGGCCGACATATTGGGTTACTACAAATGAACACCACGATCGGTTTGTTTAAGCACTTAATCATACAGTGTCTATAATTCGGATTAGATTTCTCAGGGGTTGATAACCTCCCTTACAATTCTGATAGAAATTAGACATCAGAGTTAACGGATTTTTCATTGTCCTTTTTCACAAAACCCATGAAGACACACTTAAGATTTATTGAACATGTATATACACATCATATATAGACACTTTCACCGCCACCCCTCCACCTTTTCACACAGAACCATCCTCATTAATCTCATTCCATGCTACTGACTTCACTAAGCCCGGACCTCGGTCCTGCGCACCCAGTAGTGGCTGCTACTTTTTCTCATCAACCCATCATGTCAACCCAATATTTTCACGTACTTGAATGACATTTTTCTTAAAATTATCATCCCGAGGAAGTCTTACAAATAAAGACGAAACGTTGATGAATATATAAAAAAAACATCCTTTTTGGTTTTTCCTTTTCATTTCCCATACACACTATATATAATGGATGCCAATTGTGCGGCTGATTACCCCCCCTCCACCCACCTTGCAGTTTAGGTTGTCGTTGGCGTCTACATACACCATTAGACGTTGTCAGGAACCCATGTTCTTGATCGTCTATGGATACAATCACTCGGACGCCGATGTTTAGTTTTTAAGAAGGTTTATTCATTAGAAAAGAATAGTTGAAGAGTTCGACTGCAAAACGCGATAAACGCCATTTTCAAACTTGTGGGGCTTTCACTACAAAGTGTTACATTTCAACACTCCACCTCCCCTCCAAATCATGTTTTAAATAATGTGATGACGACACAATTTTCGTTTGCTTTCAATTAAAAAAAGTTTTTGTCAAAGTCTAGAATTGGTATGTTCGTCCTTTTATTGTTTAATTGCGTCAATTTAAAGAAATTGGATTTATCGCGTTTTGCATTTGACACTTTGTGGTTACAGAGCAACCAGAGAGAGTAACCGTTGTTTTATAGTTAGGGGTTAAGAAAGAAAGAAAGAAAGAGAGAGAGAGAGAGAGAGAGAGAGAGAGAAAGAGAGGGAAAAGAAAGAAAGAGAGAAAGAGAGAGAGAATAAATAAAGAAAGAAAGAGAGAGAGAAAGAGAGAGAGAGAGAGAGAGAGAAGAAATAAAGAAAGAAAGAGAGAGAGAAAGAGAGAGAGAAGAAATAAAGAAAGAAAGAGAGAGAGAATAAATAAATAAAGAAAGAAAGAAAGAGAGAAAGAGAGAAAAGAAATAAAGAAAGAAAGAAAGAGAGAAAGAGAGAAAGAGAGAAAGAGAGACAGAGAGAAGAAATAAAGAAAGAAAGAGAGAGAGAAAGAGAGAAAGAGAGAGAGAAGAAATAAAGAAAGAAAGAAAGAGAGAAAGAGAGAGAGAGAGAGAGAGAGAGAAGAAAGAAAGAGAGAGAGAAAGAGAGAAAGAGAGAGAGAAGAAATAAAGAAAGAAAGAGAGAGAGAAAGAGAGAGAAGAAATAAAGAAAGAAAGAAAGAGAGAGAATAAATAAAGGTACTGATATCGATCCTGACCCAGTTTTCGTGAGGTTCGACTCGGAAGCGTTCGGCTGTCCTACGCAAACGCCCGAGTGTTGACGAGCCGAATGGTACCAGACGACAATTTTGATACGGTGCTGCGTCCTGTGGTTGTAAGTTATATTTTCAAGAAATTTTCTAAAAGAAACAACAAAAAACACAAAACAAGCAAAGCATAGCGAAGTTACTGTTATCAAATAAATATTTTTTGTTATTTTGATACGTTGCTGCGTCCTATAATTTTTAGTTATAGTTGCAAGAAATTTTTTAAACAACAAAACAAATAAAACAAACAAAACAGAGCGAAATTACTGTTATCAAATAAATATTTTTAACCCTAACCCTAAACCCTAATCCTAAACCTAAAACTTTTTAACCCTAACCCTAAACTCTAATCTTAAAAACAACAAAAACAAAACAAGCAAAACATTATTAGCATAGGACGCAACATCGTATCAAAATTGTCGTCTGGTACAAATCGGCTCGTCAACTCTCGGGCGTTCGCGTAGGACAGCCGAACGCTTCCGAGTCGAACCTCACGGAAACTGGGTCAGGATCGATATCAGTACCTAAATAAATAAAGAAAGAAAGAAAGAAAGAAAGAGAGAGAGACAGAGACAGACAGACTAACAGACAGACAGATATATCTGGTCTCGTTACACCTAGCTGCAGTTTACGGACCGTGCTGAAATAACGTTATTATGTAGAAACCCATTCTTAACAGGAGTTGGAGGAACAAACAAAAGATACCCTAAAAATTGAATTAAACTTGAAAATCATATCTAAAAAATAGCACCGTCCATAAACTGCAGAAGTACCTTGTGCCTACCGCCCCCCCCCCCCACATAAAGGATGACGCCTTTTACGCGTCCTCTTTGCTTGAAGTCTCGCCAGGACGAATGAGAATTCTCTCTACCTCGCTGTCACCTGATTTCGCCGACTTCCGTTTCACTGAAGTAACCTTTGATCCCTAGGCGTCACTCAAACTTAAAAAAAAAAACGCTTTTCATTATGTAACACCCATAACTTGTGACCTGACCCCAACCTTTCGAACAGTTAAAGGCAATGACAGATAAAATAAAAAAACGTAGGGCCAAAAAACGATGTTTTAATGCACCAATCAAAAACGCCCAACAGGGAAACATCTTTTGCAATCGGATCGATAATAATTTCGCAAGAGAAAACATGTTAAATAATATATTCAGCCGTAATTAAACGATATTATCCTGAAGCCGTTAAGATAACATGTTTTCGTTAATAAAAGATGCATCGTAATGAAAATACTAAAACAGGATTGGGAAGCAAACGTCCTCTTTGCATCTGCGACAAGAGAGAACACATTATCTAAACTAAGCCATGTGTAAACCAAGTGTAAGCCTCCAGGGGTAATATAAATCCTGATGATGACGATGATGATGATGATGATGATGATGATGATGCTGCTGCTGCTGCTGCTGCTGCTGCTGATGATGATGATGATGATGCTGCTGCTGCTGATGATGATGATGATGATGATGATAATGATTATGATGCTGCTGCTGCTGCTGATGATGATGATGCTGCTGCTGCTGCTGATGATAATGATAATGATGATGATGATGATGATGATGATGCTGCTGCTGCTGCTGCTGCTGCTGATGATGATGATGATGATGATGATGATGAATTGCTTTAGGGACCGTGATACCGGGAAAGGGTATGCTCTACTATTTACTTCCGTATTAACCTACCATGTAATACCAAGTTAACATGGGAAGTGGGGGGGGGGGTGACCGTGGCTAATTGGTTAACGACACGAACTGAAAACCTGATTGTGCCACGTTCGAACCCAGTTCGTTCCACAGAAACACTTTCACTTAAGATGTTAGCAACCTTCACGTGGTCCTTCCCGCAAGTGTCCGATGCCTTTCAAGAAAGAAGGTACTGATATCGATCCCGACCCAGTTTTTGTGAGGTTCGACTCGGAAACGTTCGGCTGTCCTACGCAAACGCCCGAGTGTTGACGAGCCGAATGGTACCAGACGACAATTTTGATACGGTGCTGCGTCCTGTGATTGTAAGTTATATTTTCAAAAAAAATTCTAAAAGAAACAAAAAAAAACAAACAAATCAAGCAAAACATTGCGAAATTACTGTTATGAAATAAATATTTTTTTTATTTTGATACGTTGCAAGAAATTTTATATAGCTATAGTTGCAAGAAATTTTTTAAACAACAAAACAAATAAAACAAGCAAAACGCAGCGAAATTATTGTTATCAAATAAATATTTTTAACCCTAACCCTAAACCCTAACCCTAAACCCAACCCCAACCCTAACCCTAAACCCTAACCCTAAACCCAACCCCAACCCTAACCCTAAACCCTAACCCTTACAACAACAAAAAAACAAAACAAGCAAAACATTATTATCATAGGACGCAGCACCGTATCAAAATTGTTGTCTGGTACAAATCGTCTCGTCAACTCTCGGGCGTTTGCGTGGGACAGCCGAACGCTTCCGAGTCGAACCTCACGGAAACTGGGTCGGGATCGGTATCAGTACAAGAAATAATTCTAACTAGAAAGATAACGGGGGAAACCGATGTCAACAATCGAATCATCTGATTAATACAAAATTAATGAATGAATGAATGAAGGGAAGTCGAAGTTTTTTCAGAAAAATGAAATTAAAAAAATGACACCGTCACAACAGACGAACGATAGTTGAGTAATTATCTCTTTTTGGTTCTCTTCTCGTAAAAACAAATTCTTGATTTTTATATTCCTTTCAAGTCCTTCATCCGGGTGCTTCAGCAATACCATTAGCATATGTCTATGCAAATCTCATCATTTCCAATATTTTACTCTTTCAGTTGTTTGCGTCCATACTACTTGCTTAAATAAACTTCGTATCGTTAATGAGGCGTCCAGGTTCTAATCACGCGGGAAACTCTTTTCTATACGAGGAGGTTAGGCACAAGGTGGGAGGTGACAGTGGTTAGTGGATATCGACACGGACTGAAGACCAGTCGGTTCCACAG
>OY744534.1:81894854-81899854 GCA_963556195.1 Sepiola atlantica | reverse complement strand
GCTTGCTTAATCAAGTTTTTGGTCATACTAATGATTTTCGTGTTATCTTTCCAGGTGCAGTAATGGCGTTCTCTAAACAAGACAAGGCATTTTGCGTCCTCCAATTTGCAAAGACTGAGTCGTGGACATGTGTTCAGCGTGCATTTCGCAGGAAATTTAAAAAAGAAGCCCCTGAAAGGAAATCCATTGTCAGATGGCATGCTAAATTTGTGAAAGATGGGTGTTTGTGCCCAAGTAAGCGAACAGGTCGCCCTTCAACTTCAGAAGATGCAGTTGAGCAAGTTCGGACAGCCTTTCAGCGGAGCCCCCGTAAATCAGTGAGAAGAGCCAGCAGGGAACTTCAGCTTGCTCCAGCAACTGTCTGGCGTGTCTTAAGGAAACGACTGCAAATGGTACCTTACAAGCTCAAGTTGGTCCAAAAGTTGAAGGACACTGATAAGCCACTTCGCCGTGACTTTTGCATTGCAATGCAAGAGAAGTTGGAAGATAACGGCTTTGATGACCGGCTTGTTTTTAGCGATGAGGCGACCTTCCATCTGAATGGCAAAGTTAACAAGCATAACACTCGCATATGGGGTACTGAGAATCCTCATGAACTTCTTGAGCACGAGCGAGATTCACCAAAAGTGAACGTGTTTTGTGCAATTTCCAAGAAAGGTGTCTATGGACCGTTCTTCTTTGAAGAGGCAATTATCACTGGTGAATCCTATCTCAACATGCTGGAAGACTGGTTAATGGCTCAGTTGGAACAAGCAGAATCTGATGACTTCATTTTTCAACAAGATGGTGCACCACCACACTGGAGTCTTAGAGTAAGGCAGTTTCTTAACACAAGGCTGCCTGGTAGATGGATTGGGAGATCTGGGCGAGGTGATGACGTTCTCATGCCCTGGCCTCCTAAGTCTCCAGATCTTACCCCGTGTGACTTTTTCCTTTGGGGCTTTGTCAAGCAACAAGTCTATGTGCCGCCCCTTCCAAGAGATATTGACGAACTAAAGGCTCGAGTAACGGCAGTTGTGGGAACCATTGACGTCAACATGCTGGAACGCGTTTGGCAGGAAATGGACTATCGACTAGATGTCTGCCGTGTGACGAATGGTGCTCATATTGAGCAACTTTGAAGATTCCCCACAAAACTTGAAACTTTAACCTTTCCAACGGTACCAATTTCATTTTTCAACTCCTAATAGTTTTTGAGTTATTAAAAATCGTTATGTTCCCAACACTTTTGAAACACCCTGTATATATATATATATATATATATATATATATATATATATATATATATATTTCAAAATACTTGTAATCCGGGGTTTCGAATCGCATGACCGGTAGTGAATAGTCATATCTCTATGCTGAGGAGTCCCGATTATTAAAAAGGACGAAACGTACATAGATAATAAACAATAAAAAAATGTTTATCATTATTTGTCGCTCCTCGAAAAAGTAGAGCACTGTAAGTGTAGTATTAACACCGCATAATGTGATTAGCTTTAAATGCATCGCTCTTTCTATTAAAAAAATAGAACGCTCTCAGACGTTAAGCCGCCGATAAAGTGTTAAAATTACCACAGTTGATTCGCTATTTAAAATTGGCCGTGTGGTTAAGGCGTCGGATTTGAGTTGCAAAATACTCGTAATCCGGGGTTTTGAATCGCATGACCGGTAGTGAATAGTCATATTTCTATGCTGAGGAGTCCCGATAATTAAAAAGGACGAAACGTATACGTACATAGATAATAAACAATAACATATATATATATATATATATATATATATATATATATATATATATATATATATACTGCATAACATTTTTAATAAAAACACCCTCAAATTAAGCTATAGCTGTGGTGAAAATTTAGAAAAAATAATAAAAAAACATAACACAAAAATTCTAAATGAAAAAACTACCACAACGAAAACAACAAATACCAAGGCCTGTAACTGCACAAACAAAAAAGAATGCCCATTACAACAAAATTGCCAAATAACCCAATCAGTATATCAAGCAACAATCTCTACTAAAGAAAACCCAACCCTGAAAAAATTCTACATAGGTATGGCTGGTAATACCTTCAAAGAAAGATATACTGGACATAAGTGTTCTTTTAATAAACCTACATATAAAAAAGAACCTCACTTTCTATATATTACTGGAAACTATACAACAATAACCAATCACCAACAGTGACCTGGAACACAATCAGAAAAACTAGCACCTGTGGTTCCCTAAACTCACCTTGTTACCTTTGCCTATCAGAAAAACTTGAAATAATTAAATTTAGTGATAGGGGCAAACTTCTAAACAAAAAACAAGAAACATCAATTAAATGTAGGCATAATAGATTACACCTTCTTAGTAATCCACTTATAACTCCTTAGGCTGTTACTATATAAAAAAAAACTTCACCTACCCATCAACTGAAAAAAACTTCACCTACCCATCAACTGATAATTTTGTCAACACAACTATCATCTTATACCTTTTTTATTAATTATTATTTTTATTAGTAGTAGCATTATTATCAGTGGTATTGTTTGTAGTAGTATTGTTAGTAGTAGTGTTATTGGTGGTATTGGTATTATTATTATTATTATTATTATTATTATTATTATAATACCAACAACGATTAATACTAATTGTCATTTTCTGTATTTTTCTTTACGCTTAAATATCCCCTTATATGTTTATCCATTTATTGATTAATATTTCTATATTTTTTAGATTATTTTTTAGATTATTTTTAGATTATTATTATTATCAATTATTATTACTATTATTAATATTTTAAACTTAATTATTTGACATTGAATTATTTTTCATTTCTGTACTTTTATCAAGATTATTATTTTTGTTAGTGGTGGCATCATGTCTGCTGTTACTATCATAGTTATTATTATTATTTGCGGCAGTGAAATTGATAGTATCACTATTATTAATAATATTGATATTGCCATGTTTTACCGTTACCTGACTGTTGCTTCCGCTGTCATTGATGATAATAATGATAATGTCATTATCTATTACTTTATTATTTTATTTCAATTATTATTATTACCATTATTATTATTATTTTAATAATAATAATAATAATAATAATAATAATAATAATAATAATAATAATAATAATAATTATTATTATTATTGTTTTCATCTTTATTGCTATTATTATCATCATTATAACTACTACTACTACTACTATTTGTACTGTTCTATTATTATTTATTAATGTTTCACTATCATTATGACTATTGTTAAGATTACTGGGATTACCACTCTGATTACTGCTGTCGGTAAAACCACTATTATTACTATTTTTATATGATCAGCATTATTGCAACCATTAACCCATATCATAATATCGGCAAACATTATCTTATTATTTAATATTATTATGATAATCACTACCTCCTAGTATTCCTAATATTTCTTAATTATTCTATTTCTTTCCTAAACTATTATTTTTATAAATTCTTAAATATTATTGACCACCATTATCGTTGTTGTCGTCGCTGTTATTATTATTACTATTTTCATTACTATTATTATTATTATTATTGTTATTATTATTATTATTATTATTATTATTATTATTATTATTATTATTATTATTATTATTATTATTATTATTATTATTATTATGATTATTATTATTATTATTATTATTAATAATAATAATTAATAACGCCGGCATTTTCTAGTTATTCTTTAGTTATATTTTTTAGTACTTTTAAATTAAATTAAACTATTATTATTTTTTTTATTATCATTCATTATTATTTTCATTATTTCACCTCAACTATTTTTATTATTACTACTACTAATCCTGTTATACTTAACGAATAAATTTATTCGATTTATTTATTTATTCATTGTAAGCTAATAAACTCTAGACAAATTATTAAGACAATATAAATCCAGAATTGGCGACACATTTGATCACCGCCCCACCACCACACCAATTACACGCGTCTGATCGGTTTGCCCGCACGCACGCATACACACATATACACAATATTATAGTTCACTTAAAAAATACATTTGTAAACTCGGCTTGAAAATAACTGTCGTTTTTTTTACACTTGATTCGTGCATGTCTACCTCCCTCCTTCCTATTTTATATTTCCTTTCTTTTCTCTCTCGATCTGAATCAACAGACGTTTTCTTTTCCTTTTTCTTCTCCTTCTTTTCCTTTATGTGTCTACCTTCCCATCACCTCTCCCTTCATTATATGCCCCTCTTTCCACCTTATTTTTTTATTTTACTTATTTATTTATTTATTTATTTGCCCTGTTTGTTTCAGATTTTAGATTTTAGATTTTTTGTCTTTTGTTTTTAGATTTGTTAGATTCTTAATTTTTAATTTTTTAACGGCCTCAATTTCTTTTCTTCTTCTTCTTCTTCTTCTTCTTCTTCTTCTTCTTCTTCTTCTTCTTCTTCTTCTCTTTCTTTATCCCTCCATTTCATTCTCTCCAAATATAATATGAGGTTAAGATAGGATTCTAACTCTGCCTGATGAGATCTCAGTTTATAGTAACTGTTGATCGATAACATCGACATGCCAGTGTCTCAGATTTTGTACATGTCTGTGTAAATAAAATTATCATATATATATATATAGTTAACAATACTAAAATAATACACCACGATATCAACACCAAAAAATTAAAAAAATTTGAAGCCATCTACATAAATCTAAACATCCTGCAATCAATGATGTGAATTACGAAACTAGTCACAACATTTTAAAGTGTCTAGCATAGTAATACACGTTGTCAAAATTCTTAGTCATTAAGCAATTATACGTTTGAATCTTGAACGCGCTTAGAACGTAATAAAATTCTTAACGGTGAAGCCATCAAACTTCTGAATCTTGCACGCTCTTAGAACGTAATCACGCTCTCATGTAACATCTTAATATTATAGACGCTACTTTTAAGTTGTAAATTATTGACCGTTATAATAATAAAAAAAACTCAACAGTAAAGACATTTTC
>OY744534.1:81867354-81884854 GCA_963556195.1 Sepiola atlantica | reverse complement strand
CACTTATATGATAGCAATAAAACATCAAAGTAATTAGTTGTTGTAAAACTGATCCGTTGACCTACTATTATGAAAGACATTTGTAAGTAATAAGTTAGTTAATATTTCAGCTAAACAAATGTAAATATTATAGGACAGCCGACATAAATAAATGTAGAAATTATTATAATTAATAACGTAAGCAGAAGCTGCGTATGTCATTAGTGAAAAATATCTCTATTTTACGAATCGTCTGAGCTGGAATAAGTATTTTTGAAAGAAAATTAATCGAATTGCATTTTTGTGTAATAGACAGTGCAAGGAACAAAATTAAACAATTTGCTACGCAGAATCAAATATCGATTTTCAGATTTAAGTCTATAGATGTATCACTCTGAGAAATATATCATATATATATATATATATATATATATATATATATATATATAGAGAGAGAGAGAGAGAGAGAGAGAGAGAGAGAGAGAGAGAGAGAGAGAGAGAGGGGGGGGAGGAAAATACACGATATATCACAAAATGAAATGTCGTGGAGACAAGATGAGTAAAAAAGTCAAAAATGAGAAACAAGTTAAACGCATGGAAAATCATCAAAAACGATAGATTTACCGTTTTTTTCGGATCAACGAACGTCTGAAGGTTTTTTTTTCTGAAGATGTTCGTTGATCCAAAACAAAACGGGTAAATCTTTCGTTTTTTTTATGATTTCTTTCTGTGTTTAATTTTTTTTCTTTTGTCATCTTCACACACACGCACACACACACACACACACTATGTATATAATATATATATATATATATATATATATATATATATATATATATATATATATATTAGTACTTCATGTATCCACATAAAATATTATAAGGAGATATAATTTTTTATGTGTCAGTTTTCAGTATTTACTTCAACAGTTCTCGATACGTAAGTAGAGCTAGGCAGTAAGCAATGAAAATATATATGGCAATCAAGCTACACAGAGGCTTCCGTGTTTCATCCCCGGGGGGAATCGTCAGGCAAAATGCATTTAGCCTAACGATTCCCCCCGGGGATGAAACACGGGAGCCTCTGTGTAGCTTGATTGCCATATATATTTTCATTGCTTACTATATATATATATATATATATATATATATATATATATATATATATATATATATAGAGAGAGAGAGAGAGAGAGAGAGAGAGAGAGAGAGAGAGGCTCCCGCGTTTTATCCCCGGGGGGAATCTTCTGTGTAGCTTAATGGCCATATATATTTTCATTGCTTACTACCTAGCTCTACTTACGTATCGAGCACTGTTTAAGTAAATACTGAAAACTGATACATAAAAATTATATCTCCTTATAATATTTTATATGGATACATTAAGTACTAATATATATATATATATATATATATATATATATATATATATATATATATATATATATATATACCGTACATTAACTGTCACTTATTACATTTGAGCTTGTTAGGGATGTCGCTGAAGTCAAAACTATAATGGGTTCTTGGCGTGTTAAGACACCGATCTTATCGCGTTTCATTAACCTTGTAACATGACGGCTATATGGAAAGTGTAGATAGCGGTAGATCTAATCAAAATATGTCAAGCTTATTAGAAATGATAGCCAAGTCTGGATTCAATTCGGCCAGAGATTTGTGCTGCTTGGTGATTACAAATAGCGAAAATATATTTAATTAGAAGTAGAATTGTTCATATTTTTATGTATTTCTATTAATAGGATCACCTCTAACAGATCATTATCAATTTTGGAACACAGCTGCTAGTCGTAAGTGTGGATAATGTGAGCTATATTTAGTTTAAGTTTTTTGCATAGGGAATAATAGGCGTGTAAGCTCTTCGTGAATATTCGAATACCTCTGATTTTCCTTGAAATACTTGAAACATTTTAATAACTATTAAAATCTGAGTCATTTTATTTTGTAAATGTGCATTGTCAAGGCTTTCAATAATTTAAAAATAATTTATAAAAAAATAATTTATAAAATAATTTATAAAATAATTTATTAAAAAAATATTTATAAAATAATTTATAAAAAAAATATTTATAAAATAATTTATAAAAAAAATATTTTGTAAATGTGCATTGTCAAGGCTTTCAATAATTGAAAAATAATTTATAAAAAAATAATTTATAAAATAATTTATAAAATAATTTATTAAAAAAATATTTATAAAATAATTTATAAAAAAATATTTATAAAATAATTTATAAAAAAAATATTTTGTAAATGTGCATTGTCAAGGCTTTCAATAATTTTAAAAATAATTTATGAAAAAATAATTTATAAAATAATTTATAAAATAATTTATTAAACAAATATTTGTAAAATAATTTATAAAAAAACTATTTATAAAATAATTTATAAAAAAAATATTTTGTAAATGTCCATTGTCAAGGCTTTCAATAATTTAAAAATAATTTCTATACTACTCCCAATTCATAACACTTTCATACATATATACTAGCAGAGTTACACATCGTCACCTTGGTTAAGGTTTGGGGATTACATTACATGCAACAGTATAGCAAACACTAAAGAATAAGGTCGTTTTTTTTCAAACATATTATTTGTGTATTTATTTTATTTGTTGGTTTTGCTGATGAGAACGCTTCATTTAAATAGTTTCGTATTGTTGCTGAAAGGAATACGAAGTAAAGGACATTTGGGTACATTTATCTTAAAGGGGGGGTGCCCAGTTTGTTCCCCATAAAAATGATAATGTTGCTTATGACACTCGTTTTTATGTTTCCAGTTTAATATAAAAATGAAACCATATTTGAAACAATCGATAAAATTTAATTTAATTTTATAATTATCATGACATTTTATATCGGCAAGATTTTCAAGGAAAAAACAAAAAAAATTCTTCTATATTCATTTTAATCAAATACAATTACAAAACGTAAGTATAAAATACAAGTATTTAAATTGCATAAGTGTATATATATATATATATATATATATATATATATATATATAATTAACTTGTTACAAATATCCAGGGGGTATGAATCCGAAGGAAGTTGAAACCGGGTTTATGAGAGTGCTCAATGAAAATTCAGAGCAATTTGCGCCAATGAAACAAAACTTGTTTTGTCGCAACTAATGGAATAAAATCAATATATATATATATATATATATATATATATATATATATATATATATATATATATATATATATATATATATATATATATATATAATAATAATAATAATAATAATAATGATAATAATAATAATCCAGGTAAAACATCCACAGGGTAGTAATCCAAAGAACTTCAACCGGGTTTATAAAAAGTGCTCAATATCAAATAGAGCTTTTATATATGATTATTTTTATTCACACAGACATGTTCAAAATCTGCGACACTGGCATGTCGATGTTATCGATCAACAGCTATTATACAATGATATTTGGAAATATGATCTACGCAAAAAACAGGCAAATACAAACTCTTTATTTGTAATATAAGTGCAATAGTACAATTAATCTAATCTATAAGTGCAATAGTACAATTAATCTAATCTATAAGTGCAATAGTACAATTAATCTAATCTATAAGTGCAATAGTACAATTAATCTAATCTATAAGTGCAATAGTACAATTAATCTAATCTATAAGTGCAATAGTACAATTAATCTAATCTATAAGTGCAATAGTACAATTAATCTAATCTATAAGTGCAATAGTACAATTAATCTAATCTATAAGTGCAATAGTACAATTAATCTAATCTATAAGTGCAATAGTACAATTAATCTAATCTATAAGTGCAATAGTACAATTAATCTAATCTATAAGTGCAATAGTACAATTAATCTAATCTATAAGTGCAATAGTACAATTAATCTAATCTATAAGTGCAATAGTACAATTAATCTAATCTATAAGTGCAATAGTACAATTAATCTAATCTATAAGTGCAATAGTACAATTAATCTAAGTAATAGTATTGTTTCGGCTTCAGACAGACGTGCCAACGTTTCATAAGTATATACATATGAAATTTAAAAACATATTTTACCTACATACGGCGTCGTTTCGAGCTCCTGGCTCTCATCAGCGCACGGAAATAACAATTTCAGACAGTCATAGGGCGCGAACCTGATTCACAGATACACCTTGAATCTGTAGGCGTTCACCTACCCAATAAGCCACGAGCGATTGTCACGTGACAACGGAGAAATTATGTGATGTTTAGACTGAAAGCGGCGAGCATAGACATCGAAACATTAGATAGCGTTCAACGACAGAGTCGGACGTTGCAAAAATACTCGTAATCCGGGGTTTCGAATCGCATGACCGGTAGTGAATAGTCACATCTCTATGCTGATGAGTCCCGATTATTAAGGACAAAACGTATACGTACATAGATAATAAACAATAACAAATATTTATTATTATGTGTCGCTCCTAGAAAAAGTAGAGCACTGTAAGTGTAGTATTAACATAGCATGACGTCACTAGCTTTAAATGCATCGTTCCTTTCATTAAAACAGTAGAACGCTCTCAGACGTTAAGCCGCCGATAAAGTGTTAAAATTATCACAGTTTATTCGCTGTTCGTAATTGGCCGAGTGGTTAAGGCGTCGGATTTGAGTTGCAAAAATACTCGTAATCCGGAGATTCGAATCGCATGAATAGTCATATCTCTATGCTGATGAGTCCGGATTATTAAGAACGAAACATATACGTACATAGATAATAAATAATAACAAATATATATATATATATATATATATATATATATATATATATATGGTCACTAACAAAGTTGTTTTGGAATTACGTTCAAAATACGTTTGGATAAGTGTAGTCCTGGCGATGTCAATTTGCTTACTTAAAAAGCGCCAATCTGCGCATAACATCGCCAAGACTACACTTTTCCTAACGTCTTTTGGAACTTGACGTTTCATTCTGCTCATATCGTGGTTCGACCCCTCGGGGTTAATACCATCAAAATGAGGAGGGAGAAAAGAAGAAAAAAACTATAAGACAGTCTCGCCTGATAAAGTTGTTCTACAACGAAAGCTTGCAAAAATTAAATAAATGAATTTTTCATTTAGATTGCACGATTTTTGATTTTCAAAATAGTTCACTTTATATATATATATATATATATATATATATATATATATATATATATATATATATATATATATATATATACATCTGCTTTTTTAAGATGCCATTCCTTTTATTTTCATTTCGTTGCAATCCCCTCCACGCCCCTTTCTTGTTTTCCGAAAAAAAGAATCCCGGAAATCACTTGATATTCATATTCGGCTGCGACGCGTTATAGAAATGTCCTCACGCTAAAAATCAATTCTTTGCCTGATGACCTTCATTGTTAAGATCTGACCCACTTAGATCTCAGTGTGTAATAATAATTGCACTCGTCAGTTTCATGTGGCAGACATTGCTTGTATCTCGCACTGTTTACGTCTGTGCGAGTTCGAAATCAAATAAATAAATCGTGGCCTGGATGATGATTTCAGAGTTAGGGTTACGGAGAGATTAGGGTTGATATTAGATGCATTCACGTGCAGAATGTATTCGTTGGCGATCAGTTAGTCACGCTGAAATTTGTGATGATATTTCTATCGTTCAATGCGTAAGTTCTAATTGGCGCATTTAAAACTAGCAGGTTTTCGCTCACTCGCTATCGCTTCGCAATTTAACCCATATTCATTACATGAAATCAGTGAAATGAAACTAATCAATAAGAAAAAGATAACAACACTAATCGATAAGAAAAAAGACGAAAACTAATCGATAAGAAGACCAAACTAATCGATGAGAAAAAGAAGAAAAAACTAATCGATAAGAAGACCAAACTAATCGATGAGAAAAAGGACGAAAAAACTAATCGATAAGAAGACCAAACAAATCGATGAGAAAAAGGACGAAAAAACTAATCGATAAGAAGACCAAACTAATCGATAAGAAAAAGAAGAAAAAACTAATCGATAAGAAGACCAAACTAATCGATGAGAAAAAGAAGAAAAAACTAATCGATAAGAAGACCAAACTAATCGATGAGAAAAAGAAGAAAAAACTAATCGATAAGAAGACAAAACTAATCGATGAGAAAAAAGACAAAAACTCCACCTTTCTCTTTCTCTCCCTACCACAAGGAAAGCAAAACTAATCAATGAAAACATAAAACTAATCGATAAGAAGTAGAAGACAAAACGCTCCCTCTTTTTGTTCTGTTTTAATAATAATAATAATAATAATAATAATAATAATAATAATAATAATAATAATAATAATAATAATAATCTATATATTAATACGCTAAGGTGTACGTACGTGTGTCACGCTTCCGGCAAACGCTCTGCGCATGCGTGCCGCACCTAGATTATTGACAACATTTAATTAGCTTAATTTCTGCGTGATATTTTAATTATTTCCCTTTAGCGTAACGGTGAGCGACGTAGTATTTTTGTCTTTGGCCGACTGATTTATAGTTCGATCCCAACCAACCGCTAAGATTTTTTTTTTCTACATTTCGAGGAGAAGGGGAAGAAATAATACATTTTTTTTAATCACCTGGTCAAAAAGTACTTTTTTGTGTTGCTTAAAACTTAAAACTATTTTTTGTTTTTTATTTTGGCGTTTTTAGGGCATGTCTATTATTTTTTGTTATTGTTGTTTTTTGAACGGACGTTAAGCAATGTTTTTTTTTCAATGATAGTTTGAACTAAGTATTTATTTTTTATTTGCACCACTTCTTAAAGTGTTAAAACATTTATTTATTATTTTTGGAGGGTAAGGGACCAGTATTTATTTTTTAAATGTTTTGAACGGACAATAAGCAATGTTTTTTTGTTTTGTTTTTTTTCTCAGTGAAACACCGAGAGCGTGGTCGAAAGAAAGAGAGAGTGTGTGTTCGTAAGAGAGGGAGAGGGGGGAATAGAGAAAGAGTGAAAACGAAATAAAAACAAATAAATAAATCGCAAAAAGTAATATACTTCCATCCCGTCACGCAAAATTTTGGTGAGTAAGATATGTGCATATTTCTAGCCACCGGATAATATTATTAACAGTAAATTATACAGATTGATGTAGAAAACACTGTGGGATTTCTTTTTTTTTTCAGTGAAACAGAGAGCGCGTACGAAAGAAAGAGAAAGTTTGTGTTCGTAAGAGAGAGATAGAGGGAGAAGATAGAGAAAGAGAGAGAGAGAGAGAGAATAAACGTAATTGAAAAGTGAAAACGCAATAAAAACAAATAAATAAATCGCAAAAAGTAAAACAAAAAATTAACAAAAACGAAAGTGAGGAAAGTCGTGATTCAAAGCAAAATAAAAAAGAAAATCTAATCGAAAAAAAAAGTAACAAGTATAATTTCGTTTTCTTTCGGAAGCCTGCCACTTCTTACGGTATATCAACCCTTTTTAGTAGAGTGTCCATCGTACACGCGTTATTTGAATGCAAATTATTATTTTTTTTAAATATTTCACTCTTATCCGGGGGGTGCTCATAATAAAACAAGCGTAACTTACTAACAAATAGATGGTGCTTTGTTAGATTGGGACCCGTGCTAACTTTGACCCCGTAGTTAGGGTTAGGGTCAGGGGGGGGGGGTAGGGTTACCTATAAAGTTCAGGGTCATTGGGGGTTAGGGTTTAAGTTAGGGTCAGGGTCAAAGTTAGCCCGGGTCCCCATGTAACAAAGTACCAAATACAGACGTAAAAATAAGACAAGGGCAATGATATTGTATAGTTAACATCTGATGAACTAATTTTTTTTATTTCAAATATTTATTTAGTTATATTGTCAAATTCGTCAAACAAAAATGGCGTTCGCTTATTTTAGGTGAGGTGGTCGCTAATTTCAGACTTTATAAAAGGCTAAATTGTTCGATTACAGTAGAGGATCTCTTTACATTAGCGGCTAACCCGAGATGTAGGGGAGGGCGCCACTCTTTTCCCAGGACTGCTTCATTGTACTTGATCCTGAGAGTTTTAGCAATGTTTGTTTTAGTCTTTGCTATGACTCAACCGAGGATAGAACTCTGGTATCCCGTTTCATTAGCGGAAACGCTTACCAAATGGGCCGGTTTCAGGCTTACGGTATTTATTTATTTATTTATTTATTTATTTTATTTTTTAATATTTAAAATTTCTTCTTCTTCTTCTTCTTCTTCTTCTTCTTCTTCTTCTTCTTCTTCTTATTATTATTATTTATATATTAATACGATAGAGTGTGTGTTATTTATTTTGTGTGTCACGATCTGACACTCCTATTTAAGAAGATTTAGTGAAGAGACAGCTTTTGCCCCGGCAACCGAGTAATATAAATAAATATATATACTTCCATTCCGTCACGCAAAATTTTTGTGAGTAAAATATGTGCATATTTCTAGCCACCGGATAATATTATTAACAGTAAATTATACAGATTGATGTAGAAAACACTGTGGAATTTCCACAGGGTCCCGCTAGAATTAATAATAATAATAAAACACTTTGTGTCTATATTAAATGTGAAAAAGATTATTTCCTTTCTTTTTTATTATTACAGATATTATTGAGATTAAGCCTCGCCTTCATGTGTCATAAAATTTTAATTTGCATCTAGGATTATCTTCGTATTATTATCTTCGTATTATTATCAGTTATCGTTACGATTAAGTATCCCTTTCTTTGCTCATAAAATTTAAATTTGCATACGTGATTATCTTCCACTTTCTCTCCTTATTTCCCCTTCTCGCAACCCCTTTCTATCACCCCTTTCTCGCTTTTTCTAGCAAATGTAAAAAATCGTTGAAAAATTATTACATATAACATTACGACTATTGATACTAATACTACTACTACTACTACTACTACGACTACTACTACTACTACTAATAATAATAATAATAGCAATACTACTACTTCTATTACAACTACTAATTATAATACTACTACTAATGATAGTATTAATAATAGTAATACTACTACTACTACTAATAATAATAATAGTAATACTACTAATTCTATTATTACTACTAATTATAATACTACTACTACTACTAATGATAATATTAATAATAGTAATACTACTACTACTACTAATAATAATAATAGTAATACTACTACTTCTATTACTACTACTAATTATAATACTACTACTACTAATAATTATATTAATAATAGTAATACTACTACTAATAATAATTATATTAATAATAGTAATACTACTACTAGTACTAATAATATTGTTACTACTACTAATAATAGTAATACTACTACTTCTATTACTACTACTAATACTACTACTACTAATAATAATAATAGTAATAATAATAGTAATACTACTACTACTAGTACTAATAATATTGTTACTACTAATAATAGTAGTAATAATACTACTTCAATTACTACTAATAATAATAATAGTAATAATAATAGTAATACTACTACTACTACTACTGCTAATAATAATAATGGAATATTTGTGTGTCGATATTAGAAGTGAAAGAAATTATCAACTTTCATTATTATTATTATAAGTTATTTTAAGATTAAGTTTCCGCCTCTTTCCCCATAAAAATAAAATGTGCATACGTGTTTATTCTTTCCTTTCTTATTATTAACAGACATTATTAAGATCAAACCTCTTCTTCATTGCTCATAAAAAATAAATATGCATAAGTGATTATTGAAGAGAGCCGTACACACTTACGTTCACTTTTATTGTCCAACTGGCGCTGTCGATCGATCAGTCAAAAGTTTGAAATAGTATTTTCTGTCGGTCTGTTACGCTTAAATGGGAAATAATCATTTTAAATGAGCACGCATATGTCTATAAGAAGATCTGTCGATTGGTAGTTTGGACTAGTGATGGGGGTGGGTAGTAGTTCAGCAGGTCACAAGGTCACAAGGTCACAAGGTCACAAGGTCCGACAAAGTGCAGATGCACACGCTTGAAGGGTCAACGAATTTCCTCCACTCTATGATAAAGATCATTGTGTATTTGTATATTTGTATATAAGTAAATATATATATATATATATATATATATATATATATATATATATATATATATATATATATATGTAAAGGAGTAAGGCTACCAACATTTGTAGAATCTTTTTTTCAACATTTATTTATTATTTTGTTGTTTTACCATTTTATAATGTTATATAACGCGTTTCAAGCGGTGTTCCGCTTTCATCAGATATGAAAATCCATATGGATTTTCATATCTGATGAAAGCGGAACACCGCTTGAAACGCGTTATATAACATTATAAAATGGTAAAACAACAAAATAATAAATAAATGTTGAAAAAAAGATTCTACAAATGTTGGTAGCCTTACTCCTTTACATATATACTTTTCTCTCGTTGGAACTGCACTAATACTGCACTACCCTCTTTTCTCTCTCTCTCTCTCTCTCTCTCTCTCTCTCTCTCTCTCTCTCTATATATATATATATATATATATATATATATATATATAATATTTATAAATAAATATTAAATTATTAATTCCTACAGACGCTAGCGTTTCAAGCTTATTGCTCTCATCAGTGCAGGAAAGTAACCATTTCAGACGGTCGGGAGGCGCGAACCCGGTTCACAGAGTCAGACA
The DNA here is from genome assembly GCA_963556195.1 of Sepiola atlantica. Taxonomy (NCBI): domain Eukaryota; kingdom Metazoa; phylum Mollusca; class Cephalopoda; order Sepiida; family Sepiolidae; genus Sepiola; species Sepiola atlantica. The sequence continues at coordinate 81,874,242 of OY744534.1, read as the reverse complement.
TATCCACTCGGCCAACGGAAACTGTCACGTAATTAAGGGAAATTAAGATCTATATGTACCTAGAAGCGGGCACAGATAGAAGACTAGTCGAGAGTGTTCGACGAACGTATTGGGAACTTTGCATTAGAGCTTTTTGACAGTCTATTTTTAATATCCCCGAGAGTGCTCAACTTTAATTTCTTAAAGGGGCTTAGTATAATATTTATAAATAAATATTAAATTATTAATACCTACAGACGCTAGCGTTTCAAGCTTATTGCTCTCATCAGTGCAGGAAAGTAACCATTTCAGACGGTCGGGAGGCGCGAACCCGGTTCACAGAGTCAGCCATATCCACTCGGCCAACGGAAACTGTCACGTACGTCTCATCACGCAAAAGTATAATTTTTTCCGGCATCTAGGGTCTTCTAAGTGAAGGGGTGGGATTTTGCTGCCAGCCGGGTGGATCAGTGGTATTTTCATTGATGGGATACTAATTCGTCAGAGCACATTCCGTGGAAGTACTCAAGTGTCCATTTACCTTTTCAAACCCACTCGTTTTGGGGGGACAACTTTTTGGCGAGGAGAAAATGGTATCAGTTCTTACGCTTCTTCTCTTTTTGTCTTCGGTCAATGGAGAAATCTTTTTAGACTGAGGTAAGTTTTATTTTTTGTTCTAATCCAGACTGCCCCGTTTTGGGGAGCTGGATTTTCCCTACATTAAAAAACCGACCTTGGGTGTAACTTTGTTCTCGTGGGGAGGCAAGTAAATAGAAACTGTTCCTGGGAGATGAGAACACTTAGTCGAGCTCTATTTCACGGATGCCTTTTTCTTTTTTTTTTACTTTTGTTCATCTAAAGCAAGGCATATTGCCACTGACGCGTAAGGGGCTATTGTGATAAAAAAAAAACAGATTTATAAGGAAGGGGGCAACCTGAGTGGGGAGTTGCGCAGCAATATTTTATTTTTGTCCACATTACATTTCATTTCTGCATGCTGGTACTGTTGGGGAAACAGGAAGCAGGGAAGAAATTCCAAAGTCAAGCGGTCCGAGGAAAGAAAATGTTAAATAATAAAATCTTCCGACATCAAATGACCGCTCCAGTAAAGAGTGGTATTTTGCTGCTGGTCGGGTACAAGTGCACTAAGTTCCTCGGAGAACGTTCCGTGGAAGTACTTGTAAAACAAGCACATGGACGCAGCACTGCTGTGATGCGACAGGGTGTGGAGCTTGACAGAAATTGCGGGACATTTATATCCGTGATAATTCAGACTACGCATGAAGCCACTTGATGTAAGGAGCTAACAATAACGAAATATGATTACCGCAAAGACAGGAAATCCCTATTGGCCTTAGTCTCGAAAAGACCAAGGCTATGGGTAGGAAGGAAAACAGTCAGCGGGAAGGGAGATCCACAAGTCTGCAGTTCTTGAAAAGAACCTACTGGAATAAGAAGCTGTATTACAATGAGATATCAAAACAGCGAATTGATAAAGACCACTAGCTAGACCAACGAGTCAAACGAGCTGGAACAAAAGAAGCAGAGAATAGATCAGAACATTCTGAAAAACACAACCTCTTTTTTTCACCTTGTCCAAAAGAGAGAATGGTGGTTTTATAGAGGTATACAATACTAGCAGGTGTAGATAAGTTTTCTACCCTCCCCCCCCCAAAAAAAAATGAGCCTACTTTATTTGCAGCAGACTTGGCATTAACTTCTTTGTACTTATTCCAATTCATGTTGTCTGAGAATTTATCAGCCCCTGCTTTGAAGAGAACATTGACATCTGCACTGTATAGCCATTCGAGGACTCATTAGAAGCGGGGACAAGATTGTTATTGCTGTACATGTCGGACAACCGAGATAAAATTAGTGCGTGGCCTTCGCAAAGAGAAGGCCTGTTCAGCGAGTCGCGTTTTTCTGTTGACGTCACAGTGGTTGGTGCTATCACTGATAAGCAAGACGCTTCGAAGGGCACTGTTACACGCTACATTTGGACATATGACGGTGGTCATTTCTGTCTGAAAGTTAAATCGACAATAAAATCACTTTGTTTAAATATTCATTCTCAAATAGTTTTCAACTTTTTGTATCGAAATGTTTTATCATTTACGAAATTCATTATTCAATCAGTTTTTATTGATCGTTTGTTTTTTCAGTTTTAAACTTATTGATCATTTTTTTTTTAATTTGGAAAAATATCTAACGTTTCTTGGCCTTTTGGTCAAGATCAAAGTGTAGTATCTGTTCCGATGGATATTGCACCCCATATATTGATATCGTCTTGGCCTTCGGGGCTTGATTCCGCCGGTCTATGGGTTTGTGCTGTGCAGTTCTAGGAGGTCCACCCTCTCAGGCTTTGCCTCCCCTATTTGGGGAGGAGTAAGTTTATTGCTTACTGCCTGAGGCGCCCCTACCGGGGAATGCCGACGGGACTGCCCAGGCAATTTTTAATGGCCAGAGTGCTCACCTTCTCGGGCGCTGGCTTTTCAAGTTCCACTTTCCCGACCCGACCTTGGGTCACATCTTACCTTGTGGGAGTAAGATAAAACTGGCCTTGTGCCTAACCTCCTGGAGAGGAGGTAAATAAATACTTATTGTTTGTTTCTTCGGTAAATTCATGATTGCAGCATTTGATTGGATTCTGGTTCAAAACACACGTAATTACATACATTGAAAGCAACCATATTTTTCTCACAACGTTTCGGCCGCTGTAACTTCCGGCCTTCTTCAAGCGTTTCTTTTCGAATTCGGGAATATTTCTGTCGAACTCGGGAATCTGGACGAAATTTCGAACAGAACCCTTTATTTATTCCACGCGGGTAGCATGTTCTCGTTCCGTCAGCCATGACTCGGAGAAGTCTTCAGTAATTCGCAATTCTTCGTATCGTCGCACCGAGAATTAAGTAATGGGTTCCGTTCGAAATTCCGTCCAGATTTCCGAGTTCAAAAACATACACCTGAAGAAGGCCGGAGGTTACAGCAACCGAAACGATGAGAACAGTAGTTTAAACAGTTCAGAAACAAAATGGGTTGATGTTGTAACTTTTAAAAAATTATAATCGGAATTGCTTCACTTTTTATGTTTTCATTTTAATAACTACGGTTAAGAAAATTGTTTATAAATTGTTCGCAATCAAAAAAATATACAAATTTTAGTCTTTAAACTCCATGAACCAACGTGATGTTTTTTTATTTAACGTAACAAAACACAACTTAACTATTCTTTTTGAATTAATTCTTGTTTTTGGCTTTTTTTTTTATTAATCTAATATATAAAGTAGAGACGTTTTTTCCCCTGTACCTTTTCCGAGTATAGGAAAATAACCACATTCATCACAGGCTACTAAACTCACCACTATACTACACGTATTCACTCGAGCGTGTTTTAGTAAATTTGTTATTATTTTTCTCTACACAACACTAAATATTACATTTGGCCCACCATCTACGTCTCTCCGAAAAACCAACTCCATATAGGTGGTAGCAAAAACTTTTCTCCCTAACAATTCTGTACTGTCACTCTACTCATAGACACCGGGAACTAATAAGCACAGTTTAATTGACACAAAGCACCGGTTCTTATTTATTATTTGCCTGGTATTAATTTAACACGTATGCCAATAATCAAGCTAGGTTAATTGGCCTATTTCACATGTATTTGTAACCCGAAACAGTGAAGCAGTCGGTAAGAAGTTGGTTTCATGATCGTCAGTTTTAGCGTTCGATCCCATTCTACTCTACCACTTTTTTCTTTTTCTTTAAATTTAAAACATTCGCCAACACGGTAGACGGGGAAGAAAAAACAATAGGCCGTTGCTTTTTTTATTCGACGTCATGCAATAGGTAGTACTTTCTCCCGTGCAACGCCGGGCGACGGGTTCCGCTAATCTAATATATAAAGTAGAAACGATTTTTCCCCTGTGCCTTCTCGGAATATAAGAAAATAACCACATGCATCACAGACTACTAAACTCACCGCTATACTACACTTATTCACTCGAGTGTGTTTTAGTAAATTTGTTATTATTTTTTCTACCTAACACTAAACATTACATTTGGCCCACCATCCACGTCTCTCCGAAAAACCAACTCCATATAGGTGGTAGCAAAAACATTTCTCAGTAACAATTCTGTAATGTCACTCTACTCATCGACACCGGGAACTAATACACAGTTTAATTTTCACAAAACACTGGTTCTTATTTATTATTTGCCTGGTATTAATTTACTACATAATATAAAGCAATACGCAAAGACTTAATGACCGCTCCCGTTCACTCCGATGATTTTCTACGAATATCAGATTACGTTATTTTTAATACTACCTATGACTTCTACATTTATATTCATTCCGGAATTAAGCGAATGAAATTAACGAACACAGTTCCTGCAACATTTATACATTCAACATGGCGGCTACAATTTCTTGATCGAATCGACATCCTATTTAATTCAATAAGCGCCAAGATACTGGTAGACCCCGATACATTTACATTTTCAAAATCATACACCTTTAACACGCATATTATAGAAAACTGCCCAAATCCAGTCATTTTCATCAACTTCAAATGACCTAAACCGTGTCATTGCTGAATCTCAACAGAACACGCATGCCCATAATCAAGCTTAGCTTAATTGACCTATTTCACATGTATTTTGAATTTGAAACCGTGGCGCAGTGGTTAGGAAGGCAGGTTTCATGATCGCCAGTTTCAGCGTTCGATCCCATTCTACTCTACCACTTTTTTCTGTTTTTTTTTTTAATTAATAACATTCGCCAACACGGGAGTGGGGGTGGGGAAGAACAATAGGCCGTTTCTTTTTTTTATTTGACGTCATGCAATAACTAGTACTTTCTCTCGTGCAACGCCGGGCGACGAGTTCCGCTAGTATTGAATAAAGTTCAGTTTCAGCATAAATCATGTTTCAAGTGACTATGTTAAAAACAATCAAGGAGCTGGTATGAGACTACGACTCTACGCTGATTCGAGCGTATTGTGTGGATTGAAGTCCACTTCAGCTATGCTAAATAAAAATACATTCTTTTTCAGGTATCAGGTCTGTTTGCAGACATCGATGATTATGGCTCTCGATATATTTGAATATTTTGTTTCACCATGATGTTCTTTGCAAAGAGGTTACCTATATTGGGTTGCAATTACCTGCTATAGGGGCAGTGCTCTTACAGAGCAGGAAGTCTTAGCCATTGTACAAAAATCAGTATCATCTGCCTAACACACAACGAAGGGTTGACCAGTTTCTAAAATCAATTAGTCTGCTCAACCCTCCATCAATCACCTGTCTGCCATGACTTCACGTACCACAGATCGAGGGGCTAAGTGGGTACTCGATCTTGCCCAAGGGTCTTCCACAGACTAGCGGATGGAAGGAGGTGCCTTACTGCTCCTGTTGGTGGAAATATTCCTACCCCACACCCTTTGACATACATAAACCAATTAATTGTCAAGTAAGCCAAATATCGTTGTTACAACATACAATTCGGTGCAATTTCGGTGCAACTTTGTTTTGTCACGGTAACATGCATAATACCAGTTGCCTTTATTTTTTAATATTATTTGGTTTTCCTTATTGAGGCTTTTCCGAAATTGCACCTAAAATTCAAGTCTCCAAAAAACATTGTATTAACGTTGTCGGCATACCCTTAACACTCACATAACGTTGCTTAACACTCACATAATGTTACTTTTGAACCTAACCCTAACCCTAACACTCATATAACGTTACTTTTTAACCCGAACCCTAACCCTAACACTAAGCCTATCCTTTAACACTCACATAACGTTACTTTTCAACCCTAACCCTAACCCTAACCCTTAACACTCACATAACGTTACTTTTCAACCCTAATCCTAACCCTAACCCTAACCCTAACATAACGTTACTTTTTAACACTAACCCTAACCCTATCCCTTAACACTCACATAACGTTACTTTTCAATCCTAACCCCAACTTAACATTACTTTTTAACCCGAACTCTAACCCTAAACCTAACACTTATATAACGTTACTTTTTAACCCTAAACTTAACCCTTAGCACTCACATAACGTTACTTTTTAACCCTAACCCTAACCCTTAGCACTCACATAACGTTACTTTTTAACCCTAACCCTAACCCTTAGCACTCACATAACGTTACTTTTTAACCCTAACCCTAACCCTTAGCACTCACATAACGTTACTTTTTAACCCTAACCCTAACCCTTAGCACTCACATAACGTTACTTTTTAGCCATAACCTTAACCCTAACCCTAACATAATGTTACTTTTTAACCCTAACCCTAACCCTTAGCACTCACATAACGTTACTTTTTAACCCTAACCCTAACATTAACCCTTACCCTTAACACTCACATAACGTTACTTTTTAACTTTACACAAACGTTTATTTTGGATTCTCCACAATATAATAAAAAATAAATAACTAAAGAAACGGAAACAAAACTAAGGAAAGGGCGGATAATTTATAGGAAAAAAAAATGGTCTAAAATTCAACATCCATTTGTTATGGCTGGAATTCTGGAACGAAGTCAGGAAAATTCACAGAATTTTCAAGTGCTGCCAGGTGCTCTAAGAGAATCGGTTAATAAATTCCAAGATATTAGAATGTACATACATCATCTAAATTAGTAAATCCCGCCGTAAACAAATATAGAAAGAAATGTTATACATTCTATACATAGTGTTTTTATTATTATTATATATCTCTTTCTTTTTTTTGTTTTTTCTTCTTTTTTTCTTCTTTTTTTTCTTCTTTTTCTTTTTTTTTCTTTTTTTCTTTTCTTTCTTTTCTTTTCTTTTCTTTTTTTCTTTCTTTTTTCTGTTTTTCTGTTTTCTTTTCTGTTTTCTTTTTTTTCTTTCTTTTAATTTTTTTCTTTCTTC
>OY744534.1:81859854-81862354 GCA_963556195.1 Sepiola atlantica | reverse complement strand
GATATCAATTCTGTTTATCTATGAAATAATTATATCAATAGTGTTTATCTATGAAATAGTGATGTCAATAGTGTTTATTTATGAAATAATGATATCAATAGTGTTTATTCATGAAATAGTGATATCAATGATGTTTATCTATGAAATAATTATATCAATAGTGTTTATCTATGAAATAGTGATATCAATAGTGTTTATTCATGAAATAATGATATAAATAGTGTTTATCTATGAAATAGTTATATCCATAGTGTTTATTTATGAAATAATGATATCAATAACATTCATCTATGAAATAGTCATATCAATAGTGTTTATTTATGAAATAGTAATAGAAATAGTGTTTATTTATGAAATAGCGATATCAATAGTGTTTAGCTATGAAATAGTGATATCAATAGTGTTCATCTTAGAAATAGTGATATCTATAGTGTTTATCTATGAAATAGTGATATAAATGATGTTTATTTATGAAATAATGATATGAATAGTGTTTATTTATAAAATAGTGATATCAATAGCGTTTAGCTATAAAATATTGATATCAATAGTATTTATCTAAGAAATAGTGATATCATTAGGTTTTATCTAGGAAATCGTGATATCAATAGCGTTTATTCATGAAATAATGATATGAATAGTGTTTATTTATTAAATAGCGATATAAATAGTGTTTAGCTATTTAATAGTGATATCAATAGTGTTTATCTAGGAAATAATGATATCAATAGTGTTTATCTAAAAAAGTTATATCAATAGTGTTTATCTAAGAAATATTGATATCAGTAGTGTTTCTCTATGATATCCCTACTTCCTCGATAAACACTATTGATATCATTATTTCCTTGATAAACACTATTAGTATCACATTTTTACATATATAAACACTATTGATATCACTATTTCATAGATAAACACTATTGATATCACTATTTCCTAGATAAACACTATTGATATCACTATTTCCTTGATAAACACTTTTGATATCATTATCTCTTTGATAAACACTATTGATATCATTATTACCTAGATAAACACTTTTGATATCACTATTTCTGAGATAAACACTATTAGTATCACTATTTCCTAGACAAACACTATTGATATCAACATTTTCTTAGATACATACTATTGATATCACTATTTACTAGCAAAACACTATTGATATCATTATTTCATTAAAAAACGCTATTGATATCACTTTATCATAAATAAACACTATTGATATCACTATTTCCTAGATAAACACTATTGATATCACTATTTCATAGATAAACACTATTGATATCACTATATCCTAGATAAACACTATTGATATCACTATTTCATAGATAAACACTATTGATATCACTATTTCATAGATAAACACTATTGATATCACTATTTCCTAGATAAACACTATTGATATCACTATTTCATAGATAAACACTATTGATATCACTATTTCATAGATAAACACTATTGATATCACTATTTCATAGATAAACACTATTGATATCACTATTTCATAGATAAACACTATTGATATCACTATTTCATAGATAAACACTATTGATATCACTATTTCATAGATAAACACTATTGATATCACTATTTCATAGATAAACACTATTGATATCACTATTTCATAGATAAACACTATTGATATCACTATTTCATAGATAAACACTATTGATATCACTATTTCATAGATAAACACTATTGATATCACTATTTCATAGATAAACACTATTTATATCACTATTTCATAGATAAACACTATTGATATCACTTTTTCCTAGATAAACACTATTGATATCACTATTTCATAGATAAACACTATTGATATCACTATTTCATAGATAAACACTATTGATATCACTTTTTTATATATAAACACTATTGATATGACTGTTTTTTTTATTCTACAAAAAACTGGGACGCGTTGAAATTCCACAATTGCATCTTGTATATACTGCCTTTCTTACAAGTATTTTTATTCTAGGAACATCTCGTGCGAATGCAAACCTCGCGACATTATCGTACCACCTTTGTTCAATCTGAAACATAAGTACTCTCGTTGATGTAATTTCAGAATATATCTGCTCATAGGCGTGGAAGGGGGTTCTATCTTAAAAAGCTTGGTAGGGGTTCATGACATATTTCTATTCTATGGATGTCCGGCGCGAACGAAGATCCCTGGATATTATTGTACCAGCTTTGGTCGAAAACTATTAAAGTGTATTTAAGCTCGAGTTTCACGTTCGACACAAAAACGTCATCAGATAAAATTTAAATGAGTACATTTTTGCATTGCATCTTTTTAAAAAAAGGGGCTGGCGGTGAAATACGTACATCCAAGACGGAAATGGCATTAACGTATTGATATAGGTCATAAGGATACTTATAATATGTTGTCGTATGCTTAATATATATATATATATATATATATATATATATATATATATATATATATATATATATATTAAGCATATATTTATATTTGAAGCTCCTCGTTAAA
>OY744534.1:81804854-81854854 GCA_963556195.1 Sepiola atlantica | reverse complement strand
GAGGTTTTTATCGTGGTGATATATATATATTGGGGAACAGATGACAAGTTAGTTCTTTCATTTAAAATAATTACTTGTTACAACGACTATTCTGATTGGCTAATAAATTACAGATCGTTTCAATATTTACTATCTCACGATAGGTTAGGTAATCAAAGTCTTCGATTCACGTATGTATGAGTCAATCAGAGTATAGAGAATTGCTCTATTATGAGTACTAGCTCGCCTTTTAATTATCATATGTAGAGCTGTTACAGATAATTACCTTTTAAATGCTAAAACTGATTTGTTCATCTGCGTTAGTGAAAGACATAATTGCTTCGAAAAATCTCTCTGAGCTTGTAAACGAAACTGACTTTTCTAAAATTATTGTTTTGATAATTTAATCCGATTTGACACAGGTGCAAACGTCGTTGCAGTTATGCAAGCGATATGACCTCTCGCATTCTATTAGACAAATGTAAAAACTCAAATCGTCCGTTTCGAATGACAAAACTGAAAATATTTCTTTTGCACTGCACAGTCAAAAGAATGTTAACCACTTTTTTAAGGTGTTTCTCTGATAATTAATATAACGTAATAAACCAATATCGTTAGTCAACATTGAATAGATATAAAAATGTTCGTTAATAATATCCCATCGTGTCAGATTTTTTTATGTTGTATTAACAGTGCGAATATTTATGCTACACTATTTTTTTAAAAGATTAAATTTAGTTCAAAATAGAGATCACCAAACAGGCATAATCAAAATAAATAAATAAATAAATAGTATTCTCTCCTTTTCTCTCTCTTTCTCTCTTATCTCTCTCCCTCTCTCTCTCTCTCTGGTGATACCAGATCAGGCTGCCCTGTGGCTCCCTGAGACGAAATTCACCTACATTGACGTTTTTTTTTTTTTTGTAAAACTTAATTATGTTCTACAAAACCAAAAACAAAAACAACAGCCCCTCTCCCTTTCTCCCTCCCCTTTTTTATTTTTATTTTTCCTACCCTACTCCCGGTCCTGGATATGACCTTAAACTACATCCGATGGTGAGATCCGGCTTACGGACTTTGGGGAATGTGGAGCCTCCTCTTAATTACCATTGCTCCCAGGTCCACCCTGACCCGGAGTGGTAGTACCTGTTAGGGTCCCAACTATGGGTTAAATAGAAACAGATATTAAAAGGGGAAAGAAACAAAAAAGAGAAGAAAACAAGACCAGATTCGGCATTAAATAACCCAAAAAGGGTTGATATGCCGTAAAACAAAACTACCAAACCAAAAACCCTGATTAAACATTTGAAGATATAAAAAACTTGAAGCATAAAAACTTTCACTATAATGACCAGATTCGGCATTAAATAACCCAAAAAAGGTTGATATGCCGTAAAACAAAACTACCAAACCAAAAACCCTGATTAAACATTTGAAGATATAAAGAACTTGAAGCATAAAAACTTTCACTATAATGACCAGATTCGGCATTAAATAACCCAAAAAGGGTTGATATGCCGTAAAACAAAACTACCAAACTACCAAACCCCTCTCTCTCTCTTTTCTCTCTCTCTCTCTATGTATATATATATATATATATATATATATATATATAAAAATAAATAAATAAATATATAAAATAAATATATAAAATAAATAAATAATATTCTCTCCTTTTCCCTCTCTTTCTCTCTCATCTCTCTCCCTCTCTCTTACTCTCTCTCTTTTCTCTCTCTCTCTCTCTCTCTCTCTCTCTCTATATATATATATATATATATATATATATATACATATGTATATATACGAGATGGATAGATTATTGTTTAAAATTAAATTCTAAAATAATTAAATAAAAACTAAACCAACACCTAAAAAGAAATAAAACCATTCAACGCACATGTAAAAATTGGGTCACCTATTAGTTCGACACATTCACAAAATGATGTGTCACCCCTACACAAAGACAAAAACAAAAGATGAAGAAGTAAAAATCAGTCGAAGCTTTCATTAAGAGAAGGCTCAACCATTGGCTAACGAAAACATTAACACGTTGGAAAGAATAACAATGAAGCTGATTAGTTAGCAAGCTAGATTAAACACCACTATTTTTAGTCTGACTATTCCCTACGAGGATGAAACGCGGTAGCCTCTGTGTAGTTCAAGTGCCATAAATATATTTTCATAACTTACTACCTAGCTCTACTTACGTATTGAGCACTGTTGGAGTAAATACTGAAAATTTATGCATAAAAGATTATATCTCCTTATAAAATTTTATGTCGATACATGAAATAATATATATATATATATATATATATAATTAGCCTTTACTATAATCTGAAAAGTGACACATTTCTTCCCATTTAAAAAATAAAAAATGGCCTTATAGAAGGCAAAAAAAACAACATTTAAATTATAGGTGTTCTTATCATTTTATGAAACTTGGATGAAAGACTACAGCTGTTCAACTATGACCAACGCACATTTCAAATGTGAACCTCACGTAAAATTGTAGGTTTCAACTGCCAAGAGAATTTTCCATTTTTTGTTGTTAATGTCTAGTATTATACGTACGCGTGTCTGTCATGTTTTTATTACCGTCAAGCATAACTGATTTGTTCAATTCACCGGTAATTTTTTCAAAACCAGATCTTTCTTAGTCAGTAAAACAATTTATACCTACTAGTTTATACCCGTTCCTTGAGCGCCGTTAGTACAATACCTAACACTAACACTAACACTAACTCTTACACTAACACTAACACTAATACTAACACTAACACTAACACTAACACTAACACTAACCCTAACACTAACACTAACACTAACCCTAAACCTAAACCTAACACTAACACTAACACTAACACTAATCAAAAGCATAAGCCTAACCCTAAACCTAACACTAACACTAACACTAACACAAACCCTAACACTAACACTAACACTAACGCTAAGCCTAAGTCTAAGCCTAAGCCTAACCGTAAACCTAACATTAACACTAACCCTAAGCCACACCCTAAACCTAACACTAACACTCACACTAACACTAATCCTAAGCCTAAGCCTAAGCCTAAGCCTAACCCTAAACCTAACACTAACACTAATCCTAAGCCTAAGTCTAACTATAACCTAACACTAACACTAATCCTAAGCCTAAGCCTTACCCTAAACCTAACACTAACACTAACGCTAACCCTAAGTTTAACCCTAAACCTAACATTAACACTAAAACTAGCACTAATCCTAACCCTAAACCTAACCGTAAACCTTACACTAACAGTAACACTAACACTAATCCTAAGCCTAACCCTAAACCTAACATTAACACTAACACTAACCCTAAGCCTAACCCTAAACCTAACACTAACAGTAACACTAACACTAACACTAATCCTAAGCCTAACCCTAACCTTAACCCTAACCATAAACCTAACACTAACACTAACCCCAAGCTTAACCCTAATCCTAAACCTAATACTAACACTAACACTAACACCAAACTTTACCCTAAACCTAACACTAACACTTACCCTAACCCTAACCCTAAACCTAACACTAACACTAACCCTTACACTAACCCTAAACCTAAACCTAAACCTAACCCTAACCCTAACCTCGGCATGTCAATTCCCGCCTTTCCATAGCTTCTACAATATTTGAAAAAAGGTTGTGGAAAAAAGTACGTTACTTAGTATTTTCACGAGAGAGTAAGTAACTACGATGAATGTAGGTATGTATTGTTTGTATTAGCAAACATAGAATACAAATTATCATTTTAAGCATGAATAATTCGCTTTAAACTTTTATGTCTACGAGTGTTGCGCATTATCAAGAAAAAGTTGACATTGGTTAAAATTATTTATTTCATTTTTTTGTTATTATGTTATGTTAATATCTTTCACTTTATAAAACACGTGTCCAGTTTAAAAAAATCCTTTAGACATATATGAAATTAAAACTCGGGTATTTATATCATAAAAAGTACCGCCTTAGTAATGTGTACTCTGCCTATTCGTTTTTTGGTCAGCCAATTTATTTGCGTACGAACGGACAAACTCTAAAACTCCATAACTTTATAATCGTATATGATATTATTAGTCAAATTTCGTTGAAAAATTAGAGAGAGAGAGAGAGAGAGAGAGAGAGAGAGAGAGAGAGAGAGAGAGAGAGTAACTACGTTGTATGAATTTACGTATTAGCTGACACATTAGAAATTACGTTTTAAGCAAAAATAATTTGACATTATGGATGTATATACCCATTATTTTTTTGCGAATTTTAGGAAAAGGTCACAAAGTTTAAACATATTTATGCACTGTTTTTTTAATGTTTTAGTAATTTCTCTAAACTTATAAAACACGTGTTCAGTTAAAAAATGCTTTAGACATATTAACAAATATATGTTCCCTCAGTTCGCATATTTTTGCTAGTTGGAAGCAGAACAAATACTACACTACCTCCACACTTTAAAAAAAAATAGGAGGTAATTCCTGGGAAGATGGTATCATAACAACAGAACAGATACAACAAAAACTTCCCTTTGTCAAAAGTAATAAACACTAGATCCTCTGTACAGACGGAGTTTTCCTCTGGTGTTTATTTAATTTGACAAAGGGAAGTTTCTTTTCCCGAAATATTAAAATAAATGAATTTTAATAATCATCCGGACAACACACAAACAGCCAACACCACACTTGCTGTTATGTAAGATTGTAAGAAAAAAATAAATAGTAAGTCCCATTTCGATTTCAATTTATTATTTTTGTTCCTTCCAGCTTACATCCTAATCGGGACTTTGCATTGCCCTTTTTAAAAACATACTACTGCTATTCCCAGCAATGCTTCAAGCAAACTACCATTCTCCATTATATATATATATATATATATATATATATATATATATATATATATATATATATATATATATATATATATATAATTCGAAAAAAATGTCCGAATAAAGAACAATCGGGGAAATACTCTACGGACTGCCACTTGAAACCAGAAGGATAGCTCGACGGTTTGAGAACCTCACGAAGACAATTTACAAACGAGAAAGTTCCGTGACGTTCAACAATGCTTGCATATATATATATATATATATATATATATATATATATATATATATATATATGTGTGTGTGTGTGTGTGTGTGTGTGTGTGTGTGTGTGTGTGTGTGTGTGTGTATGTGTGTGTGTGTGTGTATTGAAAAAAGGAAAACCAAAAAATATGATTTATGTGTTCATGAACGTTTCGTCTTTATTTCAAGACTTCCTCAAGATGATTATCTGAAGAAAATAACACACTGGTACAAATTGTTTAAAACAAAGGTGCTAGCCTGGGTGGGCATGAAGGGCCGCTTATGAAAAAATGAATTATGAGATACAAATAGATGGTGGCGGTGGGAAAGTGAATTAACAGGAAACAGTGTGGGGGAATATGTAAGTTGTAAAGAAAGATATTTCATACATTTTTTCAAGTCGTCTATTTTCTTATCTAGGATCCCTGTAAACGTCGGGCAACCCCGATAGTATAATAATACAACAATTAGGGGATGGGTGATAAGTTTCGTACAGGTTCGTCACAAATATATTTTCTATTAAATATTACTTTTCTAAATAGAATTAAGTGACGTTCTTATCAGATTTATTCCCCCATAGTTTTATTTCCTTCTGCTAGAAAATCTATATTGTATTTTTGCCATATTAGTTTTGTCCGTCCATCTGTCCGTTTTGTATCCGGGAATGAAAGTGAAAACAAGGCTTTATTCTCAGATCGAACATATCTTTCCGCGAATAATTCACTGATAGTATTAGATTTGTATTAGGGACCTTTTACAATAATATCATGTGGTATTCGTGCTTGATTTTAGTTTAATTTATGTATGGGTTGAATATTAAAAATTATAAGAATGAAAAGTAAATCACTTGCAATATGGGGTAAGGTCAGTTACTTATCTACCTCCCACAAGGTAAGATGTGACACAAGGTCGGGAAAGTGAGATGAGATAAGCCAGCGCTCGAGAGGTGAGCACTCTGGCCATTTAAAAATTGCCTGGGCAGGCCCGTCGGCATTCCCCGGCAGGGGAGCCTCAGACAGTAAGCAATAAACTTACTTCTCCCCAAAGAGGGGAGGTATAGCCTAGGAGGGTGGACCTCCTAGACCTGCACAGGACAGACCCATTGACCGGCGTAAATCAAGCCCCGAAGGCCAAGACAATACCAGTATGGGGTGCAGTATCCATCGGAACATATACTACACTTTGATCTTGGCCAAAAGGCCAAGATTGGAGCCCCGTTAAAGAGTACCTGCTTGTATTGAATATGTATTGTATAAATGTTGAACAATCAATTAAAATTGGATATTTTTTTGATTTTTGGTGATAAAAACTGTTTGTTTACAGACATTAGTTTTATCAAAGGCCGATATATATATTTGACGAAAACTAACATCACATAGAGTGGAGTGAGGTATCCGCTCCAAGAGATTAGGGAATCTATAATGCCCTAATAGAGTAAGGACTCATGTAAGTGATTTGAAGGGGGCTATAATCTCCTAGCAGAATGCGAAACTCGTGTCAAAGATTAAAAGGGGGGGAGGGGCTATTATCCTCGACTAGAATTCGGGACCCGTGCCAGATTGGAGGGGGGGCTATGATTCTTTAGTAGAGTGTGTGACTAATGTCATAGATTTGGGCCTATGATTGCCTAGTATAATTATGGAACTGTGCCAGAGATTAGGAGCTTATAATCTCTTAGAAGAGTGGGGGACTGTTCTTATAGATTTTGGGCCCATGATCGCCTAGTAGAATTATGGAACTGTGCCAGAGATTGAGTACCTATGAAACCTTAGTTGAGTAGTGGAATCGTGTCAGAGATTAGGGACCTATGATCTCCGAGTAGAGTGCTAGACCCGTACCAGATATGAGGGGCCTATGATGCACTAGTATAGTGAGAAACCACTGTTTCAGAGATCGGGGCCGATTGTAGAATGCGGTACTAGTGTCAGACATTCTGGGCCTATGATCAATTTGTTGAGATTGGGGACTGATGATCTCCGAGTAGAGTGCTAGACACGTGCCAGAGATAGGAGGGCCTATGTTCAACTAGTAGAGTGCGGGACCCGTGCCAGATATGGTGACCGATGATCCACTAGTATAGTGGGGAACCACTGTGTCAGAGATCGGGGCCGATTGTCCACTAGTAGAATGCGGTACTAGTGTTAGACATTCTGGGCCCATGATCAATTTGTTGAGAAATGGACCCGTGTCAGAGCTTGGGGGTCTATGATCCGCTAGTAATATTGAAGTAGGCGTATTAGAGCATGACGGCATATCATCCCTACTGCTCGAATTTATAATAATTGATAAGAGATTCTTATTGGATTAAGTCCCTTTCACATTTTTATTATCTGGTGCCAGAAAATATTGAATAAACATAATAAATGCCGAGAATTTAATTAAAATGGGAAAATTTTCCGATTTCGCGCGCTAAAAATGAATGGGTTGATTTATTTACAAACAAAAATCTCATTTAAAACACGAAGGGAATTTCGCCTTTTTTTTGCAGTTAATATCTAGAATTCAACGTTATTCATTTTATAAGGCTATTTTTATTCTTCAAATGTGAAGAAATTCCTTGAAAAATATATTCAATGACAAAATATTTACGTAGATTAAGCATATATATATATATATATATATATATATATATATATATATATTGTACAGAGAGAGAGAGAGAGAGAGAGAGAGAGAAAGAGAAAGAGAAAACAAGCATTTAAACATAATATTTTGAAGATACTGAAGATATAAAGCCGGGGGTTCGGATCGCGCGACCGGTAGTGAATAGTTATATCTCTATGCTGACGAGTCCCGATTAAAAAGGACAAAACGTATATGTACATAGATTATAAACAAAAACAAATATTTATTATATATATATATATATATATATATATATGTACAGAGAGAGAGAAAGAGGGGGAGAGAGAGAGGAAGAGAGTAAAAATGAATAGTGATAAATGAAAAGATTTAAAAAATTATTTATTACAGTTCAAAAAATTCAAAGTCAACAATGGTCTGGCGTACGATCGTTTCATAGACGATTATGAATCATATTAAATTTTCTTATTTATATGTAATTCAAAAAAATGTCTCTTTCTCATCGTTTCAAATTTGTAACTATCAATAGAAATTATTTTTGAAAAGAAAATAAACAACATATCGTTAATTAGCTTTTCTACGTTTCTACTGATGATGACAAATTTCAAAACCCATTTCAAGTAAGCGCGTGCAGCAGACGACACTTTCAAACCAACCGCACTAAACACCTCAGCGGACAGCACCCAAGTATCAACTTGAATATGACTTTTAAAAAGTCGAACGATTATTATTTGCATTCCTATTATACTCCTTGCTTAACCACTTGATGAGTAAATAAACTTGTAAACTATGCACATTAAATCAATTTCATCACTTTATTATCCATATATAAATGCTCTATCTACTATATTGAGCTTCATTGTATCTTGATAAGATATAATATATATATATATATATATATATATATATATATATATATATATATATATATATATATATATATGATGTCTGTAGGTATTAAAATATTTAATAAATATTTATTTATAAACATTATTATTTATCAGCCCCCTCCAACAAAGGCCGGGCACTCTTGAGTGACTTTAATAACAAGCAGTGCAAATAGCTACTTGCACGATCCGAACGCCGTTCGTAGATCACTCTAAAAAACTGCTTGGGTAAATCTAGCCGCCGATTCGCCATTTACATTTAAATTCCTCTCTATTTACTAACTAATTGGCTATGGCCGATGGGATAAGACCCTCGACTACGAATCAGTGGCGATTTGTGATCGGGGTTCGCGCCCACCGACCGTTGAGTATTAATTCTTACACTGAAGATTACGTTAGCATGAAACATCGATGTCTGTAGGTATTAAAATATTTAATAAATATATATATATATATTATATATATATTTATATATATTAGTACAATATCTGTCCAAAGGCCCGCCTATAAGCAATATATATATATATATATATATATATATATATATATATATATATATATATATATAAAGAAGTGAGGCTAACAAGATTTGTAAAAACTTTTTTAAACAATTGTTTATTGTTTTATTATTAAATAATTTGATAATTTTGTGATTTTATAAAATCACAAAATATTTATGTATTTATATATATATATATTTATATATATATATATATATATTTATACATATATATTTATATATATATATGTTTATGTATACATATCTACATACATATATATACATACATATATATATTTATATAGATATTTATATATATATATGTTTATATATACATATATACATATATATATATTAATATATATATATATATATATATATATATATATATATATATATATATGTATAGTTTGTTTTAAAAATCGATAGTATATGTGTTAAGAAGCCTCTTTGTATGGAAATTACTTTTGTAGTACTAATTTAATGTTTTTTTGTTGTCCATTTCTTTCTCTGTTTTTCTCTTTAGATTGCGTTCATAACAGTTATCCAGCTTGATGCATTCTGTTACCTGAATTAAGCAGCGCCGACATTCGTAGAATGCCGACTCTATGTTGGCTACCAAATGATTCCCTGTCGATCACGAGCATAAGATATGTATTCTGAGCGCCACGTGTTTTATATTTGTTTTCTGCGATTTTATCATATATATATATATATATATATATATATATATATATATATAGCATAATATAAAATGAAATAATAAAATAAGGTGCGAATCAAATTTTATCAGAATTCAAAAATCAGGCAAAGTATCTTAACGTCCTTAACTCATGAGTTTTCAAAGATAATTCTTCTCCCCAGAGGACCATTACCGCAGTGACGTTACTGCAGGTGATGAAATTATACTTTGAAAATATATAAAAATATATACAAAAATACATAAGAGTACATAACACATCAAATATATCAAGCCAAAAACATACTTATTTGTTAAAGTTATAAAATCTATCAAAGTCATACAAATTAAAACATATTCAGGAAAGATATCAAAGAGGTTGATTAAAGATTGATCCAGGTATTGAATAACAGTCATAAAGCGAAAAAAATGAAAGAACTGAAAAACCGAAAAAGTTATCCAGTCGGGGAATGCGTTCGCAATCGATGCAGTAAATTACAGTGAAAAATGCATCCAATGTTTATGTTAATTAATACAATGATAAATGAACCGAATCAAATAAAAAGTTCAATAAACTCACTTTGCGCTGAAATCATTGTATTAATTAACATAAACATTGGACGCATTTCCCGACTGGACAACTTTTTCGTTTTTTCAGTTCTTTCAATTTTTTCGCTTTTGGACTGTCACTCAATACCTGGATCAATCTTTAATCAACCTCTTTGATATCTTTCCTGAATATGTTTTAATTTGTATGACTTGGATGGATTTTATAACTCTAACAAATAAGTATGTTTTTGGCTTGATATATTTGATGTGTTATGTACTCTTATGTATTTTTGTATATATTTTTATATATTTTCAAAGTGTAATTTTATCACCTGCAGTAAAGTCAATGCGGTAATGGTCCTCTGAGGAGAAGAAATATCTTTGAAAAATCATGAGTTAAAGACGTTGAGATACTTTGCCTGAATTTTGAATTCTAATAAAATTTGATTCGCACCTTATCTTATTATTTCACTTTATATAATGCATATATATATATATATATATATATATATATATATATATATATATATATATATATATATATATATATACATATATATATATATGTATATATATGCGTATATATATATATGCGTATATATATGCATATATATATATATAAATCTACTCAGTGCTATTAATGCTCTATCCAATATACTGAGCTTTAGTCTTTATCCGGATGTTTCAGTAATTATAAGATATTAGTTGCCTCTTATATCTTTTGTTGGATTAACTTTATACATATATATATATATATATATATATATATATATATATATATATATATATATATATATACATATATATATATATATATATATATATGTACATATATATATATTATGTATATATATTATATATATATATATTATATATATGTATATATAATAAATATATATAATATATATATATTATAATATATTTACATATATATAACATATATATAATATATATAATATATATAATATGTATATATATAATATATAATATATGTATATATAATATATATATATAATATAGATATATATAATATAGATATAAAATATTATATATATAATATGTATATATGATATATATATATTATGTATATAATATATATATAATATATATAATATATATATATAATATGTATATATAATATATATAATATATATATATATTTATAATATATACATTATATATATATTTGTAATATAATGTATATATATAGTATATGTTTATATAATGTATAATATATATATATATAATGTATGATATATATAATGTATATATATAATGCATATATAATGTATACATATATATTTATAATGTATATTTATATATATTTAATGTATATATATATATATATATCTGTAATATATATATATATTTATATATCTTTAATGTACATATATATATTTATAATATATATATCTATAATATATATATAATATGTATATAGAATATAAATATATATCTCTATAATATACATATATATTTATAATATATATATATAATTATAATATATATATATATATCTATAATATATATAACATGTATATGTAAATATATATCTATAATATATCTATAACATATATATAATATGTATATATATAATATATATATATATCTATAATATATATATAATATATATATAATATGTATATATATATCTATAATATATATATATGTATAATATCTATATATATATATATTTATAATATATATATGTATAATATGTATATAAAAATCTATAATATATATATATATTTATAATATATATATATATATATTCATAATATATATATATGTATAATATGTATATAAAAATCTATAATATATATATATATTTATAATATATATATATATATATATATTTTATATATATATATATATTATAAATATATATATATATTATAGATTTTTATATACATATTATACATATATATATATTATGAATATATATATATTCATAATATATATATATATATATATTCATAATATATATATATATTCATAATATATATATATGTATAATATGTATATAAAAATCTATAATATATATATATATTTATAATATATATATATATATATATATATATTATATATATTTATAATATGTATATGAAAATCTATAATATATATATATATATATATATAATATATTTATAATATATATATATATATATATATATATATACATATATATATATATATATATACATCATTAGGTGTCATACTCCACCGGTTAACACCCGAGAACCACAGAATTGCTCGCCGCGTCGAGAGATTGACACAGAAAGATTATGAAGAGAGAGAACTCCGTTGTCTTCTATGCAGCTGGCATAAATAACGTCCTGCTCCCGAACTATACACCCCCCACACACACATATATATATGTATATATACATGTATATATATATATATATATATGTATATATATATATATATATATATATATATATATATGTTATTATTTATTTCGTGTATCCACATCAAATGTTATATGGCGATATAATTTTTTATGTATCAATTTTCAATATTTACTTCAGTAGTGCTCAACACGTGAGTAGATCCAGGTAGTAACTTATGAAAATATATTTATCTCAATTAAGCTACACAGAGGCTTCCGCGTTTCATCCTCGTAGGGAATCGTTAGGCTCAAAATGCATGTTTTCTTTCACATGGAACTATGGCATCTTTATATCCACGTGGTAACATATATGTATCTTATCCTTTCATGTATTTGTATTTCTAATGGTTCATCATCCGCTATAATTATTAATCTAAATATTCCTTAATTAAAACATATATTTCCACTGACCGTTCTTTGCTGTTTCATCCAGTTATTTCCCCTTATTTATGTCAGATTATTACTTATTTTCTTTTGCTTTTTTACATTTAACTTTTAACTCCGTAAATTTAGGTGACTGCGTTTTGCCCGGATAGCGCAATAATTTCGTTAATATAATCGCGTGTTTGTTAGCGCAACTTATGTTGTGCTTAGCGGCCGTTCGGGTTTCGAATCTCGGCTTGGATACACTCGCTACGTCTAGCAACAGTGATGAGTTATAGGCGAAAGAGTAGAGATCTTTCATATGAGTCCTTAACGCCTGTGTTTATAAATCCGGCTACAATAAAAAAAAAGAAATTAGGGAAGATATAAAGAAATGAGATCGTTAAAAAGAAAACAAAAAACTTACCGTGATGATGTAAATTCACCTCGACATGTCCAGCAGATGCGGGTGTCAGGGGTATGGGGGACGCCGTACCCGACCCCAACGTCGTGCGGTTCTTATTGTTGTCAAAGTTCTTCGTCTGTAGAATGTCGGGTTGGAATGGTAAGATCACCATCTTTACGAGTAATGGTAATTCGCCTTTGATCTTTATTTTTAAAAAGTGTAAGCTCTTTTTTTGTGGGTGGGGGGGGGGGGTAAGGAATTGTTGGTTTTGTTGTTATTTAAAAGCAGACGCCAACGTTTACACGTCCGAAACAGTTGAATATGGTAAAATCCAGAACAAATGCTTTTTTTTTTTTTTTTTTTTTTTGTTTAATTCCGTTGGTATCTCATTAAGGAATTAATACCCTGAAAGAACTCTTTATAAAAAAAAAGTATTGATCATGATTAAAAATAAGTAATACCTTTCTGTTTTACAATTTTATTTCATTTTTAAACGGGATTATTCTTTTTTATTTTAATTTTATTTTTTGTTTTTGGTAAGAAATTGTTGTTGTCCGACAACAACGTAATAAATATTTTGATCGTAAGCGGACCACCGGCGTTTCGATAAATAACGTATGTTAAAAAAAAATGCGATCAATAAAACAGCGGTTAAAAACAGCGGTTAAAAAGCAGCGGTTAAAAAAAAAGTAGTGGTTATTTCGTTCTTGATTTAAAAAAAACAAAAAACAAACGGTATACTCCTGAGAATTTTTTTTTTTTTAAGTGGTTGTAATCTTATTTCTGAACTCGGGTCCCAGGTTGATTTTGGGTAATAAATATAAATCTGATCACGTAAAAATATTATTTTTTATTCATCATTTTAATTTTTGTATGAAACTGTAATTTATATGCTAAGAAGTTCCTGAAGTTTAATTTTAAGAGAAGTTGTCAACATGATAAATATTTTGCACGCAAATAAGCACCGGTATTCCGATGATGACATCCAAGAGAGAAAGTGGTCCCTTTTTTTTAGAAAATGGTAAAATCCCAAAATTGGTTAACAAAAATCATCCGTTGAAAGCTAATTTACAAGCAAGTGGTCCGGAATAAGTTTTGGTAATTAAAAAGAAATTTCGCAATTACTATTTGGTGGGTAAGGACTTATTGGCGTCTACGTAAGAACCGACGTCATGGTAATACCACGTTCTACAGTCTGCTTTCCGATGATGCCGTAAAAAAAAAACAATGAATGTTTTTTCGTTTTGTAAAACAGTAAAATCCAAAGTTAAAAAAAAAACTTATTAAAAACAAAATCTGGTTAGAACCTTAATTAAAAACCAAGTACTCGGAATAACTCTTCGTAAAAGACTTCGAAAAAGTAAAGATCCGAAAGAATAATAATAATAATTAAAAAAAACTATTTAAATGACAACATAGTTGAAATTGTTAACGATGCCAAAAATGATTGTTTATTTCTAAGGAGACTTGTTGGCACTTGGTCCTTCAAAACAAAACCAGCTGTAGCGAAGATTCTTGCAGTGCTAATCATGATAATGAAAATATTGCGTTTTATGGAAAACGAGGAATTAGAAATGTTCCCAAACGAGTGGCAACACTCACGGAAGTGAAGGTAAGTGTATTGAAATACATTTGGAAGTTAATGAAATCGTAATTCAGCAATTGTATTGTATTGACTTCGATCGCTCTTATCACATTTTTTGAATAGGGAGAGATGACGTTCACCGCCGGAATCAAAATGAATTTTAAATAAAGATTAAAAAAATAAATAAAACTAAGATAGAAAAAGAAAGACAAGGGAAAGTCGACAGGAACGTATACTTTGTAAAAAGTTATATTTATCGCGTTTTTTTTTTAAAGAAAATTAAGTTGTGTTTCTATTGCGTTTTGTTTTTTCTTTCGTATTTTTCTTTCATTGATTTCTCCTTCTCTCTTTCTCTCTCTTTTTCTCTCTCTCTTTTCTCTCTCTCTTTTCTCTGCTTTTCTCCACCTTCTCTCTTTTTCTCTTTCTCTCTATCTCTCACTCTCTCTCTCTCTCTCTCTTTCTCTCGTGCACGCGTTATTTCGTACTCTTTAGAACAAAACAAAAACAATAATAATCCCAATAGAAATGAAATAACAATATTATTAGGTTTTCATGTTGTAGTTAAACGATATATATATATATATATATATATATATATATATATATATATATATATATATATATATATATATATATATATTCTCTTTCTCTCTTTCTCCCTCTCTCTCCCCCTCTTTCTCTCTCTCTCTGTCCTTCGTTGTTATGGTAAACAGTAAAATACAGAGAGAAAAAAAGTGCGGCTAGAATTTTAGTGGGCTTTTTTGTGTGTTTTTTGTGTTTTTTTGTGTTTTTGTGTGTTTTTTGTGTTTTTGTGTATGTTTTCTGTGTGTTTTTGTGTGTTTTGTTGTGTGTGTATGTGTTTTTTTTGTGTGTTTTTTGTGTGTGATTTTTGTGTGTGTTTTTTTGTGTGTGTTTTTGTCGCGTTTTCTTTTGCGTTTTTTTTTCTTTTCGTATTTTTCTTTCTCGTTTGCTTTTTATATTCGAACGATGTACAGGAATTAAAACAATTGAGCTCTCTCTCTCCTTCTCTTCACCTCACTTTTTATCTCTCTCACTAACCCTAACTCTAACCCTAACTCTAACCCTAACCCTATCTCTTTCTCTCTCGCGCCCCCTCCCTCTCTCTACATTCTTTCGTAGAAATTGAAAGTTGCGTTTTTTTACGGATTCTATTTTGCGTCTTTTGAACGATTCTTTTCCCTTTTATGATTGAACGATAGACACAAATTAAAACGATTAATTTCACTCTCTCTGTCTGTCTCTCTCTCTCTCTCTTTCTCTTTCTCTCTCTTTCTCTCTCTCTCTCTCTCTTTCTCTCTCTTTCTCTTTATCTCTCTCTTTCTCTTTCTCTCTCTTTCTCTCTCTTTCTCTCTTTCTTTCTCTCTTTCTCTCTCTCTATCTTTCTCCCTCTCTCTCTGTCTCTCTCTCTCTCTTGTGCGTTTTTTCGTACTCTTTAAAACAAAAACAAGTATAATAATCCTAATTGAATTGGAAATAACAATATTATTATTATTATTATTAGATTTGCAATTTTTTTAGTTAAACCATATATATTGTCTATGAATAACACTATAATGAGCGACTCTCTCTATCTCTCTCTCTCTCTCTCTCTCTCTCTCTCTCTCTCTCTCTCTCTCTCTAAAACAATTAAGTACCCCAATCCTAATCCAACTTTAAAATACAATTGATACTAGCGGCCACAACCGGATTAATAGAGACGAAATTGTTACTTAGGATAAAGAAGAAAAAAAAGCGACAGGATGAAATGTTAAAAAGTAGAAGTAGTTTGGTAAGCGGAAATTCCTTTGGTTTGGAAAAGAAAGTAAAACTCGCAGTGTTTTGCGAAGACCGCGCGTTACTATGTATTGGAAGCAGCAGACTTGCTGGGAAACTGCGTCACTGTGCGCAGTAGAAGAATTGGTTTGAGTTGGAGCGACACACGAACAGAACGCAACACGAGCAGAAGCGCCATCAGCAGCAGCAGCAGCAGCAGCCGTTACAAGGCGGCAGAAAAGGGGATGGAACTGGTAGTTGCAGTAACAACTCATCGGAGGTACTTGCAGGAAGAAAATCACAATAAAAGAAACGGCCGAGTGTAAATCTCGACTTGACCACCGACAAGTACCGACCCGACCCCCCAAGAAAATTCTATGATCGAGGTCCACCACTAACGGACTAATTGTAAAATCTTAGCCTATCTGTTTTGATACCACACTTCATCTTTTTTGTCTTCGCTTAGTGGATGAGAAATCCTTCTCGACTGACGCAATTTTAATTTTTGCCCCAATCCAGAGTATCCCTTTTTTTTAGGGAGCTGGATTTTTATCCACATTAAAAGCCGACCTTGTGTCTAACTCTGCCCCCGTGGGAAGATAAATGAATAGGGAATAAGTTTATTATCTTTTCTGTTCTCGGTCAGAGTAGGAGAAATCCTTCTAGACTGAGGCAATTTTTATTTTTGTCGTAATATACTGTTCCTTTTTGGAAGCTATATTTTTCCATACATTAAAAACCGACCTCATGGGGATGGGTTTATATCCTGTCTATTAAACTGCCTCCATTCGCAAGGGAGTGGCGACGGGACCATACAGACATGTTCTTCCAATCCAGTGTGCACCTTTTTGGGGAGCTGAATTTACCCCCACATTAAAAACTGAGTCATGTAAATAGGGACAACATCAATATCAGGGCCTGGTCTAGGATCAAAGCTTAGTATATGTTCGGTCATATGAGGCTATCCTCCCAGTAATTACCTCCTCTTTTGTGGAGTCGGGATGGGTTTATTGCCTGACGCCTGAAGTACCTTCATTTGTGAGTGAGTGCTGACAAGACTATACATGTATTTGTGTTCCCTATCCTGTGTCCCCCTCATTTCTGGGGATCTGAATCTCCTCCACATTAATAAAACAAAATGTGTCTAAATTTGTTCTCGTAGGGAGGCAAGTAAATAGGGGCTTTTACGAAAACTGCAATTTTCAATCCAACGTGCTCCTTTTATGGGGAGATGGATCCCTCCACCCACATTCAAAGCCGATCTTGTATCTATCTTTGCATTTGTGGAGAAGTAGATAAATCTCCCCCTTTTTAAAATTATAAGCATTTCTATTTACTTGCCTCCCCATGACAACAAAGTTAGACGCACGTTCGTTTTTTTTTATATGGAGAAATCCAACTCTCCCAAAGTGTAACATCTCGCCGTAACATCTCGCTGGCACTTCCCTAGGAATGGTTCACCTCAGGCGGCAGGCAATAATCCCATCCTTCCTTCGAATGAAGAACGTAATGCCTGGGAGGGTAGACTCCTGAGGAGACTAATATTTATAAACTTATGTGTTTATACCTTTTAACCAGCAATAATCAGAGAATTATCCAAGTTAACTTTTATTTTTCTATTTGGTCCATTTGAAACTGTATAATATGAAATGGTTAATCCTAACCCTAACCCTACAACTGTATAATATTAGATGGTTAACCCTAACCCTAACCCTACAACTGTATAATATTAGATGGTTAACCCTACCCCTAACCCTACAAGTGTATAATATTAGATGGTTAACCCTAACCCTACAACTGTATAATATTAGATGGTTAACCCTAACCCTAACCCTACAACTGTATAATATTAGATGGTTAACCCTACCCCTAACCCTACAAGTGTATAATATTAGATGGTTAACCCTAACCCTACAACTGTATAATATTAGATGGTTAACCCTAACCCTAACCCTACAACTGTATAATATTAGATGGTTAACCCTACCCCTAACCCTACAACTGTATAATATTAGATGGTTAACCCTAACCCTAACCCTACAACTGTATAATATTAGATGGTTAACCCTACCCCTAACCCTACAAGTGTATAATATTAGATGGTTAACCCTAACCCTACAACTGTATAATATTAGATGGTTAACCCTAACCCTAACCCTACAACTGTATAATATTAGATGGTTAACCCTAACCCTAACCCTACAACTGTATAATATTAGATGGTTAACCCTAACCCTAACCCTACAACTGTATAATATTAGATGGTTAACCCTAACCCTAACCCTACAACTGTATAATATTAGATGGTTAACCCTAACCCTAACCCTACAACTGTATAATATTAGATGGTTAACCCTAACCCTAACCCTACAACTGTATAATATTAGATGGTTAACCCTAACCCTAACCCTACAACTGTATAATATTAGATGGTTAACCCTAACCCTAACCCTACAACTGTATAATATTAGATGGTTAACCCTAACCCTAACCCTACAACTGTATAATATTAGATGGTTAACCCTAACCCTAACCCTACAACTGTATAATATTAGATGGTTAACCCTAACCCTAACCCTACAACTGTAAAATATTAGATGGTTAACCCTAACCCTAACCCTACAACTGTAAAATATTAGATGGTTAACCATAACCCTAACCCTACAACTGTAAAATATTAGATGGTTAACCCTAACCCTAACCCTAAAACTGTAT
Organism: Sepiola atlantica; assembly: GCA_963556195.1. Classification (NCBI taxonomy): domain Eukaryota; kingdom Metazoa; phylum Mollusca; class Cephalopoda; order Sepiida; family Sepiolidae; genus Sepiola; species Sepiola atlantica. The sequence continues at coordinate 81,835,364 of OY744534.1, read as the reverse complement.
AATATGAGATGGTTTCAGAATTTTTTAGATGAGGATTGATAAGTTGTATCATTTGGATTATTCGAACTCGTATTCTCATCTTGGATGTTATTCTCACAACGTTTCGGCCGATGTAACCTCCGACCTTTTTCAGGATCGCCTTGTCGTACTCGAAAATCTGTACGTTGATATATCCGTGACGCAACGTTTAAAGCATTAACTACTAATCAGTTCTGAGTGACAGTCTTCTGAAGGTTGAAGGTTCAATCCTCAGTGCGGGCGATACTAAGAATATAATTAAGAATTACCTAAGATTTCTACCCGATCATGGCTGACGAAGTAAGCGCAGTCTACCCTCAGTTCGAAATTCCTTTCAGATTCTCTTAGTTCGACGTTAAGATTCCCGAGTACGTCGAGAATCACCGAAGAAAGTATGAGATTACATCCGAATTCATATCGGAAACTGAGGAGTATTTATTTATTTAAATTTTTTTATTATCATTTATCTCCTGGGCAGCCTCGTCGGCATTCTCCGGTAGGGGCTCCTCAGACGATTAGCAATAAACTAACCCCTTCTCAAAGGGTGATAAGACAAAACCTGGGAGGTTAGACATCCTATAACTGCACAGGACAACCCCTAAGACCGGTGGAATCAAGGCCTAAAGGCCAAGACGGTACCGGTCTACGGGGTGGGGGTATCATCCATCGGAACCGATACTACAGTTTCATCAACTGAGAAGCATTTTGATGCCAAAAACAAATCGTTCTACAACAAAGATCATCGAATTGTTAGGGAAGCGTAGGAATCAGTGTATAAATCAAGGGGGGCGCGAGAGCGCTCTATCCCTTCATAGACTGCACGAATGGCCTATGCTGGAAATCTCATTTCTCTGATCAATCATAACTCAAAAACCAATAAACCAAATTAGTTAAAACTTTGTACAAAATTTTTATTTGATAGGTTCTATAAGTGTGTAGAATTTCAGCATCATTAGTCAAGGCAACCCAGAGATCCAGAAAGTTCAATCATGAAATCATGTCATCTGTGTGTACGTACGTACGTATGTGCCACCCTGTATCTCATCAACTATTTGATGGATTCAGCTGATTTTTGGCAGAGGTAGAGATTCTAGTGTCTAGTTGATTGCATTTTAATTTCAGTTTACCATATACCTTAGTTTTCCAGAAAATTCAAAAAAAATCTTATGAGAAGGCATTGTATTGAGGCATAGCCTTTACAAAAGTATGACTACATATCAACCAAACCATTTCATTACCACATGACTAAAGTATAACTCTCTATGCATGAGTAGATGAAGTGTGTGAGGTGTGCTGAAGAAAAATTCCTACCAGTAAAATACATAGCCCTGTTGTGCTCGCATACCCTTAATGACAATAAAAGTGTAAACATTTGGGAATTTCCTTGCTTTTGTACATTTAGTGTATATGAATTTTCATCTTAACCCTATTAAGGGCATATGATTTCAGTATACTGGCATTTTTCATGGAATATATATTGTGTTACAAAATTAAGAAAATACACCCACACACACTGTCGGATTTTTCGTGGGTGTTAACGAAAACCGCTCTAAACAAAAGTCATGTTACCTAGGACAATTATCACAAAAAAAATTATAACAAGAGAGAAGGAATGGACGAGTACAAGATGTTCATAAAAGTTAAAACAAAGTTTTATTTACAAAAAAAGGTAGCTTGGACTGCTTTTTTTCCAGAGTTGGAATAAATAAATTATTCCTAGATAACGTACAAAAAAATAAAAATCAAAAAAATACAACATCAGGATTTGTTAACATTAAAGTTAGATACAACAAAAATTGACACAATCTTAAAAAGGGAGGCAGATAATAAAACCTTACTTTTCGTTCGCGAAATAAGTAATCCTTTTTTTCTTCACAAATAAAACACAATCTAAGCAAAGGAATAACTCCTTTTAAAACATGAACTTGCTATAAAGTCAGTATTCTTACAAAATCAATCAAATAGTCTCTTTTTTTCTTTACACCAAAGTTACAATCAAAAGTAATAAAATTGACAAACCGTGCTGAATGCCGACATAATTTTCATGGTAAAAATAACCTTTTTTTATTTTATCAAACGTCTGTCACAAAGTTCCTTTTTTCTTTCCTTTTCTTCAATAATTTTCTTATAGCAAACACAACGTAAGAAATACGTCACTAGAACAGTCCAAATTTCAAATAAACATGATACTTGATTTTTTCACAGTTTGTCCCAAATAGCATCACGCGCGATCATGTGAGGATCCAATTTTCAAAGTTATCACTTTCAAATCGATCTGTGTTGCAAGGACGATCACACCTTACGATTCTTAATCTCTGATTTAGAATCTTCTCAACAGCAAAGTATTTCAGTTCACGGGAGCTAAGCTCTTCACTATAGGCAATTTCGTGCCCTGAGATATTTTTATCTCGTTCAAATTCTCCATAATTCTTCATTTCAAGTCTCTGACTTGAAACATCTTCAAAAGGAAATATTCGTTGACCGAAGGAAGAATATTTCATACATAAAAGGCAATTCTTGCCAAGAGATACTCTATCTCTTAAATTTCTTCAAGTAGAAATTCTTCTCAAAATTTAACGTCCCACCTATGGACGGAGAAACAGCTTTTACAGGTGTTGACTGTCAGGCGCCCAAGTCTGTTCTGGTTAAACTTCGCGCCGATATCAAATCGAGACAGAACCAATGCATCATTTCTAAAAATAGAAACCACGTGACACAAAATGGCTTCAACCTAACCCAACTCCTACGCAAAATAATCCATGTGACCTTCAACCTCAAACGGTTTAAAACAAAGGGAAGCAACCCATGACTTACTAGAAAACATACCAAAATTTCCACAACACACACATATATATATATATATATATATATATATATATATATATATATATATATATATACATAGTGATAATTAATTTGTATATTAATTTTTGCGTGCATGAACACGTGTTCTTTTGGCTATTAGCCGTCATCAGCATGACTACTCGGGCAGGAATCGTACCCTCGATATAAATATTCGGAGTTTAACGTTTTACCCATAGACCAGAATAACGTGCCATGTTTTCTGCTCGACTTTTCATCGCCTATAATGTTACGTTGAATTTTTGTTTTGTTATTGTTTTACTGACGATAGTAGACCGGTGTTTACCGGTGAGTTTATTATTTGTCGCTTCTTTTAGCATTTTTTTAAGAATGTGCAGACGACTGCATTTAATTCGATGATCTTAATCGGACGTGTCATCAATCTTTGTATATATTTATATTTTTTTATTAATTAATTTATAAAGTAATTTTTGCGTGCATAAAAAGAAGACAAGGACACGTGTTTCTGGCTGTGAGCCGTCAGCAGCATGACTACCCAAGCAGGGATCGAACCTCGATGTATATATATATAGTAAGTAGATTAGTAAGTTATGAAAATATATTAATGGCAATTAAGCTACACAGAAGCTGCTAAAATGCATTATCCTGGGGATAAAACGCGGGATACTCTGTGTAGCTTAATTGCCATAAATATATTTTCATAACTTATTACCTAGCTCTAATTACGTATCGAGCATTGTTGAAGTGAATACTGAAAATTGATACATAAAAAATATATATCCCCTTTATAAAGCTTTATGAAGATACATGAACTAGTAATATATATATATATATATATATATATATATATATATATATATATATATATATATATATATATATATATATATATATATATATGGGGTAAAATACACGATAAGTCATGAAAATAAAATGCCGTGGTAGACAAAATGTGTGAAAGATGACAAACAGAAAACAGGTTAAAGTGCAGAAGAAAAACAAAAACAAGAGATTTGACCGGTTTCGTTCGCTAACACGAACGTTCGCTAACACGAACGAAACCGGTCAAATCTCTTGTTTTTGTTTTTCTCCTGCACTTTAACCTGTTTTCCGTTTGTCATTTTTCACACACACACACACACACACACATATATATATATATATATATTATTTATATATATATGTGTGTATATATATATATATTATTTTTAGCCCCTAGAAAACCCTCTAGATGGGCACTGTAAGTGTAGTATAAACTCAGCATGACGTCGCTAGCTACAAATGCATCGTTCCTTTCATTAAGTAGAACGTTCTTCTGACGTCAAGCCGCCGAAATAAGTGTTAAAAGCATCACTGTTCTTTTTTAGTTATCTAGCAGTGGCCGAGTGGTTCTAGGTGTCCGGTTTTGAGTTGTAAAATACTCGTAGCCCGGGGTTTCGAATCGCGAATAGTTATATCTCTATGCTGATGAGTCCCGATGAAAAAGGATAAAACGTATACGTACATAGATAATAAACAAAAAACAAATATTATATATATATATATATAATAAATATTATTTTATATATATATATATATATATATATATATATATATATATATATAAATAAATAAATAAATAAATAAAGAGAGAGAGAGAGAGAGAGCGAGCGAGAGAGAGAGAAAGTTTCTCTCATAAGCAACCGCATTTTTTTTCAACATAATAAAGGAAACAGGAATGAAATATGAAACTGCAATATAGAAACTAACAAAAGTAGTTAAGTTGTATAATTTTGGTTATTCGGACAAAATCACCCATCTTGAGTGTTATTATCACAACGTTTCGGCCGCTGTAACCTCCGGTCTTCTTCAGTTCGTGGCGCAGTGGATATAGTAAGTTAAATTCAGTTCTAAGTGATAGTCATCTGAAGGTTGAAGGTTCAATCCTCGGTGCGAGCGAAACGAAGAATTGCGAATTACTGAAGACTTCTCCCAGTCATGGCTGACGGAACAAGAGCATGCTACCCCCGTGGATTACATAAAGGGCTCTGTTCGAAATTTCGTCCAGATTCCCGAGTTCGACAGAAATATTCCCGAGTTCGAAGAGATACACCTGAAGAAGGCCGGAAGATACAGCGGCCGAAACGTTGTGATGATAACACTCAAGATGAGAAATGTAGTCCGAATAACCAAAAGTATACCAATTATTAATTCTTATCTCAAAAGTTCAGAAATATAAAAGTAGTAAAGTTTTTCTCAACATAAAAACTTTACTACTTTTATATTTATTAAAGTCCTGGGTGTTCTTCATGTTGTTCAAGGCATTTTGCGAATCTTTCATACGTTGCACACCACAGGTGCTACGGCACTTGAGCAATGTCAGCTCTGATTTGTTCCTTAAGATCAACGATGCTACAAAAATATACAATTTTCGCTTTTGAATGACACATGAAATAGAAGAAATACTTAAGTTACAGACAAAGAAAATATATAGTTACTTATAGCGGACCCTAAACAGTGTTTTTGGTCCCCCGATTTATAAAATCGGGGGACTTATGTTTTGAGGCATGTCCGTCCGTCCGTCCGTTCGTCCGGATTTTTCACCGCAACCATTGATTGAATTTCTCTGAAATTTTTCATGAAGTTGTAACTTTGGTCAGGTTAGAAAGTAACATTCTCCGATTTTTGAAAAAAAATCTGGTTAGCCCCCCAGGGGGTCAAAAGGCCCCGAAATGGCAAAAAATGACATTTTTTGCCCCCATAACTTTTCATCCATCCATTCAATTTCTCTGAAACTTGGCCAAAATGTGGAGGCAATTGTTCCTAATAGAAAATAAGTATCGCTGACCTTGGAAAAAATCTGGTTTGCGCCCCCAGGGGGTCAAAAGCCTCCAAAATGGCAAAAAAGGACCCTTTTCTCCCATAACGTTTGATCCATCCATTCAATTTTTCTGAAACTTGGCCAAAATGTAGAGGCAATTGTTCTGGATATAAAATGAGCATCCTTGACCTCAGAAAATTCCTGGTTCGCGCCCCCAGAGCAGAGGGTCAAAAGGGGGTCAAAAATACCCCAAATTGCCCAAATTTATTGCATTTTACACTTGCCACAACGAGTCACACACAGAGGGGGACCACGCACGCGCGGCTTGTTTTTTTCTAAAAACGATGAATTTAATTACATTTATAAAAAAAATAGCCCCATTAAAAGGATAAAAGACTGCAAATTATGGGTTTTAATAATTTTAATATTCCGGACGATCATATGTCTTTATCAAAAACACATTTTTTTGCTAAAAATTGATTAAATATGTAAACTTTTAAAAGAAAGATGGACATTTTCATCTTTGCACAACACTCTGCCTTAACGTGTACATCGCCTCCGAGTGAAATTGTACGTTTGAACAGCAAAGATGATTTCTCTTTTTCGCAAATATCTGGTTTTCAATACACGCGCATTTTTTCGTATTCTAATTACAATTACGTACAAATGATATTTTCAATATATATGTGCGATTTTATGAAGAAAAAATCCCCCCCCCCCGAACAAAAAACTAAAACATTCAATATACCGCTCACAAGTTACCATTCCAATATATGAACAAAGTATCGAAAAATATGAAAAGTATCGAATATATGAAAAAATATATGAAAAAAGTGAGCAGCTTCTTGAATGTTTCAGTTTTTTGTTTGGGGTGGGGGGGATTTTTTCATCATTGTGCCGCCCGACGTGAAAGTGTATTATCGCACATTGTTCCGTTTTTTTTTAAAATGCATTTGGGACCGATTATTTGCTTGGCTTGGTGGCAGAAATAATGCACGAGCTACTTTTCTAAGACATTTTCTAGGCCTTTCTTTTTTTTTTATCTTTGTTCTTTTTTGTTTTTTAATTTTAACTTTTATTTTTATTTTTTTCCTCTTCTCTTCTTAAGTGACCTCAACTATTGCAACGCCACATTGTGTATTATCGGCAGTTCAAAGCCTTATTCCCGACATTTAATTTCCCTGCTGATCTGCCAAGCAAGTACCTGCTTGGTAGTGAAACACGTGTAGGAAAAACATTTAATTTGAATAAATAATATTTGTAAGAAAAAATCTTTAATGGTGATCATTGGTGTCCTGAAAGGAATGCTTTGGTAGGCCTTCATAAATCGCATATAAATGCTCTGTACACTGTAATCAAGTATCATCGAGCTTGTTTTTATTGGCACAACCCCGGTCTTCACTGAATGATCTATTTTATAAGTGAAACATCTCTCTCTCTCTCTCTCTCTCTCTCTCTCTTTCTCTCTCTCTCTCTCTCTCTCTCTCTCTCTCTCTATATATATATATATATATATATATACATATATATATATATATATATATGTATGTATATATATATATATATATATATATATATACTGTGTGTGTAAGTTCAGTGGGAGAGAACTTTAACAGAGTGCTCAATTATTAAGAAAAGTGAAAAAATTAAGGGTGCATATTTATTTATATATGTGTTACAGAAGATCAGACAGGATCGGTACCGTCGGTTTCAAATCTAAACAAACAGAAGCCATAGTTAGTCTGTTATTTCAGACTTTCTTTACACTCTGTTTATGTCTGTCTCCTCGGAAAATTGCGACTCGCGAGCTGCGTGACATTTCTACAATATTTTAATCCTCAAGTTAATTTTCATTTTGTTATATTTATTATTATTACCGAAGTGATGACATGGAGTATTGAAATTACAAATAGATTTAAAGGGGGGGGGGCAAACAGGCCATTATAAGAGTAACCAGGGAGCGTAATTTAAAGGTGAGAGTAATGGAATCTATGAGAAAACTATTGTCAGTAGAGCGAAGCGTCCACAGAGTCGATGGATTGTACGCAAAAGGGGGATAAGTGAGGCAATGGATAGGTATGTAAGGGGGTTGGATAGTAATTGAACAAAAGGGAATAAGAATTAGAGTGTTGGAGTAGAGGCGATTAAGGATTAGTGGAGTGGAGAAGAATAATGTTAGTTCTCCATTTACATCAAGTGTTGTGGGTTAATAGAGTAATAAGATGCACATGGAAAGATATGTTATGTTATTGCGATGATTATTTGTAAGGTTGGAAAAGTTAAGAGTTAAAAAAATTAACAAATTATATAATTTAAGAATTAGTCTAATGTTAGAGAGGGTGTTGTTGACTGGGAGGAGGGGTGTCAGAGGGAGTAATGAAATTTATGTATTTAAATTTTCGCTTGTGCCTGCAATTTGAGATAACTTCGTGTTTAGAGTTAATAATATTTTTACTTTTAGCTGATGTAGCTATCATAAATGTGTCTAATGTACATAGTTGACAGAAAGCGGATCCTGGAGTGTAGGATTTAGACCCTTTTTATATTGACCAATGTATGGAGTAGGGAGTGTTTTTACTGTTAAAGTTTTTTTAATTAAATTGGATAAAGAGGTGCCAGTGGCATTGTTATTATTGTGTTCGAAAGAGTAGATATTGTTTTAGATTAAGGTCTTGATGGGGAAGGCACTACCCCCAATGTAAGTGGGTATTTTGTATGGGGTTGTTATTATAGTAGTTGTGTTATTTATGATAGCGGGAGTAGTTTGGGTTTGTATGCTCAAGTTCTGGGCCAGAGTTAAGTTGAATTGTTAGGTGGAGAAGATAAGAGAATTTGAGGGGTGAGATCAAGGTTATTATTAGTTAGCGGGGGTTGTTGGTTAGTGCAACAAGTGTTATTTATGGTGTCGTTTAGTACAGGGAGTTAGAGATGTGGAGAGCTATAGATTGAGGGGAGAGTTTGCATGCTGGTGTCAGTTCGCATAATGGCATTTTGGGGGAAGGAATGCTTTTTATAGAGGTGCTGGGTTATGGCGGAGTCGTTAGATAAATGCATAGTTAATCTTCTGGATAGCGTCGTAACAGTCGACCCTATGTATACATTTTCGTGATTGTCAGGGACACATTCTCCCAAAGGGCATTTAAACTTGTATACAAGTTTAAAGCATTCCTGCCCCCGTTCGCATATCCGTAAACTTCTAGTAGATAACACAAAAATCATCGCACAAAATACTAATACACTTAAACTCCACATACTCGAAGCCCTATACATTAAAACAGAAAAACCAGCTATTAACAAGATTAACTATACCATTAGTACTAATATACTCAAATGCCTATAAATATAAATTTACATAAAACACAGTCCTTTATTTTCCCGCCTAAATAGAATATATATTCACTCCTAGGTCTATGCCTGCTTAACATTGCTCCACTGACGATGGACCTGGAAGGGTCCGAAAGCGCTTTGGGAACCTATGGCAATTTTATCAGCCAGTTTCCGTCTGAAACTAAGAACCTAATCAGAAAAACGGAAAGGATCTTAGAAAAAATAACCAGACACAAGATGTCCGTTATTTTTAATGATACTTGTATAAAAGAAAAGATGCTGCCAAGATACACACACATATATATATATATATATATATATATATATATATATATATATATATATATATATATATATATATATTTATATAGAGTGTCAGGTTGTATATAAAAAGAAATCAAATAAAGTGCTCGATCATATAATAGAGCTAATATAATTAATGTAGATACTGTATATTACATTTTCAGCAATGTGCCGCGGTTTCATCCAAAAGGGCAGATATAGACATTACTAAAGATGTCTAAATCTGCCCTTTTGGATGAAACCGCGGTACATTGCTGAAATATGTAATATACAGTATCTAAATAAATTATATATTTATTTATATATATATATATAAAGTCATATATATATATATATATATATATATATATATATATATATATATATATATATATATATATATATATATATATGTATTGGAAATATAAAACTTATATAAGCCATATTGTAAGCGCCTACGTCTGAGCAGAAATAAAGTGACGTCATTTCAGACAAAGGCTTTCGTTTCGATATTTTCTTTTTACTTTAAAGATGCATGTAGATCTTTACGTCATATGACTTTGGCTAAGCCATCGACTCATGCGAGGCGACAAAGTTAGTTGAATTTGACAAGCCATTTGAGCAACATGGGTTTTCTATTCCCAAAGAGACGTAACAAACGCTTGTCAAAATGAGAAGGTTATTAAATTGGAGTGATGGAACTTGCAGACACAGCGGAATACGTGTTGTCTATTATACTTGTAAAACTCTCATCGTGTTGTTTGTTAGTGGCTTGTCACCGTGCAAGCTTCACTTGCAGATGAGTGTTTTCGATGGTGGGAGGACTGAATATAAGATGAATGGGAGGATGTAAATTATTAATACAGATGAAAAAAAAAGAAACTGAAGAAGAGAGGGAAAGTGATGAAAGATAGGAAAGAAATAAAGCAATATATATATATATATATATATATATATATATATATATATATATATATATATATATAATATATATATAATATATCTATTAATAATGGAGTTAATTTATCTGTCTGTCTGTCTGTCTGTCTGAAGCCAACACTATACTATTGTACTTATTATAAAATAGTATAGTATATACTATTTCAGACTAATGTACTATCTTTAAATGTTCATTTCACGGTCATAGTGTAGTGTAGTGTATGTTCTGTTGCTATGATACCATCCTCCCATGCATTTTCTCCTCCTTATTTTAGAGGTGTGGAGGTAGTGTAGTATCTGTTCTGTTGTCATGATACCATCCTCCCAGGCATTACCTCCTCCTATTTTCAGAGGTGTGGAGGTAGTGTAGTATCTGTTCTGTTGTCATGATACCATCCTCCCAGGCATTACCTCCTCCTATTTTCAGAGGTGTGAAGTTAGTGTTGTATCTGTTCTGTTTTCATGATACCATCCTCCCAGGCATGCCCCCTCCTTTTTTGAAAGGTGTGGAGGTAGTGTAGTATCTGTTCTGTTTTTCACATTATCATTCTTTATTTTCATTACGTTGTTAAGACAAGGTGTTTAATTGTGAATTGAAGTTAAGCAAGGCATATCCCATCCATTAGTAAATGAGTGACCATTTTATAAAAATAAATTGCTGACTCATCTTTCTGGTCCTTCCGGAAGTGACGTCATTGTGAGAGGATATTTTCACATTATCATTCTTTATTTTCATTACGTTGTTAAGACAAGGTGTTTTGTTGTAGATTGAAGTTAAGCAAGGTTTATCCCGGCTATTAGTAAATGGGTGACCATTTTGGAAGAATTAATGGCTGACTCATCCTTCTGGAAGTGACGTCATTGTGAGAGGATTTTTTCACATTATCATTCTTTATTTCCATTACGTTGTTAAGACAAGGTGTTTTGTTGTAAATTGAAGTTAAGCAACAAATATCTCGGCCATTACTAAATGGGTAACCATTTTAGAAGAATAATAAAACTGGTTCTTTGATATGACGTAGGCGCCTTCAGTAGCATATTTAAACATGAGTTCTTTGATATAACCGAGGCGCTTCCTAATGTTTTTCCTTTTTTTAATTATGTATGAGGAGGGTAAACATTTTTTTATGGGGTGGGGGGTCAAATTATGTTTTCTTTAACTGAAAATACTACTATGTATGGGGAGGGGAAAAATTGGGGGGGGGGGAAACATTTTTTTTTTAATTATAAATATTTCTATTTATGGGGGAGGGTAAAAACAAAATTGGGGTGGGGTCGCAATTTTTTTTTCTTTATTATTAACTAAAAATATTCTTGGTCGGAAACAAAGAAAATCAATGTCTAACAACCACAGAAATATGACTGGGGCTCCATCGGTTTACGAGTGAGCGTTCATTTCTGACGCGGCAGCCTAGCAAAAATATGCGACCGGAAGGACCATATATTTGCTAGTATATATTTGCTAGTATATATATAATATATATATAATGTATGTATATATATAATGTATATATAATATATATAATATATGTATATATAATATATGTGTATATATATAAATATATATAATATATATGATATATTTATATATAATATATATATATATATTATATATAAATATATATAATATATATATAATATATATATTATATATATAATATATATATATATAATATATATATAATATATATAATATATATAATTATATATATATATATATATATATATATAATATGTCATATATATATATATATATAGTATATCATATATATATGGTGACCCCAAAAAACGGGCCGCCGTGTACACTTTATGTGATATCTCCTTTATTTATTCACCGATTGCCCTTATTTTACAGGACATGGCAGAATCAACGAGCGTGAGTACACCAAGACCTCAGTGGGAGCTGCGACAAAGAATACACTGTGTTAAATTTTACTACAAGACAGGCTTGTTTAAGAAAACCCAGGACAGTTTCATGCATCAGCTCGAATGTGAAAAGGCTCCATCGAAAAGCAGAATTCAGAACTGGGTGGACCACTTCGAGAAGTATGGGACCGTGGAGAAACTCAACGCTGCCAGTGAGAACCGTCCAAGCCACTCGGGACGTCCCAAGAAGCGGACAGCCGAACTCTCGAGGAGAGTCCGAAACGCTCTGTGCGTAAGCGAAGTTAGTTCCTCGGTATCTCCCGTGAGACTTGCAGGAAAGTGCTGGTGAACGATATCAGGGCTTACCCATACAGAATACAGATGCTGCAGACCCTTACAGCCTCAGACAAGAAGCAGCGGAGCGCTATGGCAGTCAAGATGCTCGATAAGATCGAGGAGACACCAGGTTTCCTTAACCTCTTTTGGACCTCAGATGAAGCCCACGTCCATCTAGACGGAAAGGCAAACTCCAAGACAAATGTCTTCTGGGGGTCCTCCAGACCCAATGAAGTAGCCACCAAGCCCCTGCACTCTCCTAAGTGCACAGTGTGGGCTGCAATCTCGATCAGAGGCATCATCGGACCAATCTTCATCGAAGAATCTGGCGCAGCAGTGACAGTCACCAAGAAGGGGTATGTGGAGGTCCTCAAAACCTTCAAGAGTGAGCTCCAGACCCTCTACCCGTTGCTCATGAGCAAGTTCTGGCTCCAGCATAACGGATCAAGTTCTCACACCTCAAACTGTCCCGAGATTGGCTGAAAGAGAACTTCGGAGGCCGAGTGATCAGTCTCAAGACTAATTTTGAGTGGCCACCCCATAGCCAGGACCTAAGTCCCCCAGATTTTTTTCTTTTGGGGCTATCTTAAGGACAGAGTCTACGCAGGGAAACCCAGAACCATCACAGAACTCAAGGAAGCCATCAGGGAGGAGATGAGAGCCATTCCCAATTCAGTCTGTAAGAATGTCATGGACAACTTCGTTCTGCGCCTCAAGAAATGCACGGAGCTAAAAGGAGTCCATCTAGAACACATGCTGTAGAACGGAGAAAAAAGGCCAAAGACCATAGTGTTTTGTTGTGATGTTTTGAATATAATAAACTACTTATTCATTTCATTCGGACGAAATACTAAGAAACGGGGCCTAATTAGAGTTGGGGCCCGTTTTTGGGGGGGTCACCCTGTATATATATATATATATATATATATATATATATATATATATAGAAGCAATTTGAGCTTTTCTTTCCTTTTTTCTCTATTCATCTCCTGCTCCACGGGGTTTCAATGTGGAATGGGGCCAGTATTGAACACTATAATAGGCTGCATGACCCTTTGGCGTTCGGTAATCATCAGTGGTAATGTAGTATGTTTTTGCTCTGCTTCAAAGAATGACAACGAATACTTACGTATAAAAATATAATAGATTATATTTTTGTGCTTTTGCAGTAAACGAGTAGAATCGGTGAGAGTCGTGAAGTGTGTGTGTGATATGTGCACGGGATTGACGAAGATTGAGCTCTCGAATTCGCTAGCCAGCCTATTTGTCTTCATCTAAATTCCAGCCGATTAACAAAACATTTCGCGTACACATACGTATCCTCAACTGCTACGCCCATTTCCGGATTTCGTTTACGTACTCAATGTAGTAACGACACTTACGGGACTTGGCTTCTAGCCATGCATTGTTTATTTGGCGAACAGATGTATTTCGTCCCATGCATCTGCTGTGTTTTTTTAGGGGTCTCTGCGTCAACAGTCGGCGGTTTTACTTCCGGCTAAGTGTGTGTGTGTGTGTGTGTGTGTGAGTGTGTGTAGATGGGGGTTGTACGTCAATCAGCCGGATGTTATTTCGCCCGGCTAGGTGTTTCCTGCGGTATCCCAAAGTTGATATTAAACAGAAAAAAACCATGCTTATATTGACTTTTCGCTGATCTGTTTTTGAGAATATAAAGCTCGTAGTTGCAGAGATGGCCAGTATATTCTCCAATTGAACCACGACGCAGCCTGCTCACTACGAAAGAAATCCAAGAGGGCGACCCGGATATATTCATCACGTGCAGTCCAGATGAAACTAATATGTACATCCACAAATTGTTCGTAAATATTCCGCTGCAAATAACAATGAATCATCTTCTTCCTGTAATAGAAGCGATATTGTATGAATCTGTCATCGCCGGCAAATGTGTGGTCGGCGCAAACCACAATAAACGGATCACAACTATCTGCATGTGAAGATTTGTACCGTTCGTGGGCTTACATGTCTTCTAGGAGCGAGTTTTACATAAAGCACGCGGCACTCCCAAAATGGTTATCCATCAAATTAACAAAACAGAAACGGTAAAAAAGAACAGCTATTCGCCAGTCGGGAACCAATACGCCCCACATAGACCTATTAACATGTTGCAAATTATATATATATATATATATATATATATATATATATATTATAAAATTGAAAATAGAAGCCTTTATCAGTGCAAGAAAAAAATAAAAATGATTAATCTTGTAGTGATAAAGGCTTATATTTTCAATTTTATAATACTGACCCAGCAATGCTTTACATGAACGACCCATTTTATATATACATATATATATATATATATATATATATATATATATATATATATATATATATATATAGTACTTGTATTGTTGTTATTTCCTAGATGTTCATAAAATTTAATTCCAGTGCTTAATAACAGGTAGAGCTGTATTATAGTATATATTTTCTATTTATACAAACATTATTGATTACATATGTGCATACATATTTCAGCTGCAATTTAATTAAAAATCTAGCTACTTCAGCCCATTTTTGTAAAACTGACAGTTTATATATATATAATATTTATAAATAATATTAAATTATTAATACCTACAGACGCTAGCGTTTTAAGCTTATTGCTCTCATCAGTGCAGGAAAGTAACAATTTCAGACGATTGAGCGTCGCGAACCTGGTTTACAGAATCAGCCTAGAATCCGCAAGCAGTCGCCATATCCACTCGGCAAACGGAAACTGTCACGTTATTAAGGGAAATTAAGATCTATATGTACCTAGAAGCGGGCACAGATAGAAGACTAGTCGAGAGTGTTCGACGACCGTATTCGGAACTTTGCATTATATATATATATATATATATATATATATATATATATATATATATATATATATATATACAAACTCAATTTAGATAATATAGAAAATCCTCAATGAGATAGCTATAAAGATTAATCAACAACTTGCAATATCAGCAGCTAAATATTTAGTGGAATAGAGCTCAATATATATATATATATATATATATATATATATATACACATACATATATATACATACCTATATATGTATATATATATATATATGTATATATACATGCACATATATATATATATATTACGTTTTGAATATATATATATATATATATATGTATATATATATATATATATATATATATATATATATATATATAATGATTTCAAAAATTTTTCAAATTAATTCAAAATAAAGAGCATATATATATAACACAAAAAAGTCAAAAATGATTGCAACTTATTGGTTATCAACATTTCTCGGCCTTTTGGCTAAGATAAAAGTGTAGTATCTGTTTCGATGGATGTTACATCCCTGAGATCGGTACCGTCTTGGCTTTCTTGCCTTAATTCCGCCGTGCTTCGGGGTTGTCCTGTGCAGTTATAGGAGGTCTAACCTCCCAGGCTTTAACTCGTCACCCTTTGAAAAGCGGGTATTGACCAGCCATTCTCTTGTAGGCTATAGTGTTCATCGCCTAGTGCGCTGGATTTTCAATCCCACTTTCCGACCTTGTGTCACATCTTACCGCTGTGGGAGGAAGATCAAAAATGGATAGCTCAACCGCCATCAAACCTCTCAAATTGGGGGCGAATTTTTAGATGCACTTTCGTGTCAGACCCGCGATATGTCAACAAAGTTAACAGCTCATTAGGAAGAAAGTGTAGTATCTGTTCCGATGGATACTGCACCCCTATAGACTGGTATTGTCTTGTCCTTCGGGGCTTGATTCCACCGGTCTGTGGGTTTGTCCTGTGCAGTTCTAGGAGGTCCACCCTCCCAGGCTTTGCCTCCCCTCTTTGGGGAGGAGTAAGTTTATTGCTTACTGCCTGAGGCGCCCCTACCGGGGAATGCCGACGGGGCTGCCCAGGCAATTTTTAATGGCCAGAGTGCTCACCTTCTCGGGCGCTGGTTTTTCAAACCCCACTTTCCCGACCCGACCTTGGGTCACATCTTACCTTGTGGGAGTAAGATAAAACTGGCCTTGTGCCTGACCCCCTGGAGAGGAGGTAAATAAATCATCGCAAAAATATAAGATAGCATATCAGTTTTTTTTTTAATAACTCTTAAAATTAAAATAACATCTGAAAAGGAAATTTTATTTTGATGATTTCTTCTTTCGTTTAAGAGGTTAATTTATTGTTTTAGATTCGTTTGCTGTTGACGAACTCATCGAATTTAAAGAGCCAGAAAGTTAATAAATTTCGAAAAACAATTTTAAATAACACGGAATTTCTATATTTAGAAATATGCAAAAGACGGATTGTGAGAAGAGAAAAACGATTTAGACATAATTGAAGGCCTACAGGTTAAGGAAGAAGTCACGCATTTGCAGACACGAAACAAAGAAATAATGTAAGTATCAATCTATTTACGGATTTATCTGGCGATGCCCGGCTGTGAAAGATGTTAAATATAAATTATATAGATATACTAGCAAATATATGTTCCCTTCGGTCGCATATTTTTTACCACTTGTTTTATTTAATTGCTCAGTAAAGTGTTTGTTATTTTTTTTACAAAAACAAAAAAAGTAAAAAAATCACCCAATCTTTTATTTTAATAAATGAAACACGGAATATTTAAAAAAAAAGTTTTTAAACAAAATTTAATCTTTACGGCGTAAAATGTAAAACAAAAAATAATAAACTCACTGAAGGTCGTAAAAAGATAATAATATTTGAAGTTTTTCAAATCGAAGAAAAAAAGTATTTAAAGTAAAAGCAACAATTAAAAAAATGAAATACAGTGAACACGATTCTAAATTCAGTTATTTGGGAATCTTTAATAATAGCCCTACAACTCGCGAGTCGGGTTGAAAAAAAGTTGTAGAATGTAGTCAAAAAAATGAATATGCAACAAATAAATGCAACGTACGTAGAGACCGGAGATTTTCCTAGTTTTCTATTCCATTTGGTTGTATGTTTATGTCAATGGGTTTTTATTAGACATAAAAAATAAATAAAATTTTCATGTCATTTATTTAAAAAACAAAATGGCGTCATTAGTTTTTGCTATCGGTGTCACGTGTGTGTGTGTGTGTTTTTTTTACCGGGACTCATAATCAAAGCGGCGTTTTTTTGTTGTTTTTTTTTTGGGGGGGGGGGTTGCATTTTTGAAATTTAATTTTATGAAACGAACATTTTAACGATCATTTTGATCACCGAATGAGCGCGCATGTCGTTACGTCATTGGGGGTTAGGGCTGGGTTTAGGTTAGGGTTAGGGCTGGGTTTAGGTTAGGGTTAGGGTTTAGGTTAGGGTTAGGGCTGGGTTAGGGTTAGGGTTAGGGCTGGGTTAGGGTTAGGGTTAGGGTTAGGGCTAGGTTTAGGTTAGGGTTAGGGTTAGGGTTAGGGCTGGGTTTGTTTTTTTTTACAAAAAATAGTTATTTTTAAATCAATTATTTTTAAAATTAAACAATTTGATTCAATAAATGTGCTGCTTTAAAACATAATTTCTAATAAGATTAAACACACAAAAAGAAAAAACGTTTTAATAAAGTCAGATCCTTCCTAGCCAAAAGAAAGATCCAGGTTGTCCTCAATAACCGTACATCCAAACAACAGGACTTTAATGTGGGTGTGCTACAGGGATCGATCCTTGGGCCGTTACTGTACTTGATCTTCGTAAACGACCTCCTTGATTAAATTTGTGTCCGAAGTTTGTATATTAGCTAATGCCACCACGCTCTATTCTTGACATGTGGGTAAAACAAACGCGAACATATCCAAGGCAATGACTAAATCCTCAGAAAATGATCTGCATTTTGTAGTGGAATGGACACATAAATGGATGGTAACATTTAATGCTGCTAACACACATTTCTGTCCTTTCACACTTATAAGAAACCTTTTCAGTCACCAATTGCTGTGGTAGCAGCCGAGTCCAACATTCAAATTCTTCGGCCAAACATTTACAGTTAACATGAATTGGAACGAGTACATGGAAGATACTGCCAAATCTGCCGCAAAAAAATGGGCTCCCTCTACTGTGCTCAACAACTTCTCACATCTGCCAGCATCCTATATCTCTACAAATCCACCATCCGCCCATACATGGAGTATTGTTGTTACATCTATGCTGGTGTACCATCCACTTATCTCTCCCTCTTAGTGGCCCTCTCTCTACTGTGCTCAAAAACTTCTCACATCTGCCAGCATCCTATATCTCTACAAAGCCATCATCCGCCCATACATGGAGTATTGTTGTTACATCTGTGCTGGTGCACCATCCACTTATCTCTCCCTCTTAGACAAGGCCCCAAAAAAACAGTCGCTAATCTGATAGGTCCTTCACTATCTACCAAGCTCCAGCTCCTGTCCCATCGCCGCAATGTGGCATCCTTATGCTTATTTTATAAGTACTTCAATGAAATGTGCTCCGATGAACTTGCTGCTTTTGGTGCTCCTCGACGTAAATACACTCTACCAACCCGACAATCAGCTAAATCCCATCCATTCACTGTGGAGGTCCCCAGATGCCGGAGAACATTCTACTCCAATAGCTTATTTTCCTCTACTATGCTCAAGAACTTCTCACATCTGCCAGCATCCTATATCTCTACAAAGCCACCATCCGCCCATACATGGAATACTGTTGTCCTTTTTTGAGCTGGCTCACCAACCACTAGCCCCCCCTTTTAGGCAGGTTACAAATAAGAGTCTACAATCTAATAGGTCCCTCGCTGTCTACCAAGCTCCAGCTTCTGTCCTAATGGCCGCAATGTGCTTGTTTTACAAGTACTTCAATTGAATGTGCCCCGACGAACTTGCTGCTCTTGTGTCTCCCCGGCGTAAATGCACCCGACCAACTCGACAATCAGCTAAATCTCCCCCCCCCTTATTCAATGTAGAGATGCAAAGATGTCGGAGGGTTTTACACTCTAACAGCTTTTTCCCCTGAACTGCTAGCCTTTGGAATTTCCTCCCTGCTCCCTGTTTCCCTAACTGTACCGACATGCAGAAATTTAAATGTGAGCAAACATCTCCCTGCACAACTCCCCACTTAGGGGAGCGTATCCATAGAAGCATCCTAAGTCAAAACAACCCTTACGTCTCAGTGGCAATACGTCTTATTTGAGGCGGATAGATGAAAAACAGAACAAAAAAACATAATCATCAATATTACCGGAAAAGACCTCGACATGCTACATCAGTGGCCGTGCATGTTTATCGCCGATTGTACATTTCAGCTACAAGAGTAATATCGAAGACGACCTCACTTGTGTACCTTCCTTTCTACGTCCATAATCACACTCAACACACATTTAAATAAAACTAGTTTGTACCTGCTTATTAAGCGGTGTTAGTACAGTACCTGGGTATGTCAATTTCCATCCTTCACCTGGATTCCACCTATTTATAACTAGTACGAAGAAAATTATTTGTCAAATTTTGTTAGAAAAATTAGAGAAAGAAAGAGAGTAAGTAACTACGTTGAATAAATGTACGTATTAGCTGTAACATTAGAAATTACGTTTTAATCAAAAATAATTTATGAATGTATACACCCATTATTTATTTGCGAATCATAGAAAAGGGTCACAAAGGTTTAAAAATATTAATGCACTGTTTTTTTTTAATGTTTTAGTAATTTCTTTAAACTTTTATAAAATGCACTGTTTTTTTTTAATGTTTTAGTAATTTCTTTAAACTTTTATAAGTTTAAAGAAATTACTAAAACATTAAAAAAAAAACAGTGCATTAATATTTTTAAACCATGTGACCCTTTTCTATGATTCGCAAATAAATAATGGGTGTATACATTCATAATAGCAAATTATACGTATCCAATAAAAAATTTTTTTTTAGACTTATGTGAGATTCGAACTCGGGTATTGACATCGTAAAAACTACTGCCTTAGTAATGTGTATTCTGCCTATTCCTTTTTTGTGAACCAATTTCATGTGTCTATTTGCGTACGAATAGAGAATCCCCCCCCCCCCCAAGAAAAACACCATAACGTTTTAATTGGGTATAGATTTATATAAAGTAAAAAGAAGCGGAAACTCCTACGTTATATGATCCGGAAATGCATCGTCGTTTCCTCTTGTTTCTCATGGTGTAGCTGATCATTCTACGTTTAATTTATACGCGAAACTGATCCCTTTCTTAAGTCCAAATTATGTTGTCGCTTAATTACTACTTTGTAGATAGTTTTCCACGCATGTAATCGCCTAAAAAAAACTAAACCAAAATTGCCAAGAAGGCCATAACGACTCCTGTGCTTCTATCGTTTCCGTTTTAATCAAAACGAGGATGGAATAAACTGATTTACTGAATTGAGTCCCGCGAGAGCATTTTTACAAACTTACCTGATTTATTTTGCGGCATCTTGTCTGAAAATGGGCGATAATTAGTGTTTGCCAGTAAGAAAAAACGTGTTAAATTTACGCGTAGTACCATTTTATATACTCTCTCCCCTCCACCCCTCTATATCTCACGCTCGCTCTATCTATCTATCTATCTATCTATCTATCTATATATATATATATATATATATATATAGGTAGTTTGGTAGTTTTGTTTTACGGCATATCAACCCTTTTTGGGTTATTTAATGCCGAATCTGGTCTTGTTTTCTTCTCTTTTTTGTTTCTTTCCCCTTTTAATATCTGTTTCTATTTAACCCATAGTTGGGACCCTAACAGGTACTACCACTCCGGGTCAGGGTGGACCTGGGAGCAATGGTAATTAAGAGGAGGCTCCACATTCCCCAAAGTCCGTAAGCCGGATCTCACCATCGGATGTAGTTTAAGGTCATATCCAGGACCGGGAGTAGGGTAGGAAAAATAAAAATAAAAAAGGGGAGGGAGAAAGGGAGAGGGGCTGTTGTTTTTGTTTTTGGTTTTGTAGAACATAATTAAGTTTTACAAAAAAAAAACAAAAAACGTCAATGTAGGTGAATTTCGTCTCAGGGAGCCACAGGGCAGCCTGATCTGGTATCACCAGTTATATATATATATATATATATATATATATATATATATATATATATATAACTTTACTATTGAATTATTTTAGCCTGCCGTGTAGCTTAATTGCCATAACTATATTTTCATAAGCAAGTTCAAATATGTTAATAAAACGAAAATAAAACAATTATTTTCAAAAGTGCTTAATTACAAGTACAGTCTTTTAAGTGATGTAATAATATCGAAACGTTGGTTGATTGACGTAGACTATAATATTTTTTCATGCAATTTATATATATATATATACATATATATATATATATATATATATATATATATATATATATATATATATATATATATTTATATATATATACAGGGTGGGCAAAAATAAGGGTCCTATTTTTAAAAATTCATAACTTTTTTATTTATTGATTTAAAAAAATTTTTTTTTTAGAATAAGTAAAGGACCCCTTCCGAAGCAAGCATGAGCCGTATTAGCCCTAAGGAACGTACCCTCATTTAGAAAACATTATTTTTGCTTAAAAAACTCAAAACAGTGTAAAAAACAATACTTTAGTTTTTGTAAGTTTTAAGAAGTGTTTTTCAGCTAAAATTTGTTTTGTTTATTTCAAAAAATCTCGGAAGGGTCAGTCTACACACACATAAAGTTTGGTGAGTTTAACTTTTATTTTGTGGAAGTTATTCAAATTCAAGTTATTCAAATTTAAAGATAGGACCCTTATTTTGGCCCACCCTGTATATATATATATATATATATAAGTTTGGTGAGCATAGGCATGTAATCAAGAGACATAGTTACTGGTATTTTTTCACGTTCCGTGTTTTTGATCATCTACATACGCTCTATCATTTAAGTTGAGTATTGTCCTCTTTTAAATCTAGTAACTAATTTAACTATACGTACTAATATATATATATATATATATATATATATATATATATATATATAAAAACTTTTATATTGAATTATTTTAGCCTGCCGTAAAGGGGAAACAGAACATAAGTTTTCTAGATTTTGCTGTTGTTTACTATGTTTGTGATCATTCAACAATTTCATTGTTTTTTTTGCCAAGCATTGTTAAAAATAAAACAATCTGTTTAATTATACCTTTTTTATTTTTTCAATTTTTCTGATGGTTGTTTTTGTATTAAAATTAAAAAAAAAAATGTTTCGCAGGTTTTACGAACGTTTCCGATTCTTCGTCGAATCATCCTCAGATGTTAAAAGCAAATGATCAAAAAAGCTGGAGAAAGTAGAGAATTTTAGAAGGACGGTGGAGAAACGCGCATAGAACGTTTTCCGCATTGTTCCAGGAAGTCGTTGACGATTTAAATTCAGCAACGCTGGATGGCATCACAGAACACAATTACAATGTTACTACTAGTTTCATATGTGATGTTGTTAATTTTAGGTCGTGTTTTATGTAGATAGCTTCGAGTATTTTTAATTAAAAAAAAATTGATTACGAGATGTATAATTTTAGTGTTATTAACTAGAATTTGTCTTAAATCAGAGGAAGGGCAGTTATGTTTTTGTAGATGTTGGTAAATTGAGCTAGAGTTTACAAGGTGCATGGTGAGGCGGCGGGATAAGGTAGTGCTTGTAAAACCAATGTAGCTATTAGCTTTATTGTTATTATGGGAGTATGTAACTCCCATAATAACAAAGGGTATTTAAACTTATAATAAATAACATTGGTTCTTGCCAGTGGTCTTTGGATTGTGGAAAATTTGTTTTTTACTACAAGATTTTGGGTTTTAAATTTCTTATAGTAAATAATGAGTCTAATTTTATTGTTATTGTCAATTGGGGATATGTATCTGTGTACAATATTTTTCATGGCGTTTTCTTCTAATCTAAAGTTTGGTTGCATTTGATTACAATAGTATATGTTAATATTGTTCGAGTTGTGATGTTTAATATTATTATTATTTGTACTAGTGTTTTTTTAAGTTTTGAATTATTAATTTTATGTTTATCAACGATATAATTAGGGAATTCGTTGTTAATAAGTTTTTGTTTTATATTTTTTAATTCAATAGATAGTACTTCGTTTGAGGCGGAGATTAATTTGGCACGATTTAATAGATTTTTAACAATAGCTATTTTGTAGTGATAGAGACACTGGCTCTTGAAATTTAAGATATAAATGAAATTTATATAATATGAAATTCACATATATATATATATATATATATATATATATATTTATGGGAATTTTGAGTGAGTTTATTGAACTTTTTATTTGATTTGATTTATTTATCGGACTAACATAAACATTGGAAACTCTTCACTTCATTGATTGTTGACGCATCTCACGGTTGGACTATTTTTTCAATTCTTTCAATTTCTAGTTTTTGGACTTTCACTCATTACCTGCATTGATTTTCTTTCAGTATTCTGGACTTCTGGATATATTTCCTAATTATGTTTTTTAAACTCTATGACGTGGATGGATTGTATAGATTCAACAAAAAGTATGTTTTGGGGTTGATATATTTGATGTTATGTATTTTTATGTCACTATGGTAATGGTCCTCTGAGGAGAAGATTTATCTTTGAAAACTCATGAGCTAAGGACGTTAAGATACTTTGCTTGAACTTTGAATTCTAATAAAATTTGATTGACACCTTATTTTATTATTTCATTTTATATTATAATTTATATATATATATATATATATAAATATATATATATATATATATATATATATATATATATATATATATATATTAGTATCGAAAAGTTGAAGACTGACGTAAAGCTATAATATTGTTTATGTAATTTTATAAATGCTCTACTTGGTATTGAGCACTCTTGAAAAACTTGGTTTAATGTTCACTTTGTTAACATATTTAAACTTAATCAATCAATCAATTAATATATATTTATATATATATATATATATATATATATATATATATATATATATATATATATATATATATATTAGTCAGGTTCATATTATATTCCAATAACCATGGTTTTATTTTATTATTTTTATTTTTATTTTTTCACATTTCCAAAAAACATACCATTCTGTCATATATATTTTTACGGTCCGTTTCATTTGTCTTGTGTCAAACAACATTTTTATGATAATACCGTCTCTGCAGCATTACAAAATCATCAGAAAAATTCACAAAGAGTAAAATGTTCTTGGATTAAAGTGTCTTGAAAAAACCTACACTATACAGTGGTTCATTATTGGGTGAAACCCATAAACTTTTTACTCTTTGTGAATTTTTCGGATGAGTTTCTAATGTTGGAGAGACGATATTAACATACAAATGTTGTTTCGCGCAAGACAAATGAAGCGGACCGTAAAAAACATATCTCACAGAAATGTTATGTTTTTTGGTAATATGAAAAAATAAAAATAAAATAAATAAGATAAATAAAATACAAGCATGGTTATTGGAATATGATATGAACCTGGCTTGTATTTGCTCTGTTGTCACTAATTGACAATCATCGAGCTGCATCTTTTAAGGAGACTTCAAAGTAAAGGCCCATTGATAGTATATGCTAATACATATAGTCATTTATAATTATATATATATATATATTAATATGGCTACGTTTAGAAACCAGCTATTGGCTATTCTGCTTGGGCGCCGGCATTTCTCCCACACCTCCGGTCTTGTGACCCACATCCCTGTATTGGGAAAGAAGTAAATAAAACGAAGCCGAGGAATAGAATAAGGAAGGATGCTCTAAGAGAATAAATACAAAAATAAAAAGAAAGGATTATGAAAAGAACACGAGAATATCGAAATATTACTAAAACGAGAGAAAGTAAATACGTATCCATCAACATGGTACAACTTTTTTAAAAACATTTTTGAAGTGCTGGATTCTGCTGTTGACATTGGTGACCCTGGTTGTTTCTATCATCAGGTACTCACACGAGGGTCCACGTGAACGTCCGCAATGCCCAGGTGTGAAAGTGGTGATATGGAACCGACAGAAATAGGACTTGGCACGTCCAGTTCGTCAGTTCGCGTCGATATCGCTTCAGCATTACAACCTTTTAGAAAGAAACGTGTGCGAGTGAAATCGACAAAAAAGAGGGAAAAAATAACTAAATGAAAAAATGACGAAAGAAAGAAAAGGCGAATTTTGTTGTAGAAAATTAGAAAGTTTATTCCAATGAAAGGAAGAAACTTAGAAAAAGAAAGAAAAACCTAGCGTGTTATTTTAATACAAAGATGAGAGATGACGGTGACTAAGTGGTTGACGACACGGACTGATAATCAGGGTGTGCCAAGTTCGAATTCAGTTCTTTCCGCAGAAACACTTTTATTTAATTTGGATGTAGCATTTAAAAAAAAAGATTCTGTAAAATCTGGAGATTTTGCGTTGGATTTTGAAGATAGTTAAAATGGCAGATGCCCAAATAGGCACTACTACTACTACTACTACTACTACTACTACTACTATTAATGATAATAATACTATTATTACTAATAATAATACTATGGGATGTGATGGTGATTAAGTGCTTAACGACACCAACTGACGACATGAGTGTACCAAGTTCGAATCCAGCTCGTTCAACAGAACCACTTTCACTTCGGATGTTGGCAACCTTCACGTGGCCCCCTCCTGTAAGTAGTCGATGTCTTTCTAGAAAGAATTCTGACTAGAAAGATATCGGGGAAACCAATGCCAACAATAGAATCATCTGATTCATTAGAACTGAATGAAATGCATTAAAAAGTCATGTTTTTTTTATAGAAAGATGTGACTGGTTGACAAAAAGGGATAGGCAGAGTACACATTACTAAGGTGGTATATTTCACCAGCAAGAGAATCATCTGATTCATAAGAAATGAATACGAATAATACGTTCAAGACTAGCTATTCCACGCCTCAACTCATTTTGATACTCTCATCTAGGTGTGAATCTATTTTAGGACCGTCCTCTGAGAATCTTCCACATCTTATCCAACAAATACTTTTGGTATTTACCACATTATTTCACGCTCATATAAATGTTGGTATTGTCAAGCTTGTTCTCGTTCGTCAATCTTCCAGAATTATTCGTCAGTTCATTTTCCAAGATATCGTTAGTCATTTCGTGGGTTGATATATTTGTTTCTTTTCTTTCAACTCTAAATAAAGAAAGATCTAACATACACAAAACAATCGTAGAAATAACAAATGTATAGAAGTATATTCTGTGCGTTTAGCGATTAATTTGATATTTAAAACTTAAGTATGACAGACCAACGAAACGATCGACCGACAGACCGAATGACAGACAAAATCTCGGATATGATATATAACGATATTTAACGATATTTAACGATATTTCACGATATTTAACGATATATAACGATATTTAACGATATATAACGATATTAAACGATATATAACGATATTTCAAGATACATAACGATATTTCACGATATATAACGATATTTAACGATATATAACGATATTTAACGATAGTTAATGATATTTAACGATATTTAACGATATTTAACGATATTTAAATAAAAGGGTAAACATTAAGAAGTTTGTTCAAATGAAAAAGAAAACTATATCTAGATTTAAAAGTAGATGTACACTCTCCGCGAGCTACCCCCCCTAAAAAAAATGAAATTCTACTTTTTTTAGTCGATTTTAGAATCGAGATCAGAATCAGTAATTGTATCAGAATTGGGAATATAAAAGAGAATCGGTAATTGTATCGGAACCGGAGAAAATAATTGGAATCGTCGCATCACTAATATAAACCGTGTTAGTGTTTCATTATGGTTGCCTGGAAGAATGTCAGGATAAAGATAGCCATTTGGTCGAGTCAGTATCTGACTGTAATTGTAATAAAGGAAATGGTCACCATCTTCCTAAGAAAATACCATCATCTCCACTAAAGTATAAATAAAGTTAATTCAAGGGGAACATCGCATTATAAAGAGAGTTGTTCGACACGCTGGCTTTTGCTAAAAGCAGAATGTGGCATTCTGGAGTACCATCTCGTTTTCTAGCATCTGACGAAAGATGAGAACAGGATAGTACGGACGTCTTGTGGTCACAATATCTAATCTTTGAACTCGATCATATTTGACACCAAACTCTCAAGGCGTAAATTGAAAGTTGTCTGCGCTGAAGTGTTCTATCGTCCACGCCGTTAGATAAATCTAAGCATAATCACGCATGTGTCAAGCTGAACCACAACCCAACATAACGCAAGATATTGCGCGTACACACAAACAAAATAGATATGTCATGTAACTGCTACACCATTTACGTGTTTTGATTTAAATTATTCACTTCATACGATCATTTGAATACAAGTTGCTTTTTAACACATATCTAGTGTAACATAGTCCCTTATTTATCTTAAAGGGGATCATGTCTCCAAAAAGTTTTCTGGGATATAGCGAACACATTTGCACCACTGAAAAAGATATGGTTTGTGTTTGTTTTTTGACGTCTGCTGTTGTTCGTAATAGCAGTTTTGGTATAGCGTTTCACTCCGCAGTAATTAGCAATACGCAATTACGACAATATCCTTTAGGGTTTTAATATTTTTGACAAGTTTTATTTTTCTTAAAATTTATCCTAGAGATTTTTGCTACGAAAAGTAAACTTCGACGCATTTCATTGAAAGTTATTAATAAGAATCACTGTAACGTTTTGTTTTTTTAACGTTACTTGAAAAGTTCTTAAACCTATTTTTAGTTCGGGTCCATTTACGCACTTTTCGCGTACTTTAATTCTTTAAACGTGCGTTTCACTGTTCATTATACGCGTGTGCGTGTACAATCATTATTTCCTTTTACGCGACTTTCGCGTACTCATTATCCCATTTAATTATTTTACGGGTGAACCATAAAATCTTTTGCGCGTGTGTATGCGGATGTACTCACTTATTTGTATATTTGCCTCTTATTTTAAGCGACAAGCGACAAATATCTGAAATGCCCATTTCAATATCAGTGCGCGAATTACCTTATATTCTCTCTGTCGTTTTCTTCTCTTCTTTATCGTTGACTAACTGCGTTGACTGGCTTCGCCGTTTCTTTCTCTTGTCGCCGTCACCTTGACTGTTCGTCGCTGCATTAATTTCTTCCTCAATGGCTGCTGGTCGATAGTCATCAGTGGAGCTAGCTCATCAAACTTTTCTCACACTAAAAGAAGATTCGACGACTTTCGTTCGGAGTTCTTATATGTTTTATTCTGAATAAATTTACCTTATATGGGAAAGAGAGAGACTACATTTCGCTTAACTAGTAGGCTAATTTATACACTTGCGAAAAGTTTGCTATATTATTTATCTTATTAGGGGATACATTGATGAACGCGAGGTACAAACATCTTGGGAGGGTATATATTCGCTTTACGGCCATTTGAACTTTTTAAAAGTCATACAGCATATTATTTTACGTTCGCTTAGATTGGCTTCCACACGGATCTGTCCAAAAAGCTTTCTTTCCTCCCATCGACAAAAGGCGATGTCACTCGTCACTTCCACCTATATTCCTTTTTTGTCTAACCAAACTTGACCTCATACTTTGTTTCTTAACCTTCGGGTCATCCTATATATGATTCAGTACCTAGGACGATTCATTTCCCAGGCTTCATGTCACTATAACCTGTACTTAGATCGACCCTTGTCAAAATTTATACGAGTTGATTTACTTGCGAACCGACGAATATTCATTTGTTTTCATTGTAGAAAATTCAGTGAGAAATGTTTCGAATATTAAAAAAAGATTTGTTTATATGTTTGTTTTCAATCAGCGTGAATCAGCAGACGATAGTGTGAAAGCGTGAAGGCATTGTGTGCGCTTTTGTGTCAGAGTGCGTATGCCTATGACTGTGCTTGCGTGAGTTGAGAAAATAGAATGTTTGTTAATATTTTAAGAGTTCTTGCAGAACAAGGGGGATTCATTAGCTGAGATATTGAGGAAGCTTGAGTCGATAATTTAAGAGCTGTAAATTTTCAACAGGTCTGAAAAATCGTAATCAAAACTTATTCACTCAATTACGCTAATTATATTTCATTGAAAGTTATTAATAAGAGTTAATGTTCACTTGTTTTCACTGGAGTAAGATCAATGAGAATTTTACGAGTATTAAAAGGATAATAATTTAAACTTTTTGATAATTCTAAAATAAATAAGTAAAACAAATAATGAACCGTTGTCTTGAATTGTCGGTTCTACGTCTAAGAACAATCGAGATTAAATATTTACACGCTAATAAAGTATCAACTTTTAATCGTTTTAACCTTGTGTTACTTCGCTAGTAGCCAGCGGCAACTACTTGATTCAGTTGCATCTGAGGCTTTCTATATTAGCATTTTTGAAAAATAGATTTTAAAACTATTTGGACGTCTTTCCTTAGCTTATTTACATAATTAAAACTTTGTGATTCGGCTTCATCTGAGGCTTTTTATATTATTATTATTATTATTATTATTATTATTATTATTATTATTATTATTATTATTATTATTATTATTATTATTATTATTATTTCATCGTAGTCTCAACTTTTGGCTGTTTTTAGTTGGGGTTTTCTTTTTTTAAACATAAAGTCAATTCCCTTGACCTTTGACAGTCAAGCTGTACCATAACACGTTCGCTGTTCCTAACAGCCAAGCCTTTTGCAAAATTGGAAAAGAAATTGTCTCGTCAATCTGTTTAAGCCATTTATGGTGGCTGTTCGTTATAGTTCCAAACGTTCCAATTACAACGGGAATCACCTTTACTTATTTACATTTCCATAGTCTAACTGATTCCCATTTTAGATCTTGATATTTATTTATTTATTCGTGTTCTTTCTCTTGCATTCTAGTATCGAAGGGACATGCCATATGAATGATTAAGCAAGTTCTCTTGTTTTTATTCAGAAAAAAATAGGTCTGGTTTTGAATATTCAAGAACCTTATTGTGCATGTCCTAAAAAAGTTTGACATTGTCGTTCTCCTGTACCACTTTTGGCTTATGCTCATACCTCTTCTCATTGTGGTCCAATTCATAAAGTTTGCATATATTCCAGTGTAGTACCCGAGCGACTTTGTCCTGTCCTCATGTTTATATTGATGGTGTGCTAACATTGGGCATTCAGATACAATATGCGCTAAGGTTTCTTCCCTTTTCATTACACAATCAGCTTCTTCTTCTTCTTC
>OY744534.1:81792354-81802354 GCA_963556195.1 Sepiola atlantica | reverse complement strand
CCGAGTGGCAACAAGCCTTCCCAAGGTCCCAGAGCTGTCCGCGCTCTTCCAGTGGAGGTTTGGTTTGCGCTTTCCCTCCTCGACCCTCTGTCCATAATTTTCGTGGCGTCAGCCTATGCTTGCGCCTCTCTCGTGCGGTTGTATTTTCCCCGGTTCTGTTGTTTTGTGCTTCCATGTGTTTGTTCTCCATTCGTTGCTTATGTGGGTTGATTATTATTATTATTATTATTATTATTATTATTATTATTATTATTATTATTATTATTATTATTATTATTATTATTTATTTCAAATAGTTAAACAGGTGCCAAAGACATCCCATTTCGCGTCTTTTTTCATACGTTTTGTCGTTGTACAATAAATTTAAAATCTTCACATTTTTCTTAAGACGTTTGTTGAACCGAACGAAACCGCTCAATATCCGGTTTGATTTCTTCCTGTGTTTCATTGTTTTTCCTTTCAGTATTTAATACATTCTGTCTTCACGACATTTCATTTCATGATATAACATGTATTTTATCCTCCAAATTTGATATGTTAGCGTCATGTGGCTACTGATGCTATTATAATCCCCCCCTATTGCCCCCCCCCCGAATTAGTTTCACGTCAGTAGATAATTTTGTTTTCCGCAGAGATATGTTGAAGTATTTCTGTCCTCATGGAGAAAATGACTTCTTTGTGAAATACATTCACATTCGTCTGTAAATAAGTCAGGAATGTTTAATTTTGTATGTGGATTGATTAATAGAAATCGGATGAATGGGACAATAAATGATTTAGCTCCTCTGTTTATACGTGTGCACGCTATCTGTGTTGATAATATTAGTGAATTGGGCTAGTTGCGATTTTCCCAGCGCGGATAAATCGGATGTTTCTAACTAAACACTTAAGTAATGTAATCACGACTGTATTATCTCCCCTGACAAAAATATTGAACAATGTGATTTCAGATGAAACGTATGATTTATGTTGATCTTTAAACCGATAACCTGTAACAAAACCAAGGATTATTGTGGTAACATTTCACACACACACACACGCCCCCATATATATATATATATATATATATATATATATATATATATATATATATATATATATATATATATATATATATATATATATATATATATATATATGAGAAAGAAAGGATAAGAGCAATCCGACGTAATGGGAAATGAAAAAAGAAAAATCAAGAGATATTTTTTAATATATTCATCAACGTTTCGACTTTATTTTCGTCCAGCGCTCTTAGTAGCCACGGCTACTACTTTTCCTTATCAACCCATCATGTCAACCCAATATTTCGATGCACTTGCATGACATTTTTCTTAAAATTATCATCCTGAGGAAGTCTTACAGTAAAGGCGAAACGTTGAGGAATATATAAAAAATATCTCTTGGTTTTTTCTTTTCATATATATATATATATATATATATATATATATATATATATATATATATATATATATAAAGTCAGTTCATATTATATTCCAATAACCATGGTTTTATTTTATTATTTTTATTTTTTCACATTTCCAAAAAACATAACATTTCTGTGAGATATATTTTTTACGGTCTGTTTCATTTGTCTTGTGCCAAACTACATCTTCATGTCAATATCGTCTCTGCAACAATACACACTCATCAGAAAAAAAATCACAAAGAGTAAAAAGTTCTTGGATTAAAGTGTCTTGAAAAAACCTACACTATACAGTAGTTCATTTTTGGGTGAAAGCAAAAAAAAAAAAACAAAGAAAAGAGAGCAAAAACTCACACGTGGGGGAACACACTAATACGACATTTTGAATTTTTCGTTTAAAGCTAGTACATTTTAAAAATGTGTGCAAACAATTATAAATTTTAATTCAGTAATATTTCTTAAAATAGTTAATAAGTTATACAATTTATTCATAAGAATTCTAATTCACTTGAGGATAATTTTTGACTTACTAAAGTTACATCAATGTCTATTTTGGTCATTTGGATGAACTGGCTTATATTTGCTCTGTTATCAATAATTGACAATCGAGCTGAATCTTTTAAGGAGACTACAAAGTGAAGGGAACTGATAGTATATGCTAATACATATATTATCATTAATAATTATATATATATATATATATATATATATATATATATATATATATAATCCAGGTAAAACATACACATGGTAGTAATCCAAAGAAGTTTGACCGGGTTTATAAAAAAAGTGCTCAATACCAAATAGAACTTTTATATATGATTATTTTTGATTCACACAGACATATACAAAATCTGCGACACTGGCATGTCGATGTTATCGATCAACAGCTATTATATAACTGAGATCTCATCAGGGAGAGTTAGAATCCAATCTTAACCTTAGATCATATTTCCAAATATGATATATATATATATAGTAATCCAGGTAAAGTAGACATCCACATGATAAAAATCCACAGAATTTCAACCGGGCTCATAAAAATGTGCTCAAGAGAAAATAGAGCTATTTATATAATTATTTTTTTTCATACAGACATCTAAAAAAAGTCGCTACACTGGCATGCCAATGTTGATGTTATGTATTGTTTTTTTTTAATGAAGAAAATTTGACCATGTGACCTCCCGGTTTTGAATTTGGCTTTTCTTTTTCCTTTCTTTTAATTCTTTCACAATATGAACATCTGAGAGAAGGATCAAACTATTTTTCGACTGATGATATATATATATATATATATATATATATATATATATATATATATATATATATATATATATATATATTTAACAATTCACCCAAACAAGGCAGGCTGCCAATGTAGACGTAAGGGCCTACTGAGAAAAAGGGTGACAGTTTGGTGGTTCAACCTAAAGTGGGAGTTGTGCAACGATATTAGTTGCTTATAACTATTGATCGATAACACCGACATGACAGTGTAGCTGCTTTTTGTCCATGTCTGTATAAATAAAAATTATTATATATATATATATATATATATATATATATATATATATATATATATATATATATATATATATATATATATATATATATCGTTGAATATGACAAACAACTTATGTCTGGATATTGTAATGTGGATTTTTTCCATTAGCCGAATCAGGGTCTTTGTTTCGGTGGAGAATACGCCGATGAATCTACCATAATCGTTAGTGCCCCAAGTACTTTCAGGTCAATCCGGGTCCATCTTTAAGTAAAGACGTTAGTGTTAATATTAATAGGTAATTTTAGCGGGGATTATATTTTTAATACGGTACTAAAGTTAGCACTATACACATTTAAGAATGATATCGCTAGTATTAAAGTTGATTTTTAATGGCTTTTTTCTTTGTTTTTATATATAAAACTTCTAATATACACACATACACACACACACACACACATATATATATATATATAAATATATATATATATTATTTCATGTATCCAAGTAAAATGTTATAAGGAGATATAATTTTTATGCATCAATTTTCAGTATTTACTTCAACAGTGATCGATACTTGAGTAGAGCTAGGTAGTAAGTTATGAAAATATATTTATGGCAATTAAGCTACACAGAGGCTTCTGCGTTTCATCCCCGGAGGGAATCGTCAAGCAAAAATACTGACGATTCTCTCCGGGGATGAATTGCGGAAGTCTCTGTGTAGCTTAATTGCCATAAATATATTTTCATAACCTCATATATATATATATATATATATATATATATATATATATATATATATATATATATATATATATATATGAGAAGTGTTTAAATAAAACATATCCCTTTTCAAATTCCTTTGATAACATTGCAGTAAAGGGTAAAATACCACAGTGGAATAATACAAGGTCGATATCCAATAGTGAAATACCACAAGTTCGATATCCAATAGTGAAATACCAGAAGGTTGATATCCATTCAAGTCAAATATCACAAGATCGATGTCAAAAGCACGTACGTTACACACAAATACCAAATTCCTTTATCGAAATCAGAGATAAAGTTATCGGTTGACGAGGGACTACTTGTCGCATCGCGTTTTCTATACAAAATAAAACACATTTTATTTTTTCCTTTCACCTTTGCCGACAGATGGCGCTTATTTCGCTTGGGTAAGTCGCCATTTTCTTTTTTGTCATTGAAATTTAAAAAATAATTTGATGCTTAAAGAATTACTCAATTTGTATTTTATTTTGCATAATATTATGATTTAAAAAGTTTTGATGTTTTTTGGAGCTTGTTTGTTCATACATAGATAGAAACATGTCATGTGTTGACAAAAAGGAATAGGAAGAGTATACATTACTAAGGCAGTAGTTTTCACCATGTCAATATCCTAGTTCGAATTTCACAACTGTCTAAAGGATTTTTTAATTGGATACGTTCTGTATAAATAAAAAAATAACATAAAATAACAGAACATTATATAAAACAAACATTACATAAATATTTTTTAAAGTCAGTTACTTTTTTCATAATTTGCAAAAATTGTAGGCATAAAAGGCATTTGGGATTAGTTCAAAGTCAATTATTTTTACTTAAAACATAATTTTTAATATTTTGCTAATAAAAAAACAAAACTTAGATTTATTCATTGTAGTTACTTACTCTCTCATAGAAATATTAAGTAGTATATTTTTTCCACAACATTTCACATATATTTTTCTTCGTACTAGCTATGAAGTTATCAAAGATGTAAATTGTCATGTCCAGGAACTCTACTAATACCGCTCATAATGTATACTGAATAGAAATTTCCAACATCCTCGAAAGTGGTGTATTTTGGAATATCTACAGAGAGCAGAACAAACGTCACATTATACAGGATATCTAAAAAAAATAAATTATATTTGTTAGCTGGATTTTTAAATAGTTGGATTTGTTAAAATTATGTTTAGAAAAATAATTTAGTACTAGCTGTCCCTACTCGGCGTTACCCGAGAGTCTTTGACAAATTCATTTTTCCATTTATATAAAGTTAAATCTAAAAGTCCTATTTCTTTCAAATCTTCTATTCTTTTAATCGATATTGTATGATTAAAATTGAAAAAAAATCTATTTTTGTAGTTATATATCTACTAATGACTTTTCATTATGCATTTCAGTGTTCGGACTGCCTCTCTCATCTAGGCTGCCATGCTCACAACGTTTCGGCCGTTCTGCCCTCCGGCCTTCATCAGGTGTCCTATATCGGACTCGGGAACCGTCTGTCTAGACTCTCGAACCCAATCCCTTTATTGTCACGGGGGTACCACTCTCAGTTTCCCTTTTTTGTCACGAGGGTATCACCCACGGATTCTATTTATTTTGGTTCTGGGACACACTCGTTAATTCTCCATTGCTTTCAGTGCTGCTGTTTATCGTTGTTTACTTTCACTGCCTTCGCCCAGGATTGAACTTAGCACCTCCAGATAACTTTCAACTTTCGAACCAAAGGTTTATACCCCACGGCCAAGTGTCACTAGAACTAGAGTGTCTCAGAGCCAAAAAATAGCACCCGTGCGTGGTATCCCCGTGAAAATAAAGTGATTGGGTTCGAGAGTCCAGACAAACGGTTCCCGAGTTCGATACAGGACACCTGGTGAAGGCTGCAGGGCAGAACGGCTGAAACATTGTGAGCATGGCAGTCAAGATGAGGAAGTCAGTCCAAACACTGAAATCCATAATGAAAACACCTCATCTCAGAAATACAACTACTGATGACTGTTTATTTTGAGGACTAACATGTTTGATCAAACTTGCAATAACTTAGTGTTTCTAATGTTAGTTTTACTTTTTTTAAAAATAAAACATAGTTTAAGTAAACATACATTTTTTTGGGGGTGGGTGTAATGCCGAAATCTATTTCACTCAAAAAAGATTTTCGTGGGTGAAAAAGCATTTAACCGAAGACAATTTAATAAAAATCAACGACAGTTAAGAGAAACAGGTACTTATATAGAAAACGAACCGCGTTTCCGTGACTTCGCGTCGTCAATGTTCGGGCAGGTTACGGAAGCGACCGAGAGTTGCCGAAACTTATCAGCTTGCAGCAGGCAGCCGATAATTTATGAACGAAATGAATCTCTACAATCTGTGTCAGCGCGTTCAATCTCTCGAAGGACTCGTTGAGTTCTGTCAGCAACGGTCTTCTGCTTGTTTGGATTTTTACAATCTGTGTCAGCGTGTTCAATCTCTCTGTCAGCAACGGTCGTCTGCTTGTTTGCCGTCGTCGTCGTCGTCGTAGTCGTCTGCGCTCAGCGGAACAGAACCTGTACAAAACCCTTCTGGACCAGTTGACTAGTTTTATTTTCTGTACAGGCTTACTATTGGAAACTTTCGAATGAAATAAAAAACTAATCCTCACCTTAACCAAAAACATGTTAAGAACTAAAAATAAACATTGAAAATATTTGAAAAAAATGTTAAAAAACAGTTGTTTCGTTGTTTTTTCTGACCGTAAACTCTAACCCTTACTTTAACTTTAACCCTAACCCTAAATCCTAACCCTAACCCTAACCCAGAAAATATGAAAACAGAAAAAAAAACAGTGCCAAAAAATGAAAACAGCAAAAAAACAAACAAAAAAATGCTTAAAAACAGTTTTCTGTTATGTAAAACAAAACAAAACATTTTTTTAAACGTTTCGTTGCACAAAAAACATTTTATATAAAAACATTTACTTAACACTGGTTTCTTTGAAAAAACAAATACACACCTAATTAATAACAGTTGTTTGTTCGTTCTTTATTTTTATATTTGTATTTTACTTTTATTTTCTTCGTTTAACTTTTGTTATTTGAAACTTTTCTTCAAATTATCGTCTGGCAGTTTTCGTTTCGTCAACTCTCGGGCGCTTCCGAGACCTGCCCGAACGTTGACGACGCGAAGTCACGGAAACGCGGTGCGTTCTCTATAACAGTACCCATAAAAAGCGATACGAAAATGAACGTAAAAAAATTTCACGGCAAGCGCCGAGTCGTTCCAGCGAGTTATTAAATAATGAGAAGTTTTAAGATAAGCTCTGACGAACTTACGTAATATGATTTATTAGCGGCAATTGCTAAAAAGAGAATTAAGTAAGCACTTTTCGGGTTACATCAAACCGAAACGAAATTTGGCGGATTGCCGAAACGTAAAAACACTTACATGTTCCGCTTTTTATGCTTGAAGCAAACATTCAGAAGTAGAAAAATATGTTTTTTGTCTATTTTGTAAATATATTTTTCGTATTTATTTAAAGTGTAATTCAAAGAGAAGAACACGTTTCTTTATTTCTTTATGGCCGACTTGCGACACGTGTTAAGTTTGTGTATACTATTAAATAAATTGAAATAAAATTTGGTCGATTGCCAAGCAAAACCCCGATCTGTTTTTTTTTTAAATTTTTTATTATATATGAACATAGCCTAATATAAATATCCAGAAGTAGGAAAATAAATGTTTGTGTTTTGAAAATATAATTTTTGTATTTAAAGCGTGATTCAAAGAGAGAAACATGTTCTTTTATGAACGCCATGTGTTAGGTTTAAGTGTACTATTTAGAAATTCGTTAATTTTAGAGAAACCACTTATCTTAAGAAATTCAGAAATTTTACATGCGAACCAGTAAAGAATTGAAGAAACTAATTTTTATTTCTGGCTTCACACGCAGTAAATTGGTTCGTGGGGGACCCAGTATTTAATTGCCTCCCACCACAGCAATATGTGGCACAAGGCCAGGAGGTGGGGAGAGATCAAGCCAGCGCTCCTAAAGAAGGAGCACTCTGGCCTAGCAAAAATAGCATGAACAGCCTCGTCGGCATTCCCCGGTCAGGGTGCCTCAGGCAGTAAGCAATAAACTTACTCCACCCCCAAAGAGGGGAGGCAAGGTCTGGGAGGATGCAACTTCTAGGACTACCCAGGACAAAATACCTCAGCCCGGAAGATAAAAGGCCAACGAAATGGCCTAGTTCCTGCTGGACGGATTGTCGAGAACGAATCCTCGACTAGTATTTCCTCACCCCGTCACCTCTCAGCAACTGAAGTTACTGAAAGACTGAGCAGGTTTAGCAGGCCCTCCCTCTTAGGGTTAGGGTTAATGTTATGAATATTACCATAACAAGCTCGAGGTTTGAATCGTTTGTATCCATGAATGAGGCACCATGTCAAATGCCTTCTTATAATCTACCAACCCCCTGACAAAGTTAGATCTTCGTTTGCAGTTTCTCAGGATCATTTTATCGATCAGAAGCTGATTTTTGGTGCCATGTGATCTTTTTCGGCAGCCCCTCTGTTCCTCGAACAGCAAATTGTTTTAGTCCAAATGACCATAAATACTTTCAGACAAAATGCTCGTGAAAAGTTTCCACATAAGTGAGAGACTAGAAATTTGTGTAGTGTGTCACTTCACTCTTCTTTTGTCTTATCCTTTATTATCAAGCCTGTAGTGCCCTTTGTCAGCCACTCAGAGAAGCTACTTGTCGTCAAACAGCCATTTATAATTTCTGCAAGAGAAGATTTTAAAACCAGTATCCCTAGACTCCGTCAGATTCGGGTGTTTTCCAATTCGAAAGCTTTTTAACCCTTTTCTTCAGCATTTCAACGGTGAATCTTATGTTTCGTTGTCGTTCTAATCTAGAGAACACATCCCTTTCTATATCCTTAACCCTAACCTCCCTTTCAATATAGCTAAATCATCATCTTGATGTTTTACTTCCTTCTCGTAAATGCATTTCCAGTATGCACGAGAGTGGTCAGCATTAGGTATAACATCATTCCCTCTTTCAATTCCTTCTAGTTGTTCAAAAGGAAGTTTCTACTGGTTTTCGAAGTCTATTTTGCAAATACTACTCAATTTTGTCACTTTCGCAGTTTTAGCTACGACACGCTGTTTCAGGTATACAATTACAAAGTTGAAAACGTTTCAGTGTATGTCAAACTTACAGATTACTCTTTCACGGGCACTCTGACTTTAAAGTTTTCCATTTCCGACAGCTGGTACTTGACTTAAATCGTTTCTAAGTTGTTTTATCCGACCATTTAAACGTTTCCTCGACCAGGGCTCTTTCTTTACTTCTTTCTTTTCTGTTTTACTACTCCGAGTACATTTGATACAGTATTGGCAGCAGCTTTAAAAACTTTATTACACTGATCGATATTGTTTACTAATAAAAATGGCAAGATATGAGTCTTTTTCTATTGACAAATAGCAGGTTCAGCGGTGACCTTACATTTGTAGCTATTAGATTCTCTACAAAGCCATCATCCGCCCATGCATGGAGTATTGTTGCCACATCTTGGATGGTACATCATCCACTAGTCTTAGACAAGGTTAAAAACGAGTCGCCAACTTAATAGGTTCCTCACTATTCACAAAGCTCCAGCCCCTGCCCCATCGCCGCAATGTTGCATGCTTGTGCTTATGTTACAAATACTTCAATGGATTGTGCTCCGATGAACTAGCTGATCTAGTGCCCCCTCAACGTAAATACACTATGCCAACTCGACAATCAGCTAAATCCCATCTATTCACTGTGGAGATTCCCAGACGCCGGAGAGCCTTCGACTCCAATGGCTTTTTTCCTCGTGCTGCCGGCCTCTGGAACTTCCTCCCTGCTTCCTGTTTCACAGACTGTACCGACATGAAGAGGTTTAAAACTAATGTAAACAGACATCTCTACACAGCTCCCAACTAAGGATACACCCAAAACCTATTCCCTAATTCTCAGTAACCCTTTACGTCTACAGTGGCGACCTGCCTTGTTTGGAGTGAAATATTTAAAAAAAAAAAAAGCAATCTGAAAATATTAATATCTTTTAATGCCATTCCATGTTGTATCATACGTTTTACGATTGCGTCTGTGGAAAAAACCTGATTATCATTAGTTTCAATATTTTTGTTTTCGGGGTAAGTTGTAGTCTTTTACCCCAAGATTATTGCTCCTCACAACCTCATCTAAGTCTTCTCTCTAAATTTCTCATTTTAGTTCTTCAATTCCAATAGCAGAATCACATACATTAGTTCTAATCACCCGGGAATGTCCTGCAAGCTT
>OY744534.1:81784662-81789654 GCA_963556195.1 Sepiola atlantica | reverse complement strand
ATACGGTGGAGATAGACGTCGAAAAACACACCGTCGGCCGTGTTCTCCAGCCGCTCTGGGTCTTCGGGGGATACAACCCCGCAGAGAAGGAGGGGTTCCTGGTGACAGTACCAAATAGGAATGCCGAAACCCTCCTTCCAATAATCAGACAGTACGTCGCCCCTGAGACCACGGTCGTCTCCGATTGCTGGAGGGCTTATAGCAGGTTATGAGAGGAGAGATATCGACATCTTACGGTGAATCACACCGAACATTTCGTGGACCCGACGAC
Source organism: Sepiola atlantica (assembly GCA_963556195.1). Lineage (NCBI taxonomy): Eukaryota > Metazoa > Mollusca > Cephalopoda > Sepiida > Sepiolidae > Sepiola > Sepiola atlantica. Next base: position 81,789,383 of record OY744534.1, on the reverse strand, counting down.
GGGTGCCTGCACCAATCATGTCGAGAGAATGTGGAAGGAAGCGAAGTAGAGGAACAAAAAAGAATGTGGGACGAGCAGGACCCTAATAGACGGCTATCTGCGGGAATTCATGTGGCGTTAGACATTTAAGAAATACCTCTTCGACGCCATATTGTCGCAGATAGCAGAACTCTATCCCGTCGGCGATCAACAATCTTCTGCTCTTCGTTCCATATCCTCCTCTTCTTCCTGTATTTCGATAAGCCCCCAAACATCCAAGCTCTACCCATCCGGAAAAAGATCCGAAATTCCCCCCACTCACGCATAAAAAATCTTAAAAAAAAAAAATTCCTAATTAAAAAAAAAAACAGTTAAAAATATTATTGGTCCAAAAATACCCCCCAAAATTGGTTAAAAAATAATAATAAAAAAATGTTTATTTATTTCAGCTATGGGTTTGTTCATTTATTTCATTTTTTGTATAAAAATATATGCATTTCTTCTTCTTTTCGTATATTCATCGTCTTATATTGTTGTCGTCTGCCGAGCTTTCCATTTTTTAACGATTTTTTGCAGTTTTGTTTATGCAGCGTCGACCCCAGCCTCGTTTTCGATTCGGCAGGTCTTGGACGCTTCCGTCAGCTGTCGGCTCGCTACTGCCGGGCAGTCACGGAAATTAGGCGCAAACCCTGGACAAGTACCGAGTATATATATATATATATATATATATATATATATATATATATATATATATATATATATGTATATACATGTGGATATATATATGTATATATATCTATACATATGTATATGTATATGTATAAATATATTTATATATATATATGTATATATATATGTATATATATGTATATATATACGTACATATATATATGTATATATTTATGTATATATTTATGTATATATATAGGTATATATATATGTATATATGTATATATTTATGTATATATTTATGTATATATATAGGTATATATATAGGTATATATATGTATATATATATGTATAAATATGTATATATGTATATATATACATGTATATATATGTATATATATATGTATAAATATGTATATATGTATATATATACATGTATATATATGTATATATTTATGTATATATATATATGTATATGTATGTATATATATGTATGTATATATATGTATATATATAAATGTGTATATATATGTTTATACATATGTATATATATATGTATATGGATATATGTATATGTATGTATATATATGTATATATACGTATATATATATGTATATATATATATGTGTATATATATGTGTATATATATGTATATATATGTATATATATATGTATGTATATGTATGTGTATATGTATGTGTGTATATATATATGTATATATATATGTGTATATATATGTGTATGATGGACTCTCCCGTCGATTTCGACGTATGAGGTTCCAACAACTTGGAATATATATATGTATGTATATGTATGTGTATATGTATGTGTGTATATATATGTATATATATATGTGTATATATATGTGTATATATATGTATATATATGTATATATATGTATGTTATATGTATGTGTATATGGTTGTGTGTATATATATATGTATATATATATATATATATGTATATATATGTATATATGTATTAATTTTTATTTATACAGACATTATTGGTTTCATATGTGAATACATGTTTCGTTGTACTCTTCACAGAGAGTCAACCTCCTCAGACCAAAGAAGACACTTATTTTGTCTGAAGAGATTAACTTTCTGTGAAATGTACAATCGAACCATGAATGCACATATGTAACCAATAATGTTTGTATAAATACAAAAATTAAACTAAAAGCAGCTCTTCTTGTTATTGAGCACTTTTATAAACACTTTAGTTTCAACGGATATACATATAAAGAAACTAATACAATACGTGTACTATATGCGTATATGTATATATATATACATATATACATATATATACATATGCATATATACACATATACATATATATGTATATATATACATATATATATGTATATATATGTATATATGTATGTATATATAAACATATGTATATATATGTATATATAAACATATGTATATATATATGTATATATAAACATATGTATATATATATGTATATATAAACATAAAGTGGTGTACTAAAAGCGAACTTTTAGGAAAGGTAAAACCTATTGTGAAAAGTATACAGCTCAATCTCCAGGATAGAGCAGGTAGATATGCCATTCGGGCAGAGTTTTGCCCTCTGTTTCTTTCCCTACAACTTTTATTTTACTTTTTCAAATTTTAAATCTTGGCCTTTGCCAACTTATCTATCCCAGCGACTTCCTCTGATGATAAGATTTTGATCTTTGAAAAACCTGGCTTAAGGAAAATTTAACTTGAATAAATTGCCTTTTTGCGGAATATACCTTGCTCTGAGCAATTGAATTGAATTTTGATTTGCCTTTTGTTTCTCTAATTCCTTTCCATTCTTCTTCATATATATATAAAACATATGTATATATATATGTATATATAAACATATGTATATATATGTATATATAAACATATGTATATATATATGTATATATAAACATATATATATATATGTAAACATATATATATATGTATATATAAACATATGTATATATATATATATATATATATATATATATATATATATATAATATATATATATATATATATACACACACACATATATATAATGTCTTTTATAGTTTCTGGTTTGTCAAGTTTTTATTTCATTGTTTCTATACATTTCGTGTGTAGATGATTTAAAACGTTTTATTTCAGCCAATCAAATCTTTAAATTACCCACAGTAAGTGAGTAACTGATGGATTTGAAGAGACGGACCATTATTTCGGCCCTTTAGAATCACCAGATTTTCCGCCTCTTCGATTTAGTTTGATGGGGACACGTAAAAAGTCATTTTGAGCACAGTTAATCGTATTGCCTTTTTCTGTATAATCCATCAATTTACTGAGTTGCAAAGTTGCACATCAGTTCGACCTGAGATATTCGTGACAATTAATTGGGCTTGACCATCTGACCGATAGACCATGAGACGTTTCATTGACATAGATACACGTAACAATTCGGCAAACTTAATTACATACTATCTTGTGCTCAAATTATTTTCGTAAATTGTACTGTGAAAAAGTTGCCAGATCAGATGTAGAACAGAAATAACGTTGGACATTTTTAGATGTATAGAAGATGCTACCAAGTCTGCTGCAAAGAAGGTAACCTCCCTTTACAGGACTAGAAAACTCTTCACACCTTGCAGTATCCAATGCTTCTATAAAGCCACACATCGCCAATGCATGGAGTATTGTTGTTACATCTGTACTGGTTGATCAACCACCAGCCTCTCCCCCTTGGACAGGGTGCAAAAGCGAGTCTCTTACCTAATAAGTTCCGCACTGTCTAGCAAGCTCCAGCCTCATCGCCACAATGCCGCATCCCTGTGCTTATTTTTACGAGTACTTCCACGTGGCGCTCTTGTATAAGCAGTAACCGATCTGAGGGAGATAACTCTATTTGTCTTAGCCGCCGCTATTCCGAATTCGCTTATACTTTGCAAGGGAGAAAACTTTGTTTAACTTTTCTTTTTATGTTTATATAAGTGTATACAATTTGTGGCATGAAAATAAAAGTGCTTAAAAGTTATTTTGAACGTGTTAGCGTTAGGGTTTAGGGTTGGGGTTAGGGGTTAGGGGTTGGGGTTAGGGTTTAGGGTTTAGGGTTAGGGTTGGGTTGGGTTAGGGTTAGGGTTTAGGGTTGGGAGTTAGGGGTTAGGTTTATGGTTTAGGGTTAGGGGTTAGGGTTTAGGGTTGGGGTTGGGGTTGGGGTTAGGGTTGGGGTTAGGTTTATGGTTTAGGGTTAGGTTTAGGGTTAGGGTTAGGGTTAGGGTTTTTAACGCATTTCAAAACCGTAACATGTTTTTATTAATAAACACAGTTATATCCTTTGCCAAAGTATAAGCGAATTCGGAATAGCGGCGGCTCAGACAAATAGTTATCTCTATACTGCTTATACAAGAGTTACTGCTTATACAAGAGCGCCTTCCACGTAATGTGCTCCGACGAACTTACTGTACTTGTAACCCCAAAGTAAATACCTCCAATCAACTCGACCATCAGTAAAAATACGATACATTCACTGTAGAGGTCTCCAGATCCTGCAAAACTTTCTATTCAAATAGCCCCTTTTTCTCAAATTTGGAGTTGGACAGCAAAATATTTGTTCACATTACATATTTTTATGTTTACATTTTTTTGTTTTAATAAAAAAAGGCGTGGACATTGTGAGTGTTTGTTGGATGTCAAAAACAAAATGCATACAAGTAGACTATTAGCCGAATCTGTATCTATGTGACTGCAGCATCAGGAATGCCCACCGGAGATAAATGCAAGGTCCCTTTTCTATGCATCACATGGCACTACAGTTTCCTCGATATTATACAATTGTTTATAGAGCAGCCGTTTTTAGCGCCACCTAAGAGTTAGCGTCCCTGTACTACCAATCGAAAACAGCGGCCAGACAAGCTGTCAAATCTGTACCCTCAACCTATAAGAACAAGAGCGGCTCAGACTAGTCATATGTGTTGGTAAGGACCACTGTAAACTGTATTACCAAGGTGCTTCGAATATTATTAGTATGGCACTAATCGTAGTATTTTTGTCAAAATACATATTTATAATCGTTACGTTTTA
>OY744534.1:81759662-81779662 GCA_963556195.1 Sepiola atlantica | reverse complement strand
CCACATTGACATCCTGTAGACGACGGCCGAACATACAATGGCTTCTTCGAAATCTGCCCGAAAAAGTAATTAATTTCCCTCTATTCGGGATGCCCATTAGTACGACGCCCGGAAATTATCCGGCAGATGCGATAATTATGATTTCACGTCGGCCATTCGAAATGGGCAGCACTTGTTTGGGAACACCTGACGAACAATGATTATCTTAATGACCTTAAAGCTTGCCGTCACTCACCCAATTCATACTGGAAGAAGAAACGTCAAATGATGCGCGTATTGTTACGGTGAATCAGAGGTCAGAAGACTCCTGACATTATCAATTATTCAAGCCATTAGCTTCCCAGAAATGTCGCTCAGAAGACAAGCAGCTGTCGTGGGTGGTCGAAATTTTAGAACTACCGGATATTTTGAGGGATGCATCGCAATGGCCGCTGTGTGAATATTTGCTAATTCTGCCACAAGATTTCGGAAAACCAGTCAGTTATTGTGTAGTGTACATTTTATAATATATATATAAGAAAGGGTATTTAGAAATATTATTTTAAACCATTGTTTCGTAATAGTATTATATTGTTTTTTTGAAAAAACATAACAATGGTGGTGTAAAATAAATAAAATTGATTTTAATCTTAGCTGCCGAGAATATACTTCTCATTTTCAAAGTTTGTTTTTCTTTTTATTCTTTTTTTTCATCGTCCGATGGAAATGGACTTTTTGGTCAGAAAATCTCGTTATGTCTGTAGGCGAAATGACGCCGGTTTTAATAAGAAAGGGTATTTAGACATATTTATTTTAAAGATAGAAAAAATAAGAGTGATAGACATGTTCTCATGTTCAAATTGATTTCAAATTTCGATTGTTCAATGCAAGGTGTATTCTGTAATAAACCAGTGTTTATTATTCTTTCCTTAAGCCAAGGCTTTTCAAAGATCGAAATCTTATCATCAGAGGAGAAATTCAGATAGATAAGTTGGCTGTAGAAAAAGCCAAAGTTCAAATATTTGAAAAATATTAAAAATATTAAAAATGGGGTGAAAGAAGTTTGTGTAAAAAGGATATGTGGTTTGTTAAGATGGTAATTGTCCGTTGAAAAAGTGTCCGTTGAGGAGATTTTTGAGAAGATGAAAAAATGAAAATTGTTCGTAGGAGCAGTATGGAGAAGGTGTTCAAAAAGAAATACATCCAAAAGTGAAATGTTGAAATCAAAACGTAGATGGAGCGCACTTAAATGGAATTGAAGTAAGAAAACCGGCCATTTTTTGCAACTTCCTGAGCCATGGTGGAAATAAGCGAGAGGAATAATTGGACAGATATGCTAGCGAGCGAATCCAAGAAAAGAACTAAGTTAAAAAGCTATGCTAAATTAGGGGGTGGGTTGGGGAGGGGGAAGAGTGAAAAAATGAGGAAGTAAAGTGGTTGGGTGAGTTGAGAAAGCAACAGTAGCAGCTGGGAGGAAAAAGCGGGGTGGATGGAGGGAGGAGGGGTTCAAGTGATAAAGCATTGGTAGGTAGGTTCAGGCGAGATTGGTCAAGAGTTAAGAGATATGCCATTGAGTGTAAATATAAAATATTATTTGAAGAGAAAAAAAGAGAAATGGGAAGAGGGGTCGTAAATAAAACCTAGATTTAGGTTGGGGACAAAGGGAATTCGAGAGTTGAAGATGGTTACTGATACTAAAAATAGAATTCCAATGAAATGAAGTCTGCAATTTAAAAGTAATAAGCAAAACTTGGGCGACGACAAAAACGTTGACTAGCTGAAATTTCTAGAAATTAAAATGGCTAACTAATTTATAAAAAGTATAGTAGAATAAGTAAAGGTATATAAATAAATGAATAAATGATTGAAAAATTAAAATAATTTATTTAAAAAAGGCCCAGATGAAAAAATAAGTGAATAATTAAATGGTAAAGACAATTAAATAATTAAATAAAAATAAGTAAGATTAGCTTAATGCATAGTTATACATCTAGCCTGTCCAACTCAGTTATATTAAAATTTTGGGTAGGGGAACAGTTCGGGGGTAAGGTTAGGCTGTTAGTAACAATTGGTTTCTATTATAAGTAATATGGGGCGGGGTTTAGGTAGATTCAAGTGAAACTTATGTGAAGAGCCTGTTCTTTGAAGTAATGAGAGGCTTTATAAGGGGCAAAAAGGGGGGACCGATTAAAGAAGTAACGAAGGAGCGTAGTTAAATGTGAGATAAGTGGAATCTACGAAGGTGATGTCGGTAGGAAGAGGCATATACAGGGTTGGTTGAATGGATAAAGAGGGGAGATAAGGAATGGGTAAAGTTAGAGAGCATAAGAAGCAAAGGAAAGAAAAGAAAAAAGAATATGTGGGTGAGGTTAGCTGTATGTGAAGATTAAGTGAAAAAAGATGTGTATATAATTTGAAGAGTAGTGTAGGGGGTCGTAGTTAAAGTGGATTTTAAATGGCAGATGAAATAATATCGAGAGTTTAAGGGGCTACCATCGCGGAGATTAGGGATCCAAAGAATATGAATCTATAGTTTAAATGATAAGTGAGTAGTAAAAAAAGTAGTAAAAACGGGCCAAGATTAGCGTAAACAGGTTAAATTTTCTGGAAAGCTTAAAAAGACTTCCAAGTAGTTTAAAAGTATGATTAACTAAATAAAAAAAAATTAGGGTAAAATAAATCAAAATAAAATTAGATGAGTAAAAGAGTAATTAGATGAGGTCTAAAGAATAGTTAAATGATTAAAATGGCCCAGAGAATTAAAAACATTAAAAAATAAAAATAAAAAATACTAATAATTAATAATTGTTGTGGGGTACAAATCACCCCTATTGAAGAACTAATGGAAGCAACCATCTATAATAAATACCATGGTTGCAAAGACTCAAAGAGATGACACTCCTATTATGTGAGTGTCCACGTGTGGTATCTGTTCCGATGGATACTACACCCTATAGACCGGTGTTGTCTTGGCCTTCGGGGCATGATTCCGCCGGTCTATGGGTCTGTCCTGTGCAGTTCTAGGAGGTCCACCCTCCCAGGCTTTGCCTCTCCTCTTTGGGGAGGAGTAAGTTGATAGCTTACTGCCTGAGGCGCCCCTACCGGGGAATGCCGACGGGGCTGTCCAGGCAATTTTTAATGGCTAAAGCGCTCACGTTCTCGGGCGCTGGCTTTTCAAATCCCACTTTCCGACCTTGTGTCACATACTCCTATAGTGGGTAGGTGTTAAATATCGAGGACATTCCTATTCATGTTTTACCGCATGGTAGGAATCCGGTCATCTCCTACCACATTTAGTGGCGTTACTGTATTGCTATGAATAAATACATTGTATATTTTAACCTGTCACAATTTGTGGTTGTTATCTTTGTGACCCCTAGCACGGGTCTACAACAATAATTAAGGCAAGCCAAATGTGTAGTTATACATCTATCCCGAACAACTCAATTATATTAAAAATTAGGGGTTGGGGGCTATTAAAGGGATAAGGTAAAATCGCTTGTAACAACTGATTTAAATATAAGTAATTATGGGGTGGGGTTGGGTTGAATCAAGAAAACTAAGAATGATGTTAGTGTGTAAGAGTTGTAAGTGGTTTTATAAGGGGAAGCAAGTGGACCAATTTGGGGGAGAAAACGAAACGAGGAGCGTGGTTAAAATTTAGATAAATGGAAAATATAAGGAAGAATATTGCCAGTAGAGAGAAGCTCATACAAAGTCGATAGAATGGAGACAGGGAAATAAGAAGAAAGTGAAATTAAAAGGCAATGGAAGAGTTTATGGGTAAGTTGGCAAACAGAAGAAGCAAGAGGTTTGGAGTAAAGATGAAGCAAAGAGGAATTGGGGCTATAATGCTAAGCGTGGATAATGGTCACAATAAGATTGGTTAAGGATCGGTGGGGTGTAGGGGGAATGATGTTAGTTCTTAATTTACCAGAAGTGCTATGGTTGATGAGGTTACTAGGTGCAATGGGGAGGATTTGTTATTGGGATGGTTATTGGTGAGGTTGGGGGACTTAAGTATAAAAATTTAACAAAATTAACAAAGTATAGAATTTAGAAGTTTGACTGATGCTAGAACGATAGTAATTGGCTGGGAGGAGGAGTATCAGAGGGAGTAATGAAATTAATGTATTTAAATTTTCGCTTGTGCCTGCAATTAGAAATGAGCTCATTTTTAGAGTTAATAACATTTAAGATCTTAGGTGCTGTAGCTATCATAAAAGTTTCCAGTGTACATAGTTAGCAGAAGGCAGATCCAGGAGTGTAGGAGTTAGACTTTTTTTAATATAGTCCAACGTAGGGAGTGTTTTTAATGTTGAAGCTTTTTATTAGATTGGATAGAGAGGTGTTTGTGGCATTATTATTATTGTGTTTAAAAGAGTAGATATGGTTTGCAATTCGGGTCTTAATGGGGAAGGCACTTGCTCCAATATAGGTGTGTATTTTGTGCGGGGTTGCTGCTATAGTATTTGTTTTATTTATAGTATCGGCAATGCTACGGGTTTGTATGTTCGGGTTCTGGGCCAAATTTAAGTCGGGATTGTTAGTTGGGGAAGGTGAGACACTGAGGGGTAAGATCAAGTCCATTATTAGTTAGTGGTAATTGTTGGTTAGTGTGAGGGTGCTATTTAGGCGTTTTATGTAGGGAGTTGTAGATTTGGAGAGCAAAAGGGAGAATGAGGAATTTGTATGTTGGTGTTAGTTTGCATAATGGTGTTTTGTGGTAATTGTTTAACAGTACAGGAATAGATAACGTTACTTTGTATGCAATTACCGTTTAATGGGCATTCTCTAGATTTTGGGCAATTGAAGTTATTAGTGGGGTGCATGGTAGGAACTGGATGTTGTGCAGATTTAATTTTTTTTTATATTAGATGTTATGATGGTTTGTGGAGTAGAAGATTTTAATAGAGTTCTTATTTTAGATGGTGCTGTATTTATGTGGGTGCTTGAAAGAGTTATCTAAAATTTTGAAGAATTCCTTAGCTATATTAGTTTTTACATTGCAATTATAAGGTGGGTTAAACCAAATACTATTCTTTCTTCTAATTTTTTTTAATTTCTATTCTTACTGCGTTCTTGAGGGTTAGCATGTTTGTCAATATTGATAGTTTTAGTGAGTCTATTTGTATATGTTTTGGGTTTCATAGATGGTGTGGTGTTGGCTCGTTGTCTATCCTGTGTAGCCATTCTGTAGGTAATTATATTTAAATGTTTGTTCTTCCGGAGAGGGGGATTATTTTCATATTTAATTTTATCAGTGTATCCCGAATTAAAGAGTGCGTTATTATAGAAGCTGGAATTTTGTTCGAAGATGGATCTATTAGCAGAGAGTCTTGAGATTCTATTTGAAACTGAGGGGACTATTGAATTAATGATGGATTTTGGGTGGTTAGATAGCTTATGCACGTAGAATAGGGTTAGATTTGGTTAATGGTATGGGCCAAATGATTCGGAATTGAGGTCCAGTGTTAGATCAAGGAAGTTAGAAATTCTTTTCTCAGATTCTACAGTTATGGTTAATCCGAAGTTTTTATAAAAATTGTGCAAGTTTTTTTATGGTGCTGTTGTATTGTCTAGATCTCTCCCTAGAAACAAAGAGTGCGTCGTCCCTGTATAGCCAACCGTGTAAATGTCTGAATTCAAACTTTAATTCTTTCAACAAGTATAATCCTATAAGGTCAGTAACTTGGGCAGAGTCTGATGCTCCCATAGTGATATCGAAGTTATTGGGGGTATCCTTCCTGGTCCAGAATTTATTGTCAAATTCTAAAAGGGATCTCCTGGCCAAAATTATTAGTTTTGTCTCTTAGTCCGTGATATCTGAATTATTCTGAGCGAAGATTAGAGCCTTTTTAAGTAGGATTGGGGAAAATGGACTGATAATAATTGTTAATGTCAAAGGTAATAAAGTTTAAGTTGGGGTTAGATTTATCTTTGGGGTTTAAAAACCAATTGGTAACCTCACCTGAGGATTACCAAAGGGTGTAAGTAATTTTTTTCTTTTAAGTTGGGAATGATCCTATCTAAAATATTTTTGCTTATAATGCCTAGGTCTGATTTGGACGGGCAGATTAGTCTAATGAAAGGATTTTCATGGAAATTTCTTTTGTGGTCTTTTAAAGTGTATCTGGGTGTAGCTAGCGTAAAGATTTCTGCGTAATTCAGAATATTAAAAGAAGTTAGTAGGGATTTAGCCTCACTGTTAATGCTATTCAAGATGCTACTAGAAGAAATGTTATAGGATTTGTTCAATTCTTTGTAGATCAAATCTTTGTAGTCAGGGTATTTCAATTTGTAGAAGTTTTTCGTTTTATCTGCTGGGACTATAATGTCAGGGTGTTTTTTTATCTTGTTTGTGAAATTGTTAATCTTTTTGATAAAGGGGTTGGAATGTTTATTGTGTTTTTGAATGTAATGCGTCTAATTAGGTTGAGTAAATCATTTTCGAAGTTGTTAAGGTGTTCATTTCGCTTGGGAAAAGAAGATGTTTTCAGACCGTACCTGGATGCCGCTAGATGTTCCAATATATATATATATATATATATATATATATATATATATATATATATATATATATATATATATATATATATATATATATTTGTGTTATAGTGAAATACATTCCAGAACGAAATCCGGGTATGAGAGCTCAATGTAATAAACAGAGCAAGAATAAAATAAAATAAAGTAACACGGAATCACATAATCACCGGTGCAATAATTTATTTCAACTTTCTGGCATTGTCAAGCATCCAAGTGAGGTGATTACATTTTTGAAAATGGGAAAAGAGAAATTCACACTCACCAATTTAATATACATATAGAGAGAGCGACAGCATATCTAATACATATTTAGAGAGAGGAGGAATGAGTTATTTAAGACGTAAATTGAGGAGGAGATTGGAAACATATTTAATATATAATTTTAGAGAGGGGGAGATTGCACGATTTATAACGGAAGGCAATACAGAGAGGGGGAAAAGAGCAATATATATATAGAGAGGGGGGATTTTAAGATTTACCAAAGACGGCATATAGAGGGCAGGGAAGGTAGTCAAGGTATCTCAAAACAGAGGTCAACCTGCCTAGGTACCCCATCAAGTAACCGCCCAACCCCAAGCATGCAAGCTCTGATTTCCAGCGTTCAGTTGAAAAACCAGCGCCCTAGAGGGAGAGCATTTTGGCGTTCAAAAAAATGCCTGCGCAGCCCCGTCTGCATTCTAGAACTGTGCAGGACAATACTTCAGACCGGCGGAATCGAGGTCCGAAGTCCAAGATGTACCGGTTTACAGGGTGTAGCATCTATCAGAACAGATACTACACTGTGATCTTAGCCAAATGCCGTCGACGCTTCTTGGTATTTATCTACCCCCCACAGCCGTAAGATGTGACACGGGAAAGTGGGATTTGATAAGCGAGCGCCCTAGAGGAAGAAGAGCACTCTGGGTGTCAAAAAATGCCTGGGCAGCCTCGTCGGCATTCCCCGGTAGCCCCTTAGCAATAAACTAACTCCTTCTCAAAGGGTGGGAAGGCAAAGCCTGGGCTGGTGGACCTCCTAGAACTGCACAGGACAACTCCATAGACCGGCGGAATCAAGGTCCGAAGTTCAAGACGGTACCGGTCTACTGGGCGCAGCACCCATTGAACAGATACTACACTTTCATCAACTGAGGAGCATTTTGAGGTCAAAGGTCGTCGACGCTGTTTATGGGTTGGTTATGTTCATGAAAGGATTCTGATATGATGACCAGTAGAAATAAAAAGGCTTAAAAGAAGAAAAACCAAACAAAATGAAATAAATAAATGACCAAAAATTAGTAAAGTGAATATGAAAGACAGAAAGACGACTCCGCTGACTTCGTGAAAATAAAATAATATTAAATAGAGAAGAGATAGAAAATTGCAAGAAAACGTGTAACTTGATAAGAACATTCAGGTTACTCTTGGAGTTTGAGTCGTTTAATGACGAATCTCTTTATTTGTTTCTAAGTGAATAATTTGTAGAGAATTGTATTTAAACACGTTTCTTTTTTATTGGGTAATTTATTTAAGAAATGGTTAGGATAGGTTTTTGTTAATCTAAAAATATTGTGAGTAAAAATCTGTATGCGTTCGGCTGGTGAATATCTGCCCCATTTAAGGGTTCTTGATAAGGTTCAGAAACGTATCTGTAATTTGATTGACCCACTCTTTTTGTTCTTCTCTGCGTCCTTTCTCTCACAGGTGTGATGTTGCTAGTCTCAGTCTTTTCTATAAATACTATTATGGCATGTGTTCTTCAGAATTATGTGATATATATTCCCCGCTTCTTTTGTTCCAGCTCGTTTGACTCATTGATCAAGTGATCTCCATCAATTCCCTGTTTTGATACCTATTGTAATACAGCTTACTATTCCAGTAGCTTTTTTCCAAGAAATGTAGGCTTGTGGAACTCTCTTCCTGCTGACTGTTTTTCAAGATTAAGGCCAATAGGCATTTCTTGTCTTTGCAATAATCATATTTTTTTAGCTTTTTATATCAAGTGGTTTCCTGCCTTGTCTGGAGCGATTACCATTTAAAAAAGATATGTTCAATGATTTTCGCCGCTGCAAATCTTTAATCTTGCATTGTTCTCGAGTTATTGATTACGTCTAAATGTAGAGTCTGGCCAGTTTTATATGAGAAAACTCATATTTTGTTAGTATTCTTTTTGGTGTAATTTGCACAGTTCCCATTGTACGACATTCCCAACCCTGTGATATCAATCTTTTGTATTTCTTTTGGGGCTACCTTACAACTGAAAGCTGGAATTCAGAGCTTGGTTTCTTGGGGTTGGGCGGTTGGTTGGTGGGGTTCCTAGACAGGTTGACCTCTGTTTTGAGATACCTTGACTACATTCGCTTATGATAGTGTTTACCGTTTTGTCTCGTTGTCCAGAGACTACATTTGTAGAAAATTAGTAAGGCATTTATCTTTTTACGAAGTTATTTACTTGCGAAATTTACAAATGGCGTTCAGCTTGACCTGTTCTATTGATTCAATTGAGGTCATCGTTGTATGTTAATCATGGATTGCTCGTCCATCACACGATTAGACGATCCTCGTTAGGAGACGTTAACAAATAAGCATTGTCTTAATGAAGTAAGGTCTGTCCTCACGTCTTATTCCACTGTCCGCTTCGCAGAGAGAATGGAAAGCACGAGGACACCGAAAGTCATAATTTGTTTCATAATGGCCACAAAGAAAGATAACAAAAGACCTGAAGGAAGTGGGAGGCTTGTTTGTAGCAAATTGAATTTTATTATAATCTTGGATCAAAACCAAGGATGCACATTCAATATATGTGAGCTGAAAGCGAATTGCATACATTTGTCAAATTCATTCTAATAGTTTGTAAAACATGAATATTTTATCATTTTTAGTATTATTAGCTGACCACGTATTCAGTGCACGTGATTGGATATCATCGTTGATAACACAAAACGGTGTCGAAAGAAAAAATAGAAGAAGAAAGAGTTTGATTCAATAACATATACATTTATTTGTTTATCAGTAAAAAGTAAAGTGCTCGACCATGGTCGAGGGCGACCCAAAGGCTCCATTTTCATCGGCTACTACAACGAGATACAAGGGAGGGTGCCACTAGCTTTCCCTGTATTACTCCACTCATCCTTGATCTTTACCTTATAATACTGAGTGTTTAGCAAAGAGGCATCAAGTACCATTTTTTGAGTCTTTGGTATGACACGACTGAGGATTGAACCTTAGTCTCCCGATCCATTAGCAAACACCAACTATTATGCTAAATGGGCTGGTTATAGACGAACATAACAGGAAGTTAATGTACATATAATACGTAAACCGTAAACTAAGAAATAACTTCAGAAATGAAGGAATTCAATCGTCCCTATTGCAATAAGAAACATGCGTTTTGAGAGCCTAGAAAAAGGAAAAGTTATAGTAAAAAGGTTTGTGCTTGGTTTGTTGGTTTGGTTTGCTGGTTTGGTTTGTTGGTTTGGTTTGTTGCTTTATTTTTATTCCGTTTCTACTCTATAATTTTTATTCCGTTTCTACTCTATAATTTTTATTACGCTTCTTCTCTATAATTTTTATTCCGTTTCTACTCTATAATTTTTATTCCGTTTCTACTCTATAATTTTTATTACGCTTCTTCTCTATAATTTTTATTCCGTTTCTACTCTATAATTTTTATTCCGTTTCTACTCTATAATTTTTATTCCGTTTCTACTCTATAATTTTTATTACGTTTCTACTCTATGATTTTTATCACGTTTCTACTCTATAATTTTTATTCCGTTTCTACTCTATATTTTTTATTCCGTTTCTACTCTATAATTTTTATCACGTTTCTACTCTATAATTTTTATTCCGTTTCTACTCTATAATTTTTATTCCGTTTCTACTCTATAATTTTTATTCCGTTTCTACTCTATATTTTTTATTCCGTTTCTACTCTATAATTTTTATCACGTTTCTACTCTATAATTTTTATTCCGTTTCTACTCTATAATTTTTATTCCGTTTCTACTCTATAATTTTTATCACGTTTCTACTCTATAATTTTTATTCCGTTTCTACTCTATAATTTTTATTCCGTTTCTACTCTATAATTTTTATTCCGTTTCTACTCTATAATTTTTATCACGTTTCTACTCTATAATTTTTATTCCGTTTCTACTCTATAATTTTTATTCCGTTTCTACTGTATAATTTTTATTCCGTTTCTACTCTATAATTTTTATTACGTTTCTACTCTATAATTCGTCTTCTAATACTTTTCTTTTTCATCTCAGGTGTTCCATCGCGCTCTTCTCTTTCATTCCTGTTGATTTGGCGGCGTCCGCTTTCAGAATCGTCTAGATATGTATGAGTATCAAGCCCCCTAATTTTTTATCGTCCGGTAGTTCCACGCTCTCCTGTATCTTCAGTTTCCCCCCTTTTCATTTTTGTCATTAGGAATTGAATACGCATGTCTTGGCTGAAGATTTTGGTTGTATTTTTTTCTTTAACATAGTTCACCCCAAACAAGGCAGTACGCCGCTGTAGACGTAAGGGGCTACTGAGAAAAAGGGTGAGAGTTTTTTTGTTTTTTTTTAATTGGGAGCTGTGCAGCGAGATGTCTGTTTACATTAGTTGTAACTTTCTGAATGTCAGTACCGTCGGGAAAACAGGGAGCAGAGAGGGAGTTCCAGAGTCTAGCAGCACGAGGAAAATAGCTCTTGGAGTAGAAAGCTCTTCGACATCTGGGGACCTCCACAGTGAACGGATGGGATTTGGCAGACTGTCGGATTGGTCTAGTAAATTTGCGTCGTGGGGACACTAGAGCAGCAAGTTCATCAGAGCACAGTCCATTGAAGTACTTGTAAAACAGGCACAAGGAAACAACATTGTGGCGGTGTGATAGTGGTTGGAGCTTGGTGGATAGTGAGAGCGATATAAAGTTAGCGACTCTTTTTTTGGAACTTTTCTAAGAGGGAGAGACTAGTAGATGATGCACCAGCCCAGATGTGGCAACAATACTCCATGCATGGGCGGATGATGGCTTTGTAGAGATATAGGATAAAGTCAGGTGTGAGAAGTTTACTAGCACGGTAGAGGGAGCCAACCTTCTTTGTGGCAGCCTTGGCAATGTCTTCAATGTATTTATTCCATATATATTTTCCAATTCCTTTCAAATAGTTCTAATATGTCCATATACATGAGGTGTTTTTTAGTGTCTGTGAATTGATATCCGGCATTGCACTTCCATTCTGCACCTGGTATCATATATATGATAAAAAGTAGTGGTGATAGAAAGTCTCCCTGGAAAATATCAATTCGTAGTGTTCTCTCCGTCAGGGTTGCCCTTCGGCTATCAGTCTCAGTCTCCATTGCTTCTTTCATTAATTTTGTCAGATATATTATTCATCCTTGAGTATTTAATTATCCATGATTGGGTGTTTGCGTTTGTGTTGTATGCTTTCTCATAGTCTATCCATTCCATCTTTTTCCTGCTTTTTACCCACTTCACAATCCTTTAGTTGATGCATAGCGTGAAACGTGTCCTTCTTGTTGTTTTCCCACATCCTTTCTATGAGGGGGTATTTCACAGTTATTAAGGGAGGGTAGAAGTTTACATTTTTTTAAAATTCGGTTTTCGTAGGATCATGCACACATACATTTATGCACCCGTGCACTTAGTTATATAGTTCCATGCATACACAGGCATTCATAATATTATTAATACACACACACACATATTTATAATTTGTTTTTATTATTATTTATTTATATATTTATTTATTTTTTATTATTATTATTATTTATTTTATTTATTTATTTATTTTTTTTCTATTTTCTATTTTATTATTTTATTTTATTGAATTTCAAACTTTAGTTTAGGGATTATAAATGTATCCACATATATATACATACACACATGAAAATACACCCATATATACATACATGTATATATGCATACACATACACAAGGCCTACATATATATATATATATATATATATATATATATATATATATATATATATATATATAAAGTGTATATTACTCCATTCTTGTTTACATTTATGTCTATTATTATAATGTTTTACTTATAAATATGTAACATGCAAAAATTAAACACAGGATAAAAGGCATTGATGGCGCTGGGCAAATAAAAGGAAGAAGGAGGAGACAAAGACAAGGAAGTTGGGTGTGGGAGTGTGAGGATGTAAGAATCAGAGGATGAAAGGGGAAGACAACTCAAATCTGTTGTTCAAATTTGAACGAAATTTGGAGATTAGAATAGCTTCCGAAATTCGAAGCTGACCGATATTGCGGACAGAGTTGAGAATGCGGACACTAATAGAGCGATGTGTGTTGCCACATGATATTAAGTGTTTGTGGGATAAAAAATAATAAATAGAATAAATTTATATAAATTTAGTTCTAGGAGTTTTATACCCTTGAAATACCTTTAAAATAAAATAAATATGTATTTAGATATTTACACTTTATATGTATATATGTGTGTATATTTTTATCTCTTAAATCGCCCTCCCTTTCGAACGGTTCCTCTTAATTCCCCCATCCCTTTCCAACGGTTCCTTCCTACCCTCATGATATTAATTCTTTTCACAATTGATTTCAATTTTTTTTTCAAATTTCAATTCTCATTTCTAACCATATTCCGTTTGTTCTAAGTTATCCCCCTTTAACTGTCCGTATTACAATAACGGCCCACACGTAAATTTAAAATAAGAATTGAATAAATAAAGAAAAGTTAATAAATCAAATCAAATAAAATATAATAAAATTATAATAATTAGTATATAAATAAACAAATGTTTATAAGATGTTAACTTTAGCTGAATAATTATATAATTAAATTTTGACGTTTTCTGCGTTCCTACTCCCAATACTCTGCGGCAGTGTTTCAACAGTTTGATTCCGTTTTTTTCCCGTTTTTTCGACTCTTTCGGTCTTTAATTGTTGTCTTCTGATAATGACAGTTTTTCTTTCGAAAATTTAAGTTTACCTTGTGCCGGAACTTTTTATTTACCAGACAGTATTTATAGTCCTGGTATTTAATCAGTTTTACGTGAAATATTAATAAATCGTTTTGAGATTCCACTCTCGTTTTCTCTCCTCGTTTGTTTCTGTTCACCCTCTCCACCTTTCGGCACCTACTTCGCATTTCTACAGCCTCGGATTACAAACCTGCACTTATATTTACAAGCAATGCTTCAAGCAAACTACACTCTCCTTATATATATATATATATGTATATATATATTATACTATATATATATAAATTATATATTATGTATATATATTATACTATATATATATATATATTTATTATATATTATGTATATATATATATTATACTATATATATATTATATATATATTATATATACTATTATATATATATATATATATATATATATATATATATATATATATATATTATATATATATATATATATATATATATATATATATATATATCACAGTCGGTGGCAACTTTTATAATTTAAATGTAAATTATCCCAAAATTCATTAACCAACGATAATTGTTTCTTTTCAAATATGTAAAAATAAAATACAAAAAACTGATAGAAAAAAACACGCACAAATACATATACAACTCACATCCTAACACATATATCTCTCTGTATCTCCTTTTTTATCTCTCTCTTTATTCTCTCTCACACACACACACACACACACACACACACACACACACACACACACACACACACACATATATATATATATATATATATATATATATATATATATATATACACTTTATAGTTACATTCCAATGACTATGGAAGAAATTAATCTAAAAAGCATGTTTTTAATTTATATTTACTTAATGTTTATATTTTAGTGAATATATTTTCAAAAAAATTTCTCATCAAGTTCAGTAGTTTTTTTACAATCCAAACTAATCATAACTAATACAAACTAATCCTAACTTACGCCTAAAATGAAGTAAAAAGCAGAAATGTAGCCGAAAGTAAGGATACTTTGTTTATTTGAAAGCGGGTGCAATTCAGAAATTCGTTTTAAAATATTTTCCAGAGAAAAATTGAAAACGAAACAAACAAACAAACAAACAATCAGTTATACGTCTTGATTTACCAGGAAGTGGCCAGGAAGTGGGTGCTTATTTTACGTAAAATTTATAAAGGAAACAATGATGAACTGAACAATATCGAATTATTTTGATATACTTTCCACTCTGCTGTAAAGACTCAGGCAAGCATATGCATGGGCTTGAAGTTTATATCCGTCATCCCCCAATAAACTAGAGAACTTAGTCTAGAATTTGAAGATACGTCTAACATGTGCGTTTGATTAATCTTACAACGCAGCCTTAGTTACCTATATAGTTTCAGCGTTATTCCTCGACCGAGGACTTCACTCTAAGGAGAGTAGAAAGTAGACGTCGGATTTACTTTCGGCAGTCTTGTAACTCTCGCTTCCCTTATTTTGTCCTTTAGTCCTCACATTCCATAAGCGATGTTTCTGACAAAGGGGGAATAACTGCTGTTTTCTAGGTCGGAATCTATCCTTCTAACACCTATCGTTGGCTAGTTTCTGACCATGAAGTAGTATTTTCTTTTAGCTCCTTACATCTAGTGGCTTCATGCCTTGTCTGGAGCGACTTCAATAAAAAAACTTCTTTTTTTAAATTGACTAAGCTTCCGATAGTATCAAGACAAATATGTAAAATTTAAAAATATCCTTTTTCTGCTGATAATTTCTTAAGCTGTTGACATTTACGATTAGTTTGATAGTAAAAACGTATTCAAATTTCGATATTTAGTAATTTTGAAAATGTAGCTGGTTCAGTATTCTTTCCAACAATGTAAGCAGTTTAAAATTTAGTTCAGAACTTAAAATATTGATTTTAAAATGTGATGACATTAACGAAAATGTGGACGCAAAAATATACTCAACCATAACCGTGCTAGAATGACAGTCACCCATTTAGTAATGGCCGGGATATGCCTTGCTTAACTTCAATTTACAACAAAACACCTTGTCTTAACAACGTAATGAAAATAAAGAATAATAATGTGAAAAACCCTTCTCACAATGACGTCATTCCGGAAGGATGAGTCAGCAATTTATTTTTCCAAAATGTTCACCCATTTAGTAATGGCCAGGATAATGAGGAGGTAATTCCTAGGAGGGTGGTATCATGACAACAGAACGGGCGTAGTGGAGAAAGGAATATTAATCAAGAAAGAAAGGTAGAAAGGCTGGGAGTGAGAGGGAAAAAAGAAAGGAAGGAAAAAAGGGTTGTAGTCGGAGTGAATTTTTTCCCGGCACTCCCTTCCTCTGACGTCATTTCCTGTTTATCATGACTTAATACATGATATCATTGATTTATTCTCAAATTAGTACTAAATAACGTTGGAAAATGGAGGAAAAAGCCACCCACCCCCATTGGAGAAAAGTGCTCAGTTGATCCCCAAAGAGTCAATTTTTTTCCTATTCTGAGATATCATACATCCCTAGGCTGGCCGGTTCGAATGGTGTCAACCGTGTGACCGTTTGTTGGGTATCAAATAATGTAACCTAACCCCTAACCGTGGTAGAATGACAGTGCGTAATTTGACACTAATTCTGAGGTAGGATTTCTATTCGATATAGCCTATTCCGTATTTTCACAACGGTATCCAATAAATGTATCAAATAATATAGACAGATATATTCTTAATTATAACGCGTCGCTTGCAAATTAAACATGTATCAACTCGGAACTCTTGGGGAAAAAATGAAAGTCCGAGGATTGATATGTAACAGGGACGGGAAACATTGGACGTCCAAGTATATTTGCTCCATGATCGGACAATGATAAAGCGATATCGAATTTTAATCAGTAATAAATGACTTCTGATCTTACAGAGATATTTCATCGGACGTCTTCACCATCGAACTTGCGCCGTCACTCTGTTGTAAGGAAACGGTTCTGTCGGCTGTGGTCAGAACGCAATACAAATATCCATCAATATTGTCTTAATTTAAATCACATTCGAAATAAACAAATCCGATTCTTCTAAGCAAATGAAGAAAACTAGTGTGAAACGAACCGTATGTTGGCGTGAAACATTTGTAACACACATTTGAGCTTTCTTTCGTTTATTTTATTTATTTTTAATTTATTTTTACATAGTTCACCCCAAACGAGGCAAGTTACCACTGTAGACGTAAAGGGCTACTGAGAATGAGGGTGACAGTTTTGGGGGTCATCCTAAATTGGGAGCTGTGCAGCGAGATGCTTGTTCACATTAGTTTTAAATTTCTGCATGTCGGTAAAGTCGTGGAAACAGGGAGCAGGGATGGAGTTCCAAACGCTGGCAACACGATGAAAGACGCTATTGGAGTAGAAGGCTGTCCGGCATCTGGGGATCTCCACAGTGAATGGATGGCATCTAGCTGATTGTCGGGTTGGTCGAGTGTATTTACGTCGATGGGCACAAGAGCAGCAAGTTCATCGTAGCCCATTTCATTTAAGTACTTGTAAAACAACCACAAGGAAGCAACATTGCGGCGATGGGACAGGAACTGGAGCTTGGTGGATAGTGACGGACCTATTAGATTAGCGACTCTTTTTTGGAGCTTGTCTAAGAGGGAGAGACTAGTGGATGGTACACCAGCCCAGATGTGACAACAATACTTCATGCATGTGCGGATGATGGCTTTGTAGAGATATACGATACTGTCAGATGTGAGTAGCTTTATAGCACGATAGAGGGATCTCACTTTCTTTGCAGCAGCCTTGGCAATGTCTTCTGTGTATTTTTTCCAATTCATGTTACCTGTGAATAGGATACTGTCAGGTAGCACACTCCTACTACACTGTGTATAGAGATAAATATGCAAATATGAAGAATTTTTCAACAGCCGAGAGTGCTCTATTCTTTTACAAAGTTTTATACAGCACTGCAGTTTAAAATGTATCGTATCTAAAATTAACTCATTGAACCTCATTACAAACCATCAATTGCTATTTTTACCCTCAAATACTTTTTGTTTCAAATATGACACATCCCAACAAAAATGCGTATTTAAAATTTCTTTGGGTACTTCTATCGAACATGAACCAGTTTCCGTGAACCCTGCGTCGGCAGCGTTCGGGCATGCTACGTAAACAAGCGAGAGATGACGAGGCGAATGGTGGCAGACGATAACTTCGATACGTTTTTTTTTGTTGTTTTTTTTCAGTTCTATTTTCAAGAAAGATAGCAAATAACAAAAAAACGAGCCACTTCTTACGGACTTCCAAGCTCTACATTTAGTGTTTGTACACCTCCATGAATACTTGTCCATTATTTTTTTTCTTTCTATAAACCGGCACATGTAATAACATTTCTGACATTTTTTTTTGTCAGCCGATTTCATTCCTGGCATAAAGAAATGACTCTCTCGGCACATGTAATAACATTTCTGGCATTTTTTTTTTGTCAGCCGATTTCATTCCTGGCATAAAGAAATGACTCTCTCGGCACATATAATAACATTTCTGACATTTTTTTTTTGTCAGCCGATTTCATTCCTGGCATATAGAAATGACTCTCTCGGCACATATAATAACATTTCTGACATTTTTTTTTTGTCAGCCGATTTCATTCCTGGCATAAAGAAATCACTCTCTCGGCACATATAATAACATTTCTGACATTTTTTTTTTGTCAGCCGATTTCATTCCTGGCATAAAGAAATGACTCTCTCGGCACATATAATAACATTTCTGACATTTTTTTTGTCAGCCGATTTCATTCCTGGCATAAAGAAATCACTCTCTCGGCACATATAATAACATTTCTAACATTTTTTTTTTGTCAGCCGATTTCATTCCTGGCATAAAGAAATGACTCTCTCGGCACATGTAATAACATTTCTGGCATGTTTCTATTGGGGGGGGGGGGGAAACAGCTTTCTTTCCTGGCAGAAAGAAATTGCTTCTTCGGGAGATTCGACACTACTACACAGCTATTAGTAATTCATATTTTATAGGGGGGGGGGATTTAACAGGAAATAAACATGCACTGGCTTTGAGCAATTATTACCTCTAGCTTTAACCAATTTCATATTGGTTAGAAAATAGTCGTCTGCCAGCTGACAGCAGATTGGCTAATCACTCAGCATCTCTCGGGTGTTTACGTAACATGCCCGAACGTTGCCGACGCGAAGTTCACGGAAACTGGTTCTTGTTCGATAGAAGTACCATTTTTTCATGCAATTGCCTCAAACAAGGCATGAAGCCACTTGATGTAAGGAGCTAAAAAATACTACTTCAAGATCACAAACATTTAACAGTAAGTGCTAGTTTGATAGATTCCTACCCATAGAACAGCAATTTACCCCCTTTGTCAGAAACATCGCACATGGAATGTGAGGACTAAAGGACAAAATAAGGGAAGCGAGAGTTGCGAGGCTGCCGAAAATAAACCCAAGTTAGTCACTTTCTACTCTCCTATCCTAATATTATATTATTCACCCAAAATTTGTCAAACTGCAACTTGTTTCACATCTGCAACGAGCCTGTTGGCAAGTGTGAGTAGGTATTAGTATGATGTTGCATCAGTACACTCGCTAAATAGGTAATCAGTATCTTCGATGTCAAATCAATATGAAAAAATAAAGCATTTCAGGGTTAAACTCTCAAAGTTGCAGTTTCAGCAACAGAATATAGGAGACGTTTCATTTACAAAAATATATCTGCTTATAACTATACACTCTTTTCGTTTCCAAAGAGTTGTAAAACTTTAAAAGAAAAACGGTGTGTTCGCATATAATACTAACTAAATGATATGTTCCCGGTGACAACCATTTCTGTCCAGGTATTCATTTATTCCTACTCGCACATTGCCCTTACAAAATCACTAATTGCTTCCTCCAACTCTTGTAAATGGTTCGAGTGGAACATGAATACATTTTTTTCACGGGAAAGAATACAACGCACACACATACAGATAGACTTCTCTTTAGAATCACACTACTTGTGTTTACATCGAAAGAATACTAGGCGTATTTCTTTCGCATTAAAATCGTGATCTTAGCTTTGATCGAATGATTACGAGTTCAAGGTTAATAATATGTGGGTCGGGTTTCGAATTTTACCAGCGATACAATTACGTAATTCCATACCAACGAGCGTAAAAATTAAAAAAAAGCACAAAATATATACTTTTCTATGGATATAATAATATTCATTTATTTACAATAATTGTATATATATATATATATATATATATATATATATATATATATATATATATATATAAATAAATATATTATTTGTCGCTCCTCGAAAAAGTAGACAACTGTATGAGTTGTAAAATACTCGTAATCCGGGGTGTCGAATCGCATGATTCGAATAGTCATATCTCTATGCTGATGAGTCCCGGTTTAAGGACGAAACGTATACGTACATAGATAATAAACAATAACAAATATTATTATTTGTCGCACCTCGAAAAAGTACAGCACTGTATGTGTAGTATCAACAC
>OY744534.1:81744662-81757162 GCA_963556195.1 Sepiola atlantica | reverse complement strand
TCAATAAGATTAAGCCTCTGTAATTACCAATGCTCTTATTGTACAACTATGACGACACAACTAAAATCAATTTTACTTGATACAAAACAAAACAAACATTGACTATATATATATATATATATATATATATATATATATATATATATATGCATATCATTATTTTTTATTATATAGATATGTACATAAATAATACATGCTTATAAATACAAAAATACAAAAATAATCATGTATAAAAGCTCGATTTAATATTGAGCACTCTTTATAAAACCGGATGAAATTCTTTGGCTTTTCATCCTGTGGATGTTTACTTTACATGGATACATATATATATATATATATATATATATATACTCAATGTTTGTTCTTTTGTGTTATAGAAATCATTGAGTTAATGGTTAGAACATTAACATAAGTTTTAGAGCAACATATCTTTCAACCTCAAGAAGACTGTCACTTAGAACTGATTATTACTTTAGTTCGTAAGCACTTTATCCGTTACGCCACGGTTCCTTGTGGACAGTTCTAGTACGAATTTTAAGAGCCGTAAACTTATTTTTCTCTTAGATGTGTAGTCTCACTACTTATCACTATATATTATTACTTTTTACTATATAAATATATGTATATATATATATATATATATATATATATATATATATATATATATATATATATATATATATATATGTACTTATATATATTAATATATATATGTACTTATGTATATATATATATTAATACATATATATATATTCGCCGATGAATTGGCTACTCTGGTGCCCCCGCGACGTAAATTCACTAGACTAACTCGACAATACACTAAATCTTATTCGTTCACTGTTGAGGTCCCCAGAGGTCAGAGAGCCTTCTACTCAAATAGCTTCTTTCCTCGTGCTGATGGCATCTGGAACTCCCTCCCTTCCCCCTGTTTCCCCGACAGTACAGACATGTAGAAATTCAAAACTAATGTAAACAGACATCTCGCTTCGCAGATCCCAATTTAGGTTGACCCCCCAACCTTCTCCCCTTTTCATTTTTCTTACGTCTACAGTGGCGGCCTACCTTGTTTGTGGTGAACTATGTTAATATATATATATATATATATATATATATATATATATATATATATAAATATATGTATATGTATTTATATATGTATATATTAATATACATATTAATATATATTAATATATATATATAATTATATATATATATGTATTAACATATATATTAATATATATATATATGCAATATATATATATATATATATATATATATGTATTTATATATGTATATATTAATATATATATTAATATATATATATATATTAATATATATAATGTATTAATATATATTAATATGTATATATATGCAATATATATGTATTTATATATGTATATATTAATATATATTTATATATATGCAATATATATATATATATGTATATATATATATATATATATATATATATTTACATTACATTTGCATTCCATAGACAATGGGGAATTAATCCAAAACCATCATTTTCATTGGTTGTAACAACATTTTTACTTCTCTACTTCGATGAGTTTTTTCTTAGATCTCTTATTTCATACACACAAATAATTTATTCAAATTCAATATGCATATTTGTGCGCGTTTCTTTATATATACATATACTATTATTATCATTATTATTATAATTATTATTATTATTAGTATTATTATTATTATTATTATTATTATTATTATTATTATTATTGTTGTTACATCGGCCTAACCTATGTAAAAATAAGATGTGAACTGTAGTTCGAATAATCCAAATTATTAATCCTCACCTAAAATAATTCCCGAAAAATAACAGCAAATCATCATCAATTGATCACACATAAGAAATTGTTTCTTGTATGTTTTTCTGTGTGGTAATTCAATAAAGGAAAATGGTTTATTCAATGTAAAATGGGCAAAGAAATCAACCCGTGTATTTCCAAAGATATACGCCAAACAATCTCTGTATTGTTTACGGACAATGTTAGTTTCTATTGCGACCATCGGCAAACGCATGTTTCGCCAGATAGAACATCGCAGCTTCGCAGAATACCACCCTTGACAACGCGAAGGTGAACCGCTCCAGCGAACAGAGAAGTGTAAGAGTGTACAGGTTTGAAGGAACCTTTAACAAGTACTTACCACGCCATGAAGATGTCTTTAACAAGTACTTTAGAATAATCTGATAAACCACACATGTGATGACACACCAAAGCAAACGGCTTCTACTTCAAAAACTGTAAAGTGTGACAATAGCAATTTTGTTCTAAAGCATGTACCGAAGCTCTTCAGAGTATGCACATGAACTTACCTAACCTGAACATGAACCAAACTGTAGGAACGACTTTTATCGTTTTAATGATTATGGAGGCGTGATTATACAAGGATACATCTTTGATAAACTTTTATCATTTTAAGTACAAATCAGTCCGTTAATGTCTTTATTGCTGTCGAACTGAGGTATGGTTCTGAACAGTCCTAGGAGGTACACCGTCCCAGACTTCACTTTCTCTTTGAGAAGAGGTTAGTTTATTAATAACTGTCTGAGGCGCCCCTACCGGAAGAATGCTTATGGAGGCGTGATTATACAAGGATACATCTTTGATAAACTTTCATCTTTTTCACTACAAATCAGTCCGATGGTGGCTTGGTTGCTGTCGAACTGAGGTATGGTTCTGGACAGTCCTAGGAGGTACACCATCCCAGACGTTACTTTCTCTTGGAGAAGGGGTTAGTTTATTGATAACTGCCTGAGGCGCCCCTACCGGAAGAATACTGACGGGAGTGCTCAGGCATTTACCGTAGACCAGAGTGCGGATATCTTAGTGTGTTTGCTTCTCAAAACCATACTTGATCTTGTTTTTAACCTCATAGAAATATCTTAACTGTTCGATTCGGTATAATGCTGGAAGTTGGTGGATGTCTCTGCTCTTCGAGGGCTGCTTTTATTAGAACGGTTCTGAGTGTCTACATTTCTTGCATGGCTGTGTGTATCTCTTGAATGTGGGTTAGAAGATTTGTTTTGATTTTCTACTTTTGCTTCGAACGAAAGACTACGGAAACATAAACGGGACATCGATCAAGCGTCTTGGCAAGTGGTCGTTTGCTTTGCGTAGGTTATAGAATCCGTTCCAAATGAACGAATAGAGCGTTCCCGAGCAAAAAGGAAATCAAAAAGATATAAAGGTAGTTCAGCGAGACGAACACGCCATGAGAGGTCGAGTAATCGCGTCCGAATCATCAATTACCGCCTACTCGGTGTCCACTGGTCATAGAGGAACGCTGGACACGGAGAATCAGCGTGCGTAGACGAACACAATTAGATACAAAAAGTGAATCCTCGAAAAATGAAAGCATATTTTTTAGTGATCGATATTTTTATTTATAAATTTATCTTTTCGAATTTATTCATTGCGGAAGATATTGTTGGGGTGTTGTGCTCGACCGCTATCTCATTCATTCACTATTTATCTCTGTACATTTCTTCTCCTAACCTTATATATGAAATCTGTAATCTATATGGCATCGCCGGCTAGTGTATGGTCGGCATAGATCACAACGAATAGCGCAGGAATGTTTATTGTTGTGGCAGATCGGTAGCCGACAATCGGTTTGCAACTCCACTAGGACTAGGTTTTGCTGGTGCTCCAACCTGATTATCTCCTTATATATCTCACACTCTCTATACAACAATAATAAACAATACATTTACCGTATCTTAACATTTAACTGCAGATTCCAGGGACATCTAATAGTCAGAAATGGATTAATAAAATCATTACGTTGTTTGTTCAATTGCGTATAAATTCAGACTCCAAAATCCTAATTTTACGGCAGAATTCAAAAAAGGAAACGTTACAAATTAAAAATTAAAAATTTAGAATTTGTGTTTTCTAGCAATCTGATCTGGATTTTGCAAGAGACTTATTCCGCATGTAGCCTCGAATGGAGTATATTGGATAATGACCGAGAATACAAACCAGACTCCAATAGATGTAGCCTATCTACAGCGGAAAAAATAAGATTGCTTGAATAAAAGGGCGGAAATTTTCAGGTCATGCCCATACAAAATAAATTCTTAACTGAAAATTTGGCCTTCCCGTCAACCTCCATAAGCGATTGGGTGCTTCATAAACTGACTATCTTCGGCAAGCGTCCGTTAGTAGCACCTGTATATAACAACAATGAACAGTCTTTCGTGATGTTTGCATATTGGTTTAAAAAAAGGACATTTTATTAATTAACTAGTATTTGTTGTTGTTGAATAAATGTTATCTATTTTAAATTTAGTAAACAAAATAAACGGCATTGTTTAAAGAAAGCAAAGAGAGCAAAACAACAACAAAAAAAGAATTAAAAAGGCCACTGATCAACGCCAGTTTAGGGTTAGGGTTAGGGTTAAGGTTAGGGTTAGGGTTAGATGCCACTGATCAACGCCAGGTTAGGGTTAGGGTTAAGGTTAGGATTAGGGTTAGATGCCACTGATCAACGCCAGTTTAGGGTTAGGGTTAAGGTTAGGGTTAGGGTTAGATGCCACTGATCAACGCCAGGTTAGGGTTAGGGTTATGGTTAGGGTTATATGCTACTGATCAACGCAAGGTTAGAGTTAGGGTTAGGGTTAAGGTTAGGGTTAGGGTTACAGTTAGATGCTACTGATCAACGCCAGGTAGGGTGATGCTAGTTGAAAATAATAAAAAAAAAAAATTAAAGAAAAGTCGAAATTAATACTTTTTTCTGTGTGTGTGTTTTTTAAAAAATTAATATGTTGATGTTTTAATTTAATTTTAGTAAATAAGTTTTTTCTGATTTGTAAGCGTTTGTTGTTATTTTCGTACACACTGTAAAATGTATTATCTTAGGCAGAGGAGTATAAGGAGTTTGACATTAAATGTCACAGTTCTGATATTTTTTCATCCCACAATTTGTCTTTCTCTTCTTCGTTTTATTAACCCGTCATTATTTCTTATTTTCATTTCTACATTCGTACGGGCGCATGCGCGTGTACAGCGTTTTGATTCTTCCGGCCGAACAGGAATTCTATAATTCTATAATTCTATAATTCTATTATTCTATTATTCTATTATTCTATAATTCTATAATTCTATAATTCTATAATTCTATTATTCTATAATTCTATAATTCTATAATTCTATTATTCTATAATTCTATAATTCTATTATTCTATAATTCTATAATTCTTTTATTCTATAATTCTATAATTCTATAATTCTATAATTCTATAATTCTATAATTCTATTATTCTATAATTCTATAATTCTATTATTCTATAATTCTATAATTCTTTTATTCTATAATTCTATTATTCTATAATTCTATAATTCTATTATTCTATAATTCTATAATTCTATAATTCTATAATTCTGAACCGATTCATGAATTTTGACAATTTTTTTAAAATTTAATCTTTTGGTGCTTTCTTAGATTAGGACCCACGCTAAAATCAACTTAGCGTCTGTACTTTCCGGATGTTTACGTAAACTGCCGGAAAGTACCGACGCCAAGTCGGTTGATCTACTGCGTCCACAAAATTAAAAAAAACAAAAAAACTAGGCTGTATTTACGTACACGTAATCAAATTGTATGAAATAAATATTTTTTTTTTACGAAAAAAATAAACAGGTGATAAATTATATTTTTAAGTGTTTTTGCTTTGTTTGCTGAAAATGAATTTTGATTTGTAATCAGGTAAAAATTGTGTCGTTACGGTTAGGGTTGGGGTTTTATTTTTTACTGACAATTATTTTTGGTTTCGTTAGGATTATGGTTAGGATTAAGAGTCAGGGTTAAGAGTTAGGGTTTAAGGTTAGGGTTAGGGTTTAGGGTTAGGGTTTAGGGTTTAGGGTTTAGAGTTAGGGTTTAGGGTTTAGGGTTTAGGGTTAGGTTTAAGTTTAGGGTTTAGGGTTTAGGGTTAGGGTTTAGGGTTAAGGTTTAGGGTTTAGGGTTTAGGGTTAGGGTTTAGGCTTTAGGGTTTAGGGTTAGGGTTAGGGTTTAAGTTTAGGGTTAGGGTTAGGGTTAGGGTTTAGGGTTAGGGTTAGGGTTTAGGGTTAGGGTTTAGGGTTAGGGTTTAGGGTTAGGTATTAACATTTTCTGCTTTTTTTTTTGCTTTAACATTTTTTTCTTTTGCGATCAGTTTTTTTGTTCCTGACAAAAGTTAATCACTCTTTCGGGAGATGCAACAGCCAGTGATCGCTCGTGAAAGTTCATTGGCAGTACTTTCGAGTATCAATCAGTTGAAATGTTAACATGTCGTCTGTTTATTTTCTCAGAATTTGATTGGCTAACCGCTTCGGTACTTTACGGTGGTTTATGTAAACATCCGGAAAGTGACGACGCCGAGTCAACCTTAGCTTGGGTCCTAATCTAAAGAAAGTACCAATGTTTTTTTTTTTACTAATTAGTCACCACTTATCAAGGCCAAAAGCCACTCGAGAACAAGGTTAATGAGATGGATATTTTGTCAGTCTAATGATCAAAGATGTCAGAGGATTAAACATTCTGAATGGAATGAACAAAGTTTGATTACAAATGGGGACGGTTTTTGACAAGTATTCGTTGACATTGGATTTGAAGACGACCATGTTGTAGTCTGCAGGAAAGTAATTTCTTTCTACGCTGTCGCCATGTGGACCGAGTAGCAACTCAAGCTCTCCGTTGATTACTGAATCCTTACCGTTGCCGTCGTCCAACCTCCTCCATCTAAGATGAACAACTTTGAACAGAGTCAAGTGTCATTGTTAAAAAATGTTTTCCACAAAGGAAAATAACAAAGAATCCGTTGTCAATAGTTACACATAATTGTTTTGTTTTTTCTTTCGGTCGGAAATTTTCAAAGGAGAATTTTTTATTTTCATTGTCTTTAGAAGTAACACAAATGTTTGTTCCGTCTATTGTAAGGGTTCTCAATTTTATAATTAACATTAGGAATACCCGTCCGAAGACAGATAAAATCAGTTCCCCGAACAGAACAGTTTTGCACCACTTTTATGTCCCTTTACGAAGACCAACACCAAGATTCAATGCTACTAAAGTTTATGTCGAGAATCTTATCCCAATTGTGATCAAAATCCATTCCATGATTTTACCTCTAGAAAATATTAAAAAAAGTAAGGCTTAAGGCTTTTAAGAAGAGATTGCATTTCAGGGCAGTTTTCTAATTTATGCCTGATGAATCAAATTTAATGCAAATCTGAAATATTTGAATTTTCACATTGGAGATTGTTCCCATATTATCCCCTCTAAAAAAACTTTAAAATACCCAAAAGGAACTGACATTTTAAGAAAAAAATTATTATTCTTAAAATTTAAGAAAAATCAGAGGTATTTGAACTTTCATGAAGGGCTTTGACCTACTTTTACCCCCCTTTGCATAAATCAAATTAAACATAGCCCACATTACTCACCTTTATGCATAATACTTGTGTTCCAAAAAATCATAATAAACGGTTGATTAGGTTATAAATTCTGTACATACAAATATATAAACACACACATATATATATATATATATATATATATATATATATATATATGTAAAAATAAAAATGGAATAAAGAATAAGCAATTCAACAACTAACAAAATAACTCAAAAACTCATCTTGTAAAGTTCCACCGAGATATTTCGGTCGTGGATACGGCCATTTTCGATCAGTTAATAAACTTTATTTCAAAACGGAAAAGTTTTCAAATTCATACAGAGGATGTGATTGGAAGAAATTGTCACGTGCAGAGAACAACAAAACGGGGAGAAAAAGGAATGCGAGGAATGTTATAAAAAGAGAAAGAAAAAGAAGATGAAGAAGAAGAAGAAGAAGAAGAAGAAGAAAGAGATACCAATCAACCGGAAAGTTGGGAACGTCAGTTGAAGAAGACGAAACGAAGAAGAAGAGAAAGCGAGAGAAAACGTGGGGTAGGGTAAATCGACATGTTTTTGTCGAAACCTATTAAAGAATAAAAAATAAAAATAAAAAGAGAGAGAGAAAAAATCAGTGCTTAGATATCGCCTGCTGATTGAATTCGGGTTGAGAGCGTCGGAAGTCTACAGGATTAGTAGTAATTGGAGTAGTTATCGTCGAGGGACGATACAAGGGAAGAGGAGGAGGCAGGGGAGGGGAAAGCGGGGAAGAAGGGAGACAAGGGTTAAAAGTTAGCCAGAGTCGTATTCATTTAACCCTTGTCTCCCTTCTTCCCCGATTTCCCCTCCCCTGCCTCCTCCTCTTCCCTTGTATCGTCCCTCGACGATAACTACTCCAATTACTACTAATCCTGTAGACTTCCGACGCTCTCAACCCGAATTCAATCAGCAGGCGATATCTAAGCACTGATTTTTTCTCTCTCTCTTTTTATTTTTATTTTTTATTCTTTAATAGGTTTCGACAAAAACATGTCGATTTACCCTACCCCACGTTTTCTCTCGCTTTCTCTTCTTCTTCGTTTCGTCTTCTTCAACTGACGTTCCCAACTTTCCGGTTGATTGGTATCTCTTTCTTCTTCTTCTTCTTCTTCTTCTTCTTCTTCTTCTTCTTCTTCATCTTCTTTTTCTTTCTCTTTTTATAACATTCCTCGCATTCCTTTTTCTCCCCGTTTTGTTGTTCTCTGCACGTGACAATTTCTTCCAATCACATCCTCTGTATGAATTTGAAAACTTTTCCGTTTTGAAATAAAGTTTATTAACTGATCGAAAATGGCCGTATCCACGACCGAAATATCTCGGTGGAACTTTACAAGATGAGTTTTTGAGTTATTTTGTTAGTTGTTGAATTGCTTATTCTTTATTCCATTTTTATTTTTACATATTGTCAGAAACATTGTTTCTTTTTTCCCATATATATATATATATATATATATATACCTAACTTTATATGCATATAGATGTTACATGCTTTATAATTGATGCATATAATTCTTTTACAATTTTTCCTACGTTTAACATTCAATCATTGATGTGTACTTTGATACATTTAGCAATAATTTCTTTCAAAATACAATTCTAAAGAATATTTAAAAAGATTAAAACGTAATGTTTATACTTATGTTTAAGTTCAAACTCGGTTATAATTCATTCTAAAGCAAACCGCCAATTCCAACAAGTAATTAGGATACTTGATTCAAAACTAAACATGTTGTAAGTATAACTTAGTTGAGAAAACCAGAAGGATCCTCGACTCAAAGTCCGCAGCAAACAGTGTCCCCTCAGATTCAGTTTTTGATGTTAAACTTCATCAGTAATATCACTCCCGGCATGGGTTTCAGTTTCCCAAATCAATTAATTTATTTATTAAATTGTTAGGTGGAAGTACAGAATAGTTAACAAAACCTCCCAACTTCCCCATGTTAAGAACGGTTTCTAAATAATAAAGTTGTTATTTCAGCACGGTCAGTAAACTGCAGAGGATTGTTTAGAAAGACGTTCTTAACATGGGGATGTGTGGGGCATCGTTAACTATTCTGTACTTTAACCTGACAATTTAATAAATAAAAATTGGTAAAAAAACTTGGAAACCAGAAGAGTAAGTGACCTAAAACAGGAAGTCTTTAATATCAGGAACTGAATCTGACGGGACACCGGTTGCTGCGGACTTTGAGTCGGCGATTATTCTGGTTTGTCCTTAGTTGTGCTAGGTAATGTGTTGTGTGTTATACCGTCGTAGCGCTTGTGGAACTCTCTTCCAGCTGACTGTTTTCCTCTTACCTATAACCTTGGTCTTTTCAAGACTAAGGCCAGTAGCCATCTCCTGTACTTGCGATAATTCTATTTCGTTCTTGTTATCTCTTTACATCAAGTGGCTTCATGGCTTGTCTGGAGCGATTTCCATTAATAAAAAAAATGTTAAAAAAACCGTGAAAATCTATAAGAATATTTTTTACATTGAACAGCTTTGAATTCATAAGGTTTTGTATAATTATATTTTGTTTTTAATCTTCGTAAGGGACATAAAAGTGGTGCAAAACTGATTTGTTTGGGGGAATTCATTTTACCCATTCGATAAGTATTTTCCGCACAAGCTAATAACTTCCGAATAGTTCTTAATAGTTCCGAAGTTGGTACTTACAGAAGCCATCAATCGATTAAATGAAGCCATTTTAATAAAGTCCCGATAATCAATGTTGATAGTTTAACTCCACAATGGCTTTTCCCATGGTTCATGTCCGAAAAGGTGTCCGTTACATATCCGACATCCCTCTTCCCCTTGATTCGTATTTGTCTCCGTTAATTCCGCATTCATTTTACAATCTCGGAGCAAACGCAGTTCCACAGAATCGGATTACGCAATAAAATTAATTCACTCCAACGCGCATGGCGACAAGAGTTAAATATCTGTTTCTTGATTGAAACAGATGCAATGTAACTGTGTCGCGATAAACGAGAACTATCTCTTCCCATGATTTACGAGCAATCGACTCTTATAACTATTACTCTTGTATATATATATATATACACCTAGATCATGGCTAACCTTTCTTCTCTTCGTTCTCAATTGTACTTATATACGTCCCGGCATACACGCTCACGCACAAACTCCTCCTCACATACATTTTCATTCACCACGAATCTAACCCACTTAACCACAAATAACAGCCTTACAAATGAACACAATCTAGACACCCTCACTCATATTTAGATATTTAAACCTCCTTTTGCCCTCAGTTAAATTTCAAACCATCAACACGGCCTGCACAAAACTACATTTCACCTATTTCTCGCCAAAATTAATATCACTTTTCTCCTCTTTCTTTTTCTTCCCTTCATTGTCATATTCACAGCACATTTCAACACTTTTCTTCTTACTCACTTATATTCACACATTCCTGACATAGCCAGCTGGTCAATACTCCTACCCTCCAAAAATGTCACACCTAACAACAACAAAATCTCCCCTCCCCACTTTCACCCATCTCGCTCTTTCGACTACTTCTTTCACACTCTTACCCACCCACCCTGCTAACTTTCAAGTTATCTTCATTTCTTCAAATCTTTTTCTAAAACTATGATACTACCTACATACCGAAGACACAGAGTTTTCCCCCTTCCCTCATCTTTCCCTAGCCCCTCAAAATCCATGCTACACCTCACCACGACAAAAACCTTAGCACCCCCTCCCTCTCTCCCACCCTAAGACAAATTCACTAACACTCCCACCTTCCCTTTTTTTCACTCACAGCTATCCACATTCATTTCACTCTCTGCTACTGACTTTTCTCAGCCCGCAACCTGGGCCAGCGCTCTAAGTAGCCACGGCTA
The DNA here is from genome assembly GCA_963556195.1 of Sepiola atlantica. Classification (NCBI taxonomy): domain Eukaryota; kingdom Metazoa; phylum Mollusca; class Cephalopoda; order Sepiida; family Sepiolidae; genus Sepiola; species Sepiola atlantica. The sequence goes on along the minus strand of OY744534.1, from coordinate 81,745,875 downwards.
CTACTTTTTCTCATCAACCCATCATGTCAACCCAATATTTCGATGTACTTGTAAGACATTTTTCTTAAAATTATCATCCTGAGGAAGGCTTACAAATAAAGACGAAACCTTGATGAATATATAAAAAAATTTCTCTTGGTTTTTCTTTTTTCATTTCCCATATATATATATATATATATATATATATATATATATATAGTCTCGGAAGTTTCTCAACCATTAAAACTAAAAAAAAAAACCAAAAAACCTTATGTCCCAAGTCGTTCAGTGGAAAATCACTCATGTAAGTCAATTTAGTTTTTACAGTTATTATATTAGTTTGCTTCTAACATTATTTAAGGGATCATCAGTTGTTTACCATGAAAAACTGTTTCGAGAATTTAATATATATATATATATATATGTGTGTGTGTCAACGAACATTCCCCCAACTGGACAGACTCTATATTTTGATAACCTTTTTATGCACACACTTTTACTTTCCATTACTTTATTTTGTTTCTTTAAATTTTTTCCAATTTTGAATTTTGGCTATTCCCCTGCCAACTATGTAATTCCTCTGATGATAAGATTTTAATCTTTGAAAAACCTGGCTTCAGGAAAGAAAAATAAACATGTTTTTATCGATTACACCTTGCATTGAACAATCGAAGTTGAAATAGATTTGTCATTCGCTCATCTTTATCTGTCTTCCTTCATTTATCTTTATATATACATATATATATATATATATATATATATATATATATATATATATATATATATATATATATACATGTATATTACTGTTGTGCTTACAAGTATGACGAGAGATACATACGTATAAACTTATGATTGTATATTTTATTGCCCGTTTGAGTAAGATAGAGGAGAGGGAAGAAAGCACGGATATTACCAGAAGTTGATCTCTCGAATTCGCTAGCCAACAATCTTTTTCCGATCTTAATTTAGGTACATTAATATAACATTTTGGGACACCTACGCATCAACAACTACTGTTTTAAAACATATTTCACCCCAAACAAGGCAGGCCGCCACTGTAGACGTAAAGGGTTACTGAGAATTTGGGTGTGAGTTTTGGGTGACTCTCCAAGTTGGGAGCAGTGTAGCGTGATGTCTGTTTACATTAGTTTTAAACCTGCATGTCGGTACTGTCGGGGAAACAGGGAGCAGGGAGGGAGTTCCAGAGGCCAGCACCACGAGGAAATAAGCT
>OY744534.1:81734662-81739662 GCA_963556195.1 Sepiola atlantica | reverse complement strand
TATATATATATATATATGTATTGATTTCAATTAGCTCACATCTAGCAATCAATCGATTTCATTTCGTATATGTGCGTCAGTGTAGTATTCTATATATCTATCATTCTCAATTTGTTCATTGATATCTATAAATCGATTTCTGTTCTGTGATGTCGATAGCTGTAACTATCTGCCTGTCGTATTATCTATCCTACTCTATCGACATCCTCATGTATATCAACCTATTCTAACTCGTTCATGCCCGTCAGTCCATTTGCTAATCTATCTATCAACATAACTGTGTCAACCTATCCATTATCCTCAACTCGCACCTATCAATAAATCTATCGACTTCAATCCGTAAATCTATCTGTCTGTTTATCTTTCTATCTCTCTGTCTGTTGCTTCATCTATGCCATCTTTTTTGGTCATCAATTATTCTTCCTTTGCGAGAGATGTTTTATATTAATGGATGCGGATTGTTAATTGCTTCTTCGAGGCGAAAACGCATCTGCTCACCTTGTTCGACCACGCAACACACACACACACATATATATATATATATATATATATATATATATATATATATATATATATATGTATATATATATATGTATATACATGAACACGCACACACAAAGTTGTTCGTCAGTAAATACATTTAAGAAAAAAAATATATTTACCAATTCTCTTAAGTTATAAAATCTTGAAGAATTTTTCTTCATAAAGGGTTATTTGGTCTGTAGCATCATTAAAATACTGTCTCTGCCATTTTATCACCTGTGGTCACCGGTTCAGGTACTTCTTTTATTTTATTTGTATGTATAGTGAGTATCTCGTATCAGTAGAAAAATCGTTATATATATGTATATGTATAAGTATATGTATATCTAGGCAGCATCTTCTCTTGAAGGCAAGTATTGTTCAATATAAGAGACAACTCGTGTCTAGATATCCTTTGGTAGATCATTTCAATAGTCTGAATTAGGATCTTAGTTTCGGAGGGTCCGAAATTACTTGGGAGACAAATCCAAACTATGGCAAATTCATTAGCCAATATATATATATTGTCGCTCCTCGTAAAAAAGTAGAGCACTGTAATGGTAGTACTAACACAGCATGACGTCACTTGCTTTATAATGCATCATTCCTTCCCTAATAGAAGTAGAATGCCTGGACGTCAGACCGCTTTAAAAGTGTTAAAATTATCATTGTTTATCAGCTATTCAAAAATTGGCCGAGCGGTGAGCGGTGAGCGACGTTGGATTTGAGTTGAAAAATACTTGTAGTCCAGGGTTTCGAATCGCATGACCGGTAGTGAATAGTCATATCTCTATGCTGATGAGTCCCGGTTTAAGGACGAAACGTATACGTACATAGATAATAAACAATAACAGATATATATATATATATATATATATATATGTATATATATGTGTGTGTGTGTGTGTGTGTTTTAATTCCACATTTAAAGTTTTTCAAATGTAGGATTATCTTACTCATGAAGTACGTTATAACTCTATAGTGCGTGACTAGAGCTATTTTACAGAGTTTTATTTTCCTGAAAAATGATGAAGGATATATCTTAAAAGCTAAACACTGTTTTCAATCTAGACAGACAACTGTTTCGGCTAAAAACCAAGGATATTATTTTTTAAGAATGTCAACGTATTTCGAAATATTTACAGATACACGTCTTAAAGCACATTTCAAAATACGTTTAAAAAGCACGTTTCAAAACACATCTAAAAACACGCTTAAAAACACGCTTAAAAATACGCTTAAAAACACGCTTAAAAAATACGCTTAAAATACGTTTAAAAACTCCTTAGCATGGCTATCCTCAGTGCCACGTGTAAAAGGTACAATCAACAAAATATAATGACAATACACATTATACATTTTATATTAAAGTATCAATTTTCCAAGCCGGTTACCAGTTTTGATTTTAATTTACCTCATCCTCAGAAATAAATATACCCACTCGTCGGTGTGTGTTTTTTCGCAAACATTTAAATAAAAAAAGGAAATCACCCGACCATCATGGTTCGAACTTAACACTGGTAAATATAATAAAATTATTTGAAAATTATTGATTTCTCAATATTGTCATTTTTGTTTACAACTTCACGTACCGCCGGTGTCACCAGACCAAAGCATCATCATCGCCTTCTAACAATACTTATTACATATTACGCACAATGCTTCAAGCAAACTACAATATTCTTCTCATATATATATATATATATATATATATATATATATATAGCATATATATATATAGCATATATATATATATATATATTCCTTTTTTTTTGTCTTTTTAAAAATAACTCAAAGCTTCTTTAGACTATATATTGGGTATTTAGATCTGTATGGCTAGGTTTCCTTCCTATTATCTAACTGGTGATACCAGATCAAGCTGCCCTGTGGCTCCCTGAGGCGAAATTCACCTACATTGACTTTTTTTTTTTTTTTTTTTGTAAAACTTAATTATGTTCTACAAAACCAAAAACAAAAACAACAGCCCCTCTCCCTTTCTCCCTCCCCTTTTTTATTTTATTTTTAGAACTTGAAGCATAAATCTTTTACTATAATGACCAGATTCGGCATTAAATAACCCAAAAAGGGTTGATATGCCGTAAAACAAAACTACCAAACCAAAAACGATGATTAAACATTTGAAGATATAAAGAACTTGAAGCATAAAAACTTTTACTATAATGACCAGATTCGGCATTAAATAACCCAAAAAGGGTTGATATGCCGTAAAATAAAACTACCAAACTACCAAACCTATTATCTAATTGCCTTTCTGGTACCTAAGATACTAAAGCTTTTTTTTTTTTTTAATGCAACTTTGATTCCTATATAATTTTATTTCTAGCTACCATATCGCAGAATGGTTCTTGGGTGTAGTGTTATTATTGTCATTATTATTATTATTATTATTATTATTATTATTATTATTATTATTATTATTATTATTATTATTATTATTATTACTATTGTTATAATGAATCTTATTTGATATGCAAATTACCATATCACACGGTAGTCTTAAGGGTAATATATTATTATTATTATTATTATTATTTGATTATTATTATTATTTATTTATGTATATATAAGTGAAATCTTAAGCTGAATTATTTCGACACTTGATTATTGGGGAAATGGTAGTTTGATCTGTACCATTGGAGAGCCATGCATATTATAACTGTCCTGTTTTTAAATCTCCGAAACAGTTACATGGTAAACAGCTGATGATCCCCGTGTTAATATTAGATGCTTACGTTAAGGTCTCCTGTTTTTGTTTCACTGTTAGATACTTAATCCCCCTTTTTAATTTATTTACTTACTATTATATATTTTTATTTATTCATGAATTTTCCAACGAATGTTAAATCTGCAATATTTTGGATTTAGTTAGTTTCTCTGGGAATTTGAACTGCATTTTTCTTCCTTTTTTTGTCTTTTTGTTTAAAATAACTCAAAGCTTCTTTAGACTATATATATATATATATATATATATATATATATATATATATATATATATATATAGCATTATATAAAATGAAATAATAAAATAAGGTGCAAATCAAATTTTATTAGAATTCAAAGTTCAGGCAAAGTATCTTTGCACTAATCCTATCAAATCATTGGAACCCTGAATTTTGAACATTATGATTTCAACACTAAGTGAGTTTACTGGACTTTTTATTTGATTTGGTTCCTTTATCGTTTTATTAATTTAACATAAACATTAGATGCATTTTTAACTGTCATTTATTGCATCAATTGCGGACTCATTTCCCGACTGGATAAACTTTTTCAATGTAATCAATTCTTTCATTTTTTGACTGTCACTTATTACCTGGATCAATCTTCAATCAACCTCTTGGATATCTTTCCTGAATTTGTTTTAAATTGTATGACTTGGATTATATAGCTTTAACAAAAGTATGTTTTGGGCTGATATATTTGATGTGTTATATACTTTTATGCATTTTTGTATATATTTTTATATATTTTCAAAGTGTAATTTTATCACCTGCAGTGATCTCACTACGGTAATGGTCCTCTGAGGAGAAGAATTATCTTTGAAAACTCATGAGTTAAGGACTTTAAGATACTTTGCCTGAACTTTGAATTCTAATAAAATTTGATTCGCATCTTATTTTAATATTTCATTTCATATTATGCTATTAATGCCTTATCCAGTATATTGAGCTTCAGTTTTTATCCGGATGTTTCACGAATTAAAAGATATTAGTTGCCTCTTATATCTTCTGTTAGATTACCTTATATATATATATATATATATATATATATATATATATATATATATATATATAATTTTAGCCTGACGATTCCCTCCGAGTATCAAACGTGGAAACCTCTGTGTAGCTTCATTGACGTAAATATATTTTCATAACTTACTACCTAGCTCTACTCACTTATTAAGTACTGTTGAAGTAAGTACTGACAATTGATACATAAAAGATTATATATATATATGTGGATACATGTAATAATATATATATATATATATATATATATATATATATATATATATATATATATATATATATATATATATATATGTAAAATACGTACATACCTAACTTTATATACATAGATATTTTATGAATCCCAAACCATGTTAGTAAAGTTCAATATATAGTTGGTATTTATTTATATTAACTCCGGTACTGCTTAACACAATTATCTGAATAACTACAACAATGCAATCATATTTGATCCCAGATCTCATGACATTTGCCCATATTTGTTATCTCAATGTTGACCTACTCTATAAGGAATTTGGCGCTATAACATCTCTGCATAAGTTGTGTGATTGGAATCAACTAGTAGTTATCAAGTCTTAAAACAACCGAAAAGTTATATTTAATCCTTAAAAATGATCATTGACGTTTTTATAGCAGACAGTTAAAAGATACAATGTTCAAGTTGATTAGTTTTATTCAAATTTGTTTTCATCGATTCGCTATATTTTA
>OY744534.1:81694662-81729662 GCA_963556195.1 Sepiola atlantica | reverse complement strand
TGTATGTGGGACCATAAATAAACGAACATCTGTTAAAATACTATAGGAATAGTTGTTCGTCTTCATTTCACTCGGCTAGAAAGAGTTTTCTTAATGAATTTTTGCTTTTTGGCGGTTCGGTTCTAAAACACCACTAACGACCAAAACAACGGCCATCACTACGAGAAAAGGAGTCTAGAATTGATGAAGGTCACGCCCCGGTATCAAACGCAAATAATTTATTAAATAATGTTGGGTGCGTAAAGTTATAAGCATTAGGAAATTATATTCGTAGAAAATTTTTACCACGTGCACAAAATGTAAGGGTTAGCAGGGCTAAAGTTGCGAACCTTTCGCTACATTACTGGCTAAGGAAAATTAGACAGAGTCCACTGCAAGTCAACTGCAAATAAATCAACTGCAAATCAACTGCAAATCAACTGCAAGTCAACTGCCAATAAATCAACTGCAAATCAACTGCAAGTTAACTGCAAGTCAACTGCAAATAAATCTACTGCAAGTCAACTGCAAATCAACTGCAAGTCAACTGCAAATAAATCAACTGCAAATCAACTGCAAGTCAACTGCAAGTCAACTGCAAATCAACTGCAAATAAATAAACTGCAAGTCAACGGCAAATCAACTGCAAATAAATCAACTGCAAGTCAACTGCAAATCAACTGCAAGTACACTGCAAATAAATCAACTGCAAATCAACTGCAAGTAAACTGCAAGTCAACTGCAAATAATTCAACTGCAAATCAACTGCAAGTCAACTGCCAGTCAACTGCAAATAAACTGCAAGTCAACTGCGAGTCAACTGCAAGTCAACTGCAAGTCAACTGCAAATAAATCAACTGCAAATCAACTGCAAGTCAACTGCAAATCAACTGCAATGAGAAAGATATAACTGTCAATACTAGAGAGTATGCACAAAGTCAAAGTCAAAGTCAAAAATCTGTGGCCTGTGCACCAAACAGGATTCAAGGATTACAAAAACTTTCTTATTAAAGAATAAGTTCAGTAAACCCTGCATGCAACCACTCTCCCATAACTGACATTTGTTGAGTTGCACTATTGTGAAATGCTCTCATACAAAAGACTCATTCTTGCTATGAGGGGCCTGAATGCTGAACCAATCATCAACTCATAATCGCCAAGCCTGAAAGTATGCCTAGATGTCAATCTCCAGATGTCAGCCAAGGGCAAGTTAGACTGTGCTTAAAGAATTTGAGGTCTGGAACATTGTACACTGTTCACTGGCTGAAAACCTGGAGATTCTTTTGCGTACAAGTTCCATCAATAACAAATACGGTTCTTCTGTGAACTGCAGTCTCTGTGAGGCAGCAACCAAATCTACCCATTACAAGACTAAGAAAACCTCAAGATTATTTTAATGAGAAAGATATAACTGTATATACTAGAGAGTATGCACAATAACATAGTGAGGTTCTCAACAATCATGTTAGCAACACGTCATCAAAAATGGAAGATATCTAAATAAATCAACTGCAAGTCAACTGAAAACAAATCAACTGCAAATCAACTGCAAATCAACTGCAATCAACTGCAAATAAATACACCTGCAAATCAACTGAAAATAAATCAACTGCAAGTCAACTGCAAATAAATCGACTGTAAGTCTACTGCAAATAAATAAACTGCAAGTACACTGCATATCAACTGCAAATCAACTGCAAGTCAACTGCAAATCAACTTCGTCAACTGCAAATAAATAAACTGCCAGTCAACTTCAAATCAACTGCAAGTCAACTGCAAATAAATCAACTGCAAGTCAACTGCAAATAAATCAACTGCAAGTCAACTGCAAATAAATCAACTGCAAATCACCTGAAACTCAACTGCAAATAAATCAACTGCAAGTCAACTGCAAACAAATCAACTGCAAGTCAACTGCAAGTCAACTGCAAATAAATCAACTGCAAGTCAACTGCAAATAAATCAACTGCAAGTCAACTGCAAATCAACTGCAAATAAATCAACTGTAAATCAACTGCAAATAAATCAACTGCAAGTCAACTGCAACTGCCAATCAACTGCAAATAAACTCCAAATCATCTGCAAGTCAAAAGCAAATAAATCAACTGCAAATCCAATGCAAGTCAACTGCAAATAAATCAACTGCAAATCAACTGCAAGTCAACTGCAAATAAATCAACTGCAAATCAACTGCAAACAAATCAACTGCAAATCCACTGCAAGTCAACTGCAAATAAATCAGCTGCAAGTCAACTGCAAGTCAACTGCAAATAAATCAACTGCAAGTCAACTGCAACTGCCAATCAACTGCAAATCAACTGCAAATCATCTGCAAGTCAAAAGCAAATAAATCAACTGCAAATCCACTGCAAGTCAACTGCAAATAAATCAACTGCAAATCAACTGCAAGTCAACTGCAAATAAATCAACTGCAAATCAACTGCAAACAAATCAACTGCAAATCCACTGCAAGTCAACTGCAAATAAATCAACTGCAAGTCAACTGCAAGTCAACTGCAAATAAATCAACTGCAAGTCAACTGCAAATAAATCAACTGCAAGTCAACTGCTAGTCAACTGCAAATAAATCAACTGCAAATCAACTGCAACTGCCAATCAACTGCAAATCAACTGCGTCAACTGCAAGTCAACTGCAAATAAATCAACTGCAAGTCAACTGCAAATTAATCAACTGCAAATCAACTGCTAGTCAACTGCAAATAAATCAACTGTAAATAAACTGCAAATAAATCACTTTGAGTTCGGTCCCCCACTTTGAGTTCGGTCCCCCTCTTTCGGTTCGGTCCCCCACTTTGAGTTCGGTCCCCCACTTTTAGTTCGGTCCCCCTCTTTCGGTTCGGTCCCCCTCTTTCTGTTCGGTAACCCACTTTCAGTTCAGCTCCCCACTTTCAGTCTGGTCCCCCAATTTCGGTTCGGCCCCCAATTTTGGTTCGGTCCCCCTCTTTCGGTTCGGTCCCCCACTTTGAATTCGGTACCCCACTTTTAGTTCGGTCCCCCACTTTCAGTTTGGTCCCCCACTTTGAGTTCGGTCCCCCTCTTTGAGTTCGGACCCCCACTTTTAGTTCGGTCCCCCGTTTCAGGTCGGTCCTTCACTTTTAGTTTGGTCCCCCAATTTCGGTTCGGTCCCCCTCTTTCGGTTCGGTCCCCCACTTTGAGTTCAGTCACCCATTTCAGTTCGGTCCCCCACTTTCGGTTCGGCCCCCAATTTTGGTTCGGTCCCCTCGCTTTGGGTTCGGTCCCCCACTTTGAGTTCGGCCCCCCACTTTTAGTTCGGTCCCCCTCTTTCGGTTCGGTCCCCCTCTTTCTGTTCGGTAACCCACTTTCAGTTCAGCTCCCCACTTTCAGTTCGGTCCCCCACTTTCGGTTCGGCCCCCAATTTTGGTTCGGTCCCCCTCTTTCGGTTCGGTGCCCCACTTTGAATTCGGTACCCCACTTTTAGTTCGGTCCCCCACTTTCAGTTTGGTCCCCCACTTTGAGTTCGGTCCCCCTCTTTAAGTTCGGTCCCCCACTTTTAGTTCGGTCCCCCGTTTCAGGTCGGTCCTTCACTTTTAGTTTGGTCCCCCAATTTCGGTTCGGTCCCCCTCTTTCGGTTCGGTCCCCCACTTTGAGTTCAGTCACCCATTTCAGTTCGGTCCCCCACTTTCGGTTCGGCCCCCAATTTTGGTTCGGTCCCCTCGCTTTGGGTTCGGTCCCCCTCTTTCGGTTCGGTCCCCCACTTTGAGTTCGGTACCCCACTTTTAGTTCGGTCCCCCACTTTCAGTTTGGTCCCCCACTTTGAGTTCGGTCCCCCTCTTTGAGTTCGGTCCCCCACTTTTAGTTCGGTCCCCCGTTTCAGTTCGGTCCCCCACTTTCGGTTCGGTCTCCCTCTTTCGGTTCGGTCCCTCACTTTGAGTTCGGTCCCCCACTTTTAGTTCAGTCCCCCTCTTTGAGTTCGGTCCCCCACTTTTAGTTCGGTCCCCCGTTTCAGGTCGGTCCTTCACTTTTAGTTTGGTCCCCCAATTTCGGTTCGGTCCCCCTCTTTCGGTTCGGTCCCCCACTTTGAGTTCAGTCACCCACTTTCAGTTCGGTCCCCCACTTTCGGTTCGGCCCCCAATTTTGGTTCGGTCCCCTCGCTTTGGGTTCGGTCCCCCACTTTGAGTTCGGATCCCCACTTTTAGTTCAGTCACCCACTTTCAGTTCGGTCCCCCACTTTCGGTTCGGCCCCCAATTTTGGTTCGGTCCCCCACTTTGAGTTCGGTCCCCCACTTTTAGTTCAGTCCCCCACTTTCGGTTCGGTAACCCACTTTCAATTCAGCTCCCCACTTTCAGTTCGGTCCCCCACTTTCGGTTCGGCCCCCAATTTTGGTTCGGTCCCCCTCTTTCGGTTCGGTCCCCCACTTTGAGTTCGGTACCCCACTTTTAGTTCGGTCCCCCACTTTCAGTTTGGTCCCCCACTTTGAGTTCGGTCCCCCTCTTTGAGTTCGGTCCCCCACTTTTAGTTCGGTCCCCCGTTTCAGTTCGGTCCCCCAATTTCGGTTCGGTCCCCCTCTTTCGGTTCGGTCCCCCACCTTGAGTTCGGTATCCTACTTTCAGTTCGGTCCCCTACTTTCAGTTTGGTCCCCCACTTTCGGTTCGGTCCCCCACTTTGAGTTCAGTCACCCACTTTCAGTCTGGTCCCCCACTTTCGGTTCGGCCCCCAATTTCGGTTCGGTCTCCTGCTTTTGGTTCGGTCCCCCACTTTGAGTTCGGTACCCCACTTTCAGTTCGGTCCCCCACTTTGAGTTCGGTCCCCCACTTTCAGTTCGGTCCCCTACTTTCAGTTTGGTCCCCCACTTTCAGTACGGTCCCTCACTTTGAGTTCGGTCCCCCTCTTTAGGTTCTGTCCCCCACTTTCAGTTCGGTCCCCCACTTTCGGTTCGGCCCCTAATTTCGGTTCGGTCCCCCTCTTTCGGTTCGGTCTCCCACTTTGAGTTCAGTCCCCCACTTACAGTTCGGTCCCCCACTTTCGGTTCAGCCCCCAATTTCGGTTCGGTCCCCCTCTTTCGGTTCGGTCCCTCACTTTGAGTTCGGTACCCCACTTTTAGTTCGGTCCCCCACTTTCAGTTTGGTCCCCCACTTTGAGTTCGGTCCCCCTCTTTAGGTTCGGTTCCACCACTTTGAGTTGGGTCCCCCTCTTTTAGTTCGGTCCCCCTCTTTCGGTTCGGTCTCCCTCTTTCGGTTCGGTCCCCCACTTTCAGTTCGGTCCCCCACTTTCGGTTCGGTCCCCCTCTTTCGGTTCGTTCCCCCACTTTGAGTTCGGTCCCCCACTTTCAGTACGGTCCCCCACTTTGAGTTCGGTCCCCCTCTTTAGGTTCGGTCCTCCACTTTCAGTTCGGTCCCCCAATTTCGGTTCGGTCCCCTCTTTCGGTTCGGTCCCCCACTTTGAGTTCAGTCCCCCACTTTCAGTTCGGTCCCCCACTTTCGGTTCGGCCCCTAATTTCGGTTCGGTCCCCCACTTTGAGTTCGGTACCCCACTTTTAGTTCGGTCCCCTACTTTCAGTTTGGTCCCCCACTTTGAGTTCGGTCCTCCTCTTTAGGTTCGGTCCCTCACTTTGAGTTTTGTCCTCCTCCTTAGGTTCGGTCCCCCTCTCTCCTGTCAACAGATACTACACTAACTCCACAACTCTAAAAAAGGAGGAGGTAATGCTTAGGAGGGTGGTATCACAACACTCTTTTCTCTCTGACATCATTTACTGTTGAAAATGGAGGAAAAAGCCCCCCCCCCCCCCCCCTGGAGAAAAGTTCTCAGTTGACCTCCCAAGAGTCAATTTTTTTCTGATTCCGAAGTATTACACATCCCTGGGCTGGCCGGTCGGAATGATGTCACCCGTGTGACCGTTTGTTGGATACACTCGGAGGAGAAGCTTCACATACATACATACATACATACATACAAACATACATACATATAGACAGACAGCTGGGATTTATATAATAGATTAAAACCACTGTTTCCGAGACGGATTTAATTATAAAACAGACACATTTTGTTATTAATATATATTGATATTTAAAAATATTGAAGCATAAAAGCCGTTACAATGTAAATTATACAAAAATAAAATAAGAAATTAAAAAATTGCATTGTAACGGCTTCTATGCTTCCATATTTTCAAATTATACAATGCTTCTAAAAAGAAGAAAACCTTTATTATATTGTTATTTTTTTATCTGCCACTATTATATATCTTAAATGCGTACGTTGGGATTTCACACTTAAATAGTGTATGTCATGCTGACGTTTTAAATAGCATTTTTATTAATAAATGCGCATACATTTCATAAATACGCACAAATGCGCATAGATTACATATGTTCGTATAAATGCGTATAAAATTATTGAATGGACATACATTGAATAAAGGTGTCTGAAGAATATTGATGATTGTTTAATGCAGTGCTCCTTGTGTTAGTTTTCTATAAATGTTTGTTTCTGTTAGCATACACTTTTTTTTTTGTTTTCTTCTATCTCATGCATTATCCCGAAAGTCCCTTAAATTAAACCTCGTAGACGCATCGAACACGCAACAAAGTAAAGAGAATAAAATACTAAAATAAAAAAAAAATACTCTGAAATTCGATATTGTTCGGTAAGTTTGCTTGGTTAAAGCCAACGTGTCCACCTTTCACCGTTCATGAATAAACAAATGGCGCTTGAAATGTCGAGTAGAATATGCGAAACCAGAAAAGAAATCGTGCAGTTTCCAGTTTGTCTTTCTTATGGGCGTTTCGCTCACGGCAGGAAACACACAGAAGCCGAGACGAAATGTGTTCGTTACTCTAGAGTTACCTCCCTTGACAAAGAAAATGGAAGTTTCAAGATGGCGGAGAAGACAGTGAAAAATAGGCTCTCGTCTACATTTTAGCCTTCGGTAAAGTGGCAAGGCAGACGCGTTTATGCAACGTGATATAAATAATTTATAGCCAAGTTTCCACAGATCAATATATAGTAGCAACCTAATCAGAATCTATTCATGTTTATCAAACTAATAACAATTTAGTAACATGTATCTACCTCTCTAAGGAAGTATTCACAATCTATGAATATACAGATGTTTATATATATATATATATATATATATATATATATATATATATATATATATATATATATATATATATATATATATATATCGGCAATAAATAGACTTACGCAGGCACTATGAATAGACTTACGACTAAGTGTCATCCCAGTTATTGATGGCAGTGATGACCACAGAATCGGACGGATACTTTGTGTAACATACTTTTGTTAATTATCCACTGGATGTGTCATTATTATTAACGATGGCAGCCATCTTGTTTTCTAAGATTCTCTGCACAGTCGGAAAAATTTTTTTTATTCTGGTTTAATTATTTTTGACAAAGAGAAGTCTCTTTTCCCGAAATATTAAATAATGATTTTTAATCAACCGGACATCACACAAACAGCTAAAAACACTCTTGCTGTTATGTAAGATTTTAGGAAAAATAAATAGTAAGTAATATTTTGTATTCGATTTATTGTTTTTGTTCCTTACAACTTGCATCTTACCCGGAATTTGCATTGCCCACATCCTTTCAAAAACTTACTACTACTATACCCAGCAATGCTTCAAGCAAACTACCATTCTCTCTCTCTCTCTCTCTCTCTCTCTCTCTATATATATATATATATATATATATATATATATATATATATATATATTTATATATATATATATATATATTATACATATAAATACATAGATATATATCATATATTGTAGTCTATCAAACAAATAGCAATATATTCATATATATTTATCTAAATTAAAGTGAGTCGTATTTTCTAAATTATACCTAAATAGCAATTCATCTGACAAATCTATATTTTCATTTTGGATAGCGATTTGTTTCTTTCTTTTTCTTGCAGTATTTTCTTTAAACTAACAACTGTAATTCGTTTCTGAAAATACTTATTCCGCCTGGTAACATGGTTAGACTGGAGACATTTTTCATAAAACCTTAAAACCTTCAGCCGCTTATGGAATTATTAAATAGCATTTTTTTCATTGCCACATTTGTTTAGAATGCATACTTGATTATTTATTTATTTAAATAACTTGACAGATTACTTTTCTTTTTGTCAAATTAATATTTACAATGACTCAGGCATGATAGAGTCTATACTGCTTTTAAGGTCCTTATATAATAAAAAGCCGAAAAAAATTTTTTTGGGCTTTTAGTGTTGGGAGGTAAATAAGGGTCAGGTAACTCTTACAACGAATTTTAAACACGACTTTCCAGTAATCAAAACTGATGGCTTTAATTGGCGTTGCACATGTGGCTACTGTGCAAAGAGAATATCGATTAGACATAAAAAGGTTAGGGTTAGGGTTTAAGGTTAGAGTTTAGGGTTAGGGTTAGGGTTTAGGTTTAGGTTAGGGTTAGGGTTAGGGTTAGAAAAATATTGTTCGAAAGCTAGAGCTGTTGTGAAGAGTTACCTGCCCCTTATTTACCTCTCCAACACCAAAAGACAAAAAACTTTTTTCGGCTTTTTATTATAGAGGCACCACTTTTTATTATTCATACCTAATATTGTGTAAAAAAAATAATTTTTTACTTGATGCATCCATTCCTGAATTATTTCTGCGGTGTATATCGTTTAAATTACTAAAACTCTTATTTTACTTTGCAAGACGCGATGCGTTATTATTTTCAATGTTCAAGTGTGGAAACTTCTTCGCCTTGGGGCAGAACACTTGCCGATTACCACAGGCCAAGACACGTCACATTGAACTATATTTATTTTCAATATTCATACGTAGTTTTCTGAATTTCACGGTAATAACTGAACCTGTTCAGTGACGGGTATTCTTAATGCATCTACATAAAGTTAGGTATGTATACATGTTTATATATTTGTGTTTACAGAATTCATTCCCAAACTAATTAACCCTTCATTATGAATTATCGAACACTACTGCTAGGCATTAAGATAGGTAATGTGGGCTATATATATTTTATTTAGTTACATACAAAGGTGGGGAAAGGGGAGGTGCTAGCCATTCGTAAAATTTCAGATGCATCAGTTTTTCGTGAAAACAAAGGCGAAAGAAATAAAAAAAATCAAATCTTAGATTCGAATGTTCCGAAAACATTCGTTTGCACATTGACCAGTTAATTGTGTAGACGCTTAAAAGTCAATACTGATAGCTGAGAAAATATGTAAAATAAACTTATATCTGGCACGAAATAACCAATACTTTCAAACGTGTTCAAATCAAAAGAATTCAAAAGTCAAGGGTAGACAGTTAAATAATCGCATGAATACGAGAGAAGTGAGATGACCAAGGTTACTCTCTTTGTACAGGTATAGAAATTTGAAGACTACAGAAATTAATATGTTATTTTTACAGAAAAATTAAGTTAACGTGTTATTTTTCAGAGAATGAATAAAATAACATAACATTGAGTAAATAAACAAAATAAAATAAAAAATAAATTAAAAGTCTAAATAAAAATGAATGAAGAAAACTTGAAAATAAAAACAAAATTAATTAAAATAAATTGAATTGAATTTTTTAAAATGTTTCCAAGTGAAATCTAAATTTAATGGTTATTATTTAGAAGAAATACCAATTAAGAAATCATTCTTTATTATTTAGTGTCTGAATTTGTCCATGTATGTTTTAATTCTCTTAGAAACCCGTGTTAGTTTTTCTTTGCTTCGAAACTGACGTTAAATCACAGTATGCCATAACTTCGATCTGCCAATTTATTTATTTTATATATAGAAATATATCTACAACATATCCTTCGCCGACAAAATTACTTTAAACCTCTTTTAAATCTTTTAAATTTATATTAGTCACACGATTTTGCACGTGATCACGTCCCACATAAAGCACCTCATCACCCATCCGTGCTAAAAAAACATAAACTCCCGCACAGTTCGAACTCAGCAGACATGAAACAAGCTAAACAAATACCCCGTCTGAAGACGATCGGATGAACAATCGAAAGTACTCGCAATAAATAGAACAAAAAACAGCTACGAAACCTACATACGACAGAAATGCGCGATGGATCATCGGAAAAGTCGAAAAAATCCACAAAAAAAGACTAATGAAGCAGGAACATTCCGTGCTGTACAATAAAGTTTGTCTTGGTGAAAAAATATATATACATATAAGAATATGGTAAGAAGGCTGAGGGCAATGTAGAGTGCCGGATAGGTTGTAAGCTGGAAGGAACAAAAATAATAAATCGAAGTGAGACTTACTATTTATTTTTCTTTAAAATCTTACATAACAGCAAGTGTGCTGTTGGCTGTTTGTGTGTTGCCCGGATGATGATTAAAAATCATTTATTCAATGTTTCGGGAAAATCTTCCCTTTATCAAAATTAATAAACACCAAAGGAAAAATCCGTCTGTATAGAAAATTCACCAAAATGGATGCCAGAGAGTAGGGTTGGAGCAAACTAGTCCAGCAGAGAATAGAAATTAATAAATTTTAAAATTATGTTTTGTATATAAATGTAGTGTTCAAAATATGTGTGTAATATTAGATAAATAATTGGGTGTTGCATGGTTATTAATTAACTGTTAGTTTTGATAATATATTTTTTATTTTTATTTGTTTCTGTGTGTTGTTTTACTTTCGTATTTTTTTTGTTTTGTTTTTAATATAAAATAATCAATTAATCTCCTTTTTATTATTATTAAATTTTGTTAAATTTTATTGGTTATGATATATTCAAAAATATTATTAATTGTGGGTTTCATTAAATTAGTTTATCGAATTAATGTAATTTGTTACTTATTATAGGATTTGATATATTTAGTTTAGGCTTAATTGAATCCAGTTAAATTCGGGGTTTAATCGTAAGACAGTGTAGGGGGAATAACTCTGCCTTTTACTAAATTGGGTATTGGATGAGAATTAATTCATAGATTCAGTCGATAGAAGTATTAAGTTAAATTATTTATATATGTGTGTATATATATATATATATATATATATATATATCTGAATACACTCTATCTAACTAGCTCATCACAGTGTATTCACATCTATCACGCTATTTAACTACAATATCGCAGCCATTGAACATATTATTTTGTTCACTTTTGAAAAGCGCGGTAAAGGCGCGGTAAAGGCGCGGTAAAGGCGCGGTAAAGACGCGGTAAAGACGCGACAAAAGCGCGGTAAAGGTGCGGTAAAAGCGCGGTAAAGACGGAGTAAAGGCGTGGTAAAAGCGCGGTAAAGGTGAGGTAAAAGCGCGGTAAAGACGCGGCAAAAGCGCGGTAAAAGAGCGGTAAAAGCGCGGTAAAGACGCGACAAAAGCGCGGTAAAAGAGCGGTAAAAGCGCGGTAAAGCGCGGCAAAAGCGCGGTAAAAGCGCGGTAAAAGCGACTAATGTCAAGTTGCAAAACGAAAAAAAACGAATGAAAGTGAACGAATACACTAACAAAATAAATATGATGAAGAAATCAAAGGGCTTAATGAACCTTTATCGCCATTGTTACTCGATTTTATATCGCGTGCAAGGAACTAAGTAAGTTGAGTTATGTAAAAATATGTAGCGATATTTCATTATCTGCAAGAAGTATTTTCATTGAAATCGACATTTGCGAATAATCAGATATTTAAGATGGCGAAGTGCTTCGTGCCATTCAGTTTTTCCGTTCATAAATACCAATGTTTCGTCTTGTCAAGTACCAGCTATTCGGTTTGGCTAAGATCAAAGTGTAGTATCTGTTCCGATGGATACTGCACCCCATAGACTGGTATTGTCTTAGCCTTCGGGGCTTGATTTACGCCGGTCTATGGGTCTGTCCTGTGCAGTTCTAGGAGGTCCACCCTCCCAGGCTTCGCCTCCCCTCTTTGGGGAGGAGTAAGTTTATTACTTACTGCCTGAGGCGCCCCTACCAGGGAATGCCGACGGGGCTGCCCAGGCAATTTTTAAACCCCACTTTACCGACCCGACCTTGGGTCACATCTTACTTGTGGGAGTAAGATAAACACTGGCCTTGTGCCTAACTCCTGGAGAGGAGTAAATCAATATTCGGCCCTCTCTCTGTCTATCTATCTGTTAATGCATTTGAATACACCCCCCCCCCACACACACACACATATATATATATATATATATATATATATATATATATATATATATACTGGGAGTTTGTAATTACCTACTGAGGAGTTTGGATTTCCTACTGGGGAGTTTGAATCACCTACTGGGGAGTTTAAATTTCCTACCGAGGAGTTTGAATTACTTACTGGGGAGTTTGAATTACATACTGGAGAGTTTAAATTACCTACTAGACACAATCCTCGAGTGTCTTCGATCTCTCTGTGCAAGGGTTTGTCAGGACAACCTGATATGAGGATACTTCGCCCTACAAGTTAACCCTGACCAAATATTCGAAGCACAAATAAGATCCCCTCGACACGGCTATACATTGGCTCATACGAGGAATGGTTCACCTTTTCCAAGTAATGTTACCTCAAGTAACAACACTTAGCTGGATACTCAAGCAAACCAGATGAATTATTGTCTTGGAATCCGGCAAGACCAAGAGACCAAAAGAAAAATATACTTAAACATAATCAACTGGTCAATTAAGCAGAGGAAAATTAATGGTCTTAACTTCTTTAGTAACCTAACGTTTGAGAGATAAAAGAAAAGTTTAATAAAATATTCGAGTAAAAATGTATCGTATATAGCGATCAAGTGTTAGTCCTAGGTAAGGATCCCTTGATGTCTGAGAACTTCGACTGAAGTAAAATATATATATATATATATATATATATATATATGTATATATATATACAGGGTGATTCATAAGTCACTTAGCTATTTAAAATGATTACCATATGAAGCACAAACATACTATGAACTTTTGATAATTGTTATCTTACTCTCTAATTACTGCTATTTGTTATTTTAAATTTTTCGTTCATATATTTGTTTCTATATATATGTATTTTTATTTATTTAAATTTGTGTAAATCATCATATGTGCTTTTTTTGGCAGTATGTCATTTACAATTGAATAGCGAATTTTTATTGTTATTCATATGCCCAAATTTGATGAATATCCCACACTTGTTAAAAGGCAATGGAAACGTGATGTGAACAGAAAGCCTCCTTCGCACAACACCATGCGCTCAATTTTTAAAAAATTCAAGGGAACTGGAAGCGTCCAAGATGCTCAAAAACCAGGTGCTCCGAAGCGTAATGATGCAAAAGAAAAAGAAATTAAAACCTTGTTTGAAACAAAACCTTCAACATCAATTCGCCAGGCTGCTCAAGTGTTATCGACATCATATAGCTGCGTTCAACGAACCGTTCAAGCTGTTGGGCTTAAGAATTTTCACGTCCAAACAGTGCAAGCAATAACAGAGGTAGACAAAGCAGCGAGACTGGCAATGTGTGAAGAAACACTTCATCGAATATCGTCGAACTCTACTTATCTCTCCAACGTTGTGTTTAGCGATGAGGCAACTTTCTTCGTCCAAGGAACTGTGAACAAACATAACTGTCGTGTTTGGGGTTATGAAAACCCCCATCTGACAATGCCAAGACCTTTTCAATCTCCTAAGGTAACTGTATGGGTTGCTTTGACAAGTAAACATCTCATTGGTCCTTATTTTTTTGATACGAATGTCAATAAAGAAAACTACCTGTCAATGCTGCAAGAATTTTTAATCCCTCAATTAAAACAGCGAAGAATATACTCAAAACCCATCTTCCATCAAGACGGCGCTCCTCCGCATTGGGGACTCAATGTCCGAAAATTTCTTAATGAGAAGATCCCAAATCGATGGTGGGGTCGAGATGGGCCAATCAATTGGTCTCCGCGAAGTCCTGATTTGACGCCGTTGGACTAGTTTTTGTGGGGATATTTACATGACCAAGTATTTGCCACGCCAATAACTAACATCGACGACCTCAAATCAAAAATCACTGCCGAGTTTGTTAAAATTAATCAATCAAATATGCTACAAAGAGTCGTAAATTCCTTGCAAAAAGAATGGAGCTATGCATGCAGAACGAAGGTGGACATTTTGTAAATTTGCTGTAATTTTAAACTCCCATAAATGAATGTGTTGAATAAACTATGTTTTGTATTACCGTATTTTTTAACTTTAGAATTTCAAAAATAAATAGGTAAGTGACTTATGAATCACCCTGTATATATACATATGCATATATATATATATATATATATATATATATATATATATATATATATATATATATATATATGAAGAGTTCGAATACAAAACGCGATAAATCCAATTTCTTCAAATCGATAAAATAAACATTACAAGACGAATATTTTATATCTTAAATTCGACTGTAAAAGCTTATTTAAATTAAACGCAAGAATATTAACCCAGCATTACAATACTTTAACGAAATGGTTGGGTGGGTGTTAGCGTGATGATATGTAACATTTTTATTAGCGGTAAGTCAACAATTTTTAAATGGCGTTTATCGCGTTTTGCATGCGAACTCTTCATATATATATATATATATATATATATATATATATATATATATATATATATATATATATATATATATATATATATATATATATTTAAAGAATTGTGGTTACCAACGCTAGTAAAACAAAATTTTCAATAATTATTTATTATCTTATCATTTTAACATTTTAAGTTTTTTTTAAATATAATTTCATAACGCGTTTCGAGCATTTATCGTTTATCCATTATGCTCTCTTCAGATGTAAATTCCATTTGATAAAAGTGTTTCATTTGAGAAAACATTTCATTTTTCTTTCATTTAAAAGTGTCTGTTCCATTTGACAGAAAAAATGTTTGATATAACTTTTTAAATGTCTTAAATAAACCTAGAATTATTAAGAGATAACGGTGGATTATTGAAACACCTATTCATTTGAATGTCTACAATATAATAGATAGACGACCGAGTCGACTCTTGATGTTGCGTTTGCATTACTGGAGGCAAACATCTGCCAAATATTGCAGAATTGAAAGGTGTACCATTATCAGTCAGTATATTTTCTACACAAGAGATCTTTCGTTTGAACTTACAGACGGCCATTATTGACTTTCCTTTCATGTGTAAAACCGTACAAACATTTACGGTAAATACAAACCTATTAGTGGATTCTCCGATCAACCTCAACATGTTCCATACCAAACTCTCTCTAATTTGGCAGCGACTAGTATTATTATTGGATTATGTGTTTTGGTCGTGAGCCTAAGACCAAATTGGCATCAAAGGCATTCAAGATTTTGGCGTTCTCTTTAAGCAGGGAAAACGATCTTATCTGCTCATGCTTTCAACGTACATTTTTTTTTCAACTTAACTATGAAACGACCGCATTCATCGGCATGCTAGCAATAGGTTAGAATCCTTAGGATTAACTACTTTATTAGAGTAAAAGAATGATCGGGTATTTAAGTAAGAAACTCAAAATAATTAATGGGATTCATGAATATGGAACATATTTTTTTAATAGCTCTTTTTATTAGTATTGGAGTCGCCATTTAACGAGGCCAAGAGCCACTCGAGGATAGAGGTTAATAAAACGGAATAATGGCCAACCACAAGATGAGGAACACTATGAGAGTACTAATATTGATCAACGTTACGAACTACGTTTGTTTGCTTATGGCGCGGTCCATGGCAAGAATCTGTTGACATTTTATTTGAAAACGACCAAGTTGCAGTCAGCAGGGAAGTAGTCCTGCGGTAATGTGTTCCACCTACGAGACGCTCTTGCAAAGAAGCCATGTCCATGTTATTGGCAAAAAAAAGTTCAAAATCTTAATTGGCGACGAAGCTGGAAAATTTTAGAATAGTATATTGCTTGACATTATCTTACCAAGTTGAAGATAGCGGTAGTGTAAACCATGTTTTGTGGGTTAGGGTTAGGGTTAGGGTTAGGGTGGCATTTTTAGTGGGTTAGGGTTAGGGTTAGGGTTAGGGTTGCATTTTTAGTGGGTTTACGTGCGAATAACACGCTCGACGCGAGTCTTCTACTTCGCGTGTTTTTGAAGCATGTCAATACGACAATTTGCCACATTTTTACGCAGTCCTTTGCATCAACTAAATCCCACCCATTCACCGTGGAGGTCCCCAGATGCCGGACAGCCTTCTACTCCAATAGCTTCTTTCCTCGTGCTGCCGGCCTCTGGAATTCCCTCCCTGCTCCCTGTTTCCCCCGACTGTACCGACATGCAGAGGTTTAAAACTAATGTAAACAGACATCTCGCTACACTGCTCCCAACATAGGATGACACCCAAAACCTACACCCTAATTCTCAGTAACCCCTTACGTCTACAGTGGCGGCCTGCCTTGTTTGGGGTGAAATATGTTTTTAAAAAATGTTTGTCGTACTCTGTGAGATTGGGTGATTCGGCCTATTCCCGTTCTAAGGTGGTTGAGTGTTTTCCATTGGACCAAGGGTGCTTCTGAGCTGTGAGAGATAGCCTCAGCAGGGTGGATTCCCATGTTAATAAAAAAGGGGCTATTCTCTACCCGCCTGGTCCACAGCTGTACTCAGGTGTCTTCCTTAGATGTTGTTAGGGGTTTGACATAGTCGAGGAAGATTCTTCTTTACTGCCGTCGCTGGGACGTTGGTTCACGTTCATGAAGGAGATGACGTTCACCACTGGTAGCTTTTGTGATGTCTACTCGGCTGGTAACTTCCTGTCTCATATCTGCATGGGCAATGCCAATGATTAGATAAAGGTTGTTCAGATTGGTGGGTTTCAGGCAACCAATGATCAAGCGGCAAATGTTGTTCAATGTTGAGTCTAATATTTTTGGTATGCGTTGATCTCTCCCAAACTAGACACGCATACTCGACAGAGGAATAGCGCAAAGACAGCAAATTTTAGTGTATGTGCTGGGGCTACCCACTTGGAGTTGATCAATTTCCGTAAGATGTTGTTCCGGGAGCTGACTGTAATTTTTGTCTTTTTTTATAGAATGAGAGGGTGCGGTCCAGAGATCCACCAAAGTATACAGGGTTGGTGCGATTCTCAAGTTGTATTCTAGACACCAGACAACGTGATTATTAGGGATCGGGTGGCCTCCCGGTTCCTGAGATGGAACAAGCGGAGATTTAGTTTACGCAGGGGTTGTATGCAGGTGGTTATTCTCGTGGTAGATGGGTAGGCCATCTAGGGCTCAGTTTAGATTTTTTTACTGATTAAAACGTACTCTCTTGGGATGTTACACAGAGGTCGTCAGCATAGATGAACCGCTCAGTGTTCTGGTCTATTGGTTGGTCATTGGTGCAATGGAACCTCGAGGGAAACCATTTTTTGTCGGTGGCAACGACTTTGTTGTTTAGAGTAACATCAGAGCAAATTCCGAAATAACACCAGTCTTTCTCTGCTGAGTCCGGAATGGTTTCAAGTCGCCTTGGGATCCTTATTGCCATTGGAATCACACAATACCGGTCCAAGAAGGATGCAGGTGGTTATTACGCAACTCTAACTTCACAATAACACCTTTTATACCATTATTACAAGTAATGTCAAAGGGAAGCAAAAACCGTATAACGATACGCTAAAGCAATTTCATGTTCGTACGTACGTTATCACTCTTCACCCATTTTTAAAGGGTGAGATCGCCGAAGACGCAACGTAAAATAGTTTGGTTTTATTTCATCTGATGACGTTGTTGTTTTAGACGTAAAACCCGAACTAAAATACATATTCTTTGCCTTCAGGCTTGAATCAATCTGAAGTATCTGTTCAGTCCAAATATGGTACAATAATAGCGTGGGGTCAGCGTTTGTGTCAAGCGTCCATAGAATGGAAATATGTTACAAACTCCTACAATGGTTTCGGATATATTCGGAAACTACTGTAATCAGATGAGTTAGATAATATATTTCAGTTTGAACAACGCTGCTACAATAATATCATGTGGACTGCGTCGCGCCGGATGTCCATAGTATAGAAATGTGTCACAGACCCCTTTTAAGCACGGCAGTAATATAGACAGATGAATGATAGAACTGTAGAGTTTCCCCGGATATCGCTAGTAAATATATAAATACTAGCAGAGCTACCCGGTGTTGGACAGGTTAGAGTGTGGGATAGCATCATATGCAACATCATGGTAAGGAGTGTTTACTTTAACAGCAACCTTGATGCTGTCAACTAGATACCATACTCACCGAGCTATTAAGATATATGTTAATACTCTTAAACTAACACTAATAAATAAATTAATTTCAGTGTGTAACATGTTTGAAAATTGTCATTAGCTTCTTTAAGGGGCAGCCAGAGACGCACAAATACTTCCATTACGTTCACATGCAAATTGTGCATGTGAATACAATTATATTGAAAGTACACTTCCTAGTATGTCTTCGTTTTTAGGGACAGACATGCACAGACAGAGAAATGTTCTCCTTGATTATATATACATACATATATATATATATATATATATATATATATATATATATATATATATATATATATATATATATATATATATATATATATATATATATATATATATATATATGGATTTTTCACTTAGAAAAAAGATTATTCAGTGAAGACCGGGATTAGTCCAATAAAAACAAGCTCGATGATACTCGATTACAGGGTACAGAGCATTTATATGTGAATTTTTGAAAGCTTACCAAAAAAAAAAAAAAAAAATAATGAAATTAAAAATAAAGGGAGCGAGTTAGACCTGGAAATAGGGCCAACACGACCGCATACATTATAAACGGACTTTTGTATCGTTTTACCTTCGAATGGAATAGATCTGGAATGCGAATTATATCAGTAGCTTCAAATGGTTATTTTGGAACGGATTTTTTACTGTTTTGATCTTTATTTGGGGGGGGGGTATTTGTCATAGTTGTGTCTTCCGTGGAGAGGGTGTATTCTCGCTCATTATTACTGTTTCACTGGAGTGCATTTGAGACAAATTCTTTTGCTGTTTTTGCTGTTTTGGGACTAATTTTTTTGCTGTTTCGCCTAGTAGCAACAAAGTTGTGAAAATGAGCGAGATATTCTTCTGAGACATTCTCTATATTTTTTTCCTGTTTACTTTTTTTATTTTTTATTTTTATTTTTATTTTTATTTTTATTTTCATTAATTTTTAATTTTTGTTTTTGTTTTTGTTTTGTTTTTGTTTTTGTTTTTGTTTTTGTTTTTGTTTTTGTTTTTTATTATTATTTACTCACTAGGAGTTTACACACTGGTCATCGTCAGTGATCGCCCACTGCCAACAACCTGTGGTATTCCCTGGAGTCTGAGTGACAACAAGTCTCCTCAGACTTCCAGTATGCTCCACCTCTTTTCGTTCATCATCGCTGATGACCTTGCGGTATCGCAACAGCCACCTACCACCGATTTCCCGCTGAAAAGGGCCATTGGTCCCCTTTGGGGCCCGAGTGGCAACAAGCCTCCCCAAGGTCCCAGAGTTGTCCGCGCTCTTCCAGTGGAGGTCTGGTTTGCGCTTTCCCTCCTCGACCCTCTGTCCATAATTTTCGTGGTGTCAGCCTATGCTTGCGCCTCTATCGTGCGGTTATTATTATTATTATTATTATTATTATTATTATTATTATTATTATTATTATTATTATTATTATTATTATTATTATCATTATTCTTTTATATATATATATTTTTTTAATTTATATATATTTTTTTATATATATTTTTATATATATTTTTATATATATATATTTTTTATTCTCTATCTTACTTTATTTTTTTCTTACCTTCTTAAGTGACCTCAAGAAAAGCAACACCACATTGTGTATTACCGGTTGTTGTAACTCTTATTCAAGGTACTTAATTTTCCCTGATGATCTGCCAAACAAGTACCTCATCGGTAGTGAAACACGTGTAGGTAAAAAACTCTTTAATTTGAAAAATTATAAATAAATAATTTTTGAATGAAAAAATCTTTTGTGGTGTTGATTGGGCTCCTGAACGGAATGCTTTGGTAAGCTTTCAAAAAATCACATATCTATCTATCTATCTATCTATCTATCTATCTATCTATATATATATATATATATATCTATATCTATATCTATATCTATATATATATATATATATATATATATATATATATATATATATATATATATGTGTATTTCATTTGAATAAAAAATAAAACAGTTTTCAGTGTGTAAGATTTCCCCCGGGGACCCTCTTAATATTATCAAAATTTGCTGAAATTTTGGGCATAGACATTATTTTTGGTCATTTATCTCTGGTTTAAATTTCATTTGAATCGAAGGCAAAACAGTTTACAGTAGGGGAGTTCCCCCGGGGACCATCTCAATATTCTCAAAATTTGCTGAAATTTTGGGCATAGACATTATTTTTGGTCATTTATCTCTGGTTTAAAATTCATTTGAATCTAACGTAAAACAGTTTTCAGTGTGTGGGGGTGGAGGCGGGGACCCCTAGCGTTGAAGTGATATATTTCTTATACAGCCTAGTACCTTCACTGAGAGGTCAGTAGTCCACATGCCAATTTTCAAGCAATTCTGTCCAGCGGTTTGGGTGAACATAAGACACAAAGATCAGGCGGACACATAAACACAGAGAGTTACTATTTTATATATGTAGAAGAGAAGATAGAGAAGATGTCATCATTTCTTTCTTTCTTTTTTCTTTCTTTGTCCATTTCTTTCTTTCTCTTTTCTTTTTTTCTTACTTCTTTCTTCTTCTTTCTGTCTTTCTTTCTTTATTTCTTGATTTATTCTTTCTTCTTTCTTTCTTTCTTTCTTTCTTTCTTTCCATCTCTTATTTTTCTTTCTCTTTTTTACTACACTTCAAACAGTTTCTTTCATTCAACTTTTCTTTCTTTTTATCCATCCCATCCAATTCTTTTCTCTATTTCCTATTGTTATTTCGATGTTTGGTTATTATCCATTTAGTTTCTCTCTTTTCAGGATTTTTTTTTGATGACGATTAATAATTTGGATAATTTGAACTACTATTCTCATCTTAGTTGGTATATTCACAACGTTTCGGCCGCTGTTACCTCCGATCTTTTTGGGGTGTATCTATTAGAACTTGTGAATATTTATGCCGAAATATTAAAAAAAAATAAAAATCGCTCCAGACAAGGCATGAAACCACTTGATGTAAGGTGTTAAAAAAGAAAAAAAGTAGCCAACGATAAGTGTTAGATGGAATTATTCCGGCCCCCCAAAACAGCAATTCTTCCCCCTTTTGTATAATTTCGATTATTCGGACTACTGTTCTCATCTTCAGTGTTGTCATTACAACGTTTCCGCCGCTGTAACCTCCAGCCTTTCTTTGGTATTATTCCCGAGTTCGATAGAAATATTCTCGAGTTCGAAAAGATACACCCGAAGAAGGCCGGAGGTTACAGCGGCAGAAACGTTATGATGACAACATTCAAGATGAGAACAGTAGTCCGAATAATCGAAATTATCCAATTTATCAATATTCGTCTCAGAAATCCAGCAATTCTTTCCCCCTTGTCAGAAACAACGGTCTTGAAATGTGAGGACTAAAGGACAAAATAAGGGAAGTGAGACTTACAAGGCTACCGAAAGTTAACCCAAGTTAGTCACTTTCTAGTCTCTTCTCTAGTTTTTTGCCGTTTTACAACTGCCTGTAAGAAACCTAGCGTCAACAAATATTTTTAACCCTAACTTTCTAGTCTCCTTCGGGATCTTTTACGGAATGTTGAACTGAACTCTTTACTTAATATCATGTGGGTAGATTGTTCTCATTCCCACAGCCAAGCTTTGAATAAAGTGCGGGTTTATATTATTAATTCGTCCTTTGTATTATGTTTACAACCGTTTCCGTATTTATTAATATCGGGTATATTATTTGGGTAGAGTCTACAATTGGCTATTTTGCAAGAGATCACATTTTAACACGTGATTTGTCTCGCTTCGAAACGACCTACCTTACCCAAGCTTGCTAATGAATACTTCTTTTTTTTCTTTTCCCTTCCCATGCCTGTCACTTTTGAACTCTTGAGATTTTGCTTTCTATTTCCGTCCCTTTTTTCGGCTCATCATGTTTTCCTTTTCTTTTTTCTTTGTTTTCTTTATTTTTGAATTTTTTTCTAATCCACTTGTTTATTTCGCCCTTTCTTTTACGTCTAAAACCGTTTTCTTACTTTCACCGTTTTTTTTCTTCTATTCACAAATTTTATTCTATCTATTGACAGCGCCCACGCTGCCTATGCCTCGTTTCCTGTGTGACCCTACGAATTACTTGTTTGCACTAGTTTATATGCATCCGGTCGACTGCCATAAAACTTTGATTTCCGTTTGTGCAATTGACGGGAGGAACAACTGTCATTCAATGATGGAGGCTCAAATTAATTAAAGCTGATTTCGAACAAGAAACAAAAAATAGGCGTAAATTAAACAAGAACGGATTTTCATACGATGCGGCCATTTCATCTACGCGTTTAGCGATGTAAATTATGTCTGACAGAGCGACGGAAATGCAATTTTTTAATTTAAGTATGACGGACTAACGAAAATACTATTTTAAACTTAAGAGTGATAAACACAGTTAATTAATTAAAACGTGAGGTTAAGATATCGACTCAGACTCAGACTCAGGTGGCAGACTTAGACTCAGACTCAGAAGGCAGGCTCAAACTCAGACTCACTCAGACTCAGACTCAGAAGGCAGACTCAGACTCAGACTCACTCAGACTCAGATTCAGGAGGCAGACTCAGACTCAGACTCAAACTCAGACTTAGACTAAGAAGGAAGACTCAAACTCAAACTTAGACTCAAGAGGTAGACTCTGACTCAGACTCAGACTTAGACTTAGACTCAGGAGGCAAACTCAAACTCAGACTCAGACTTAGACTCAGACTCAGACTTAGACTCAGACTCGGACTCAGACTCAGACTCGGACTCGGACTCAGACTCAGACTCAGGAGGCACACTCAGACTCAGACTCAGGAAACAGACTTAGACTCAGACTCAGGAGGCAGACTCAGACTCAAACTCAGACTCAGATGCAGGAGGCTGACTCAGACTCAGACTCAGAGTCAAACTTAGGAGGCAGATAAAGACTCAGACTCAGACCTAGACTTAGATTTAGACTCAGCAGGCAGACTCAGGAAGCAGACTCAGGAAGCAGACTCAGGAGGCAGACCCAGACTGAGATTCAGACTCAGACTGAGAAGGCAGACAAAGTAAACCATCGTTTTCGGTCTAAAGTCAGATCCACAGCGTCCCTCCAGCTTCTTCCCGTTGCGATCAAATCTCTCTCGATTGTTTGCTTCCAGTTCATTTTTGTTGTTCTTCTTCTTTTTTTATCCGGGTTCCACTGAAGCACCTGATTAGCAAATCTTCCTGGGGACAATCTTAGGGTATGTCCGAGTCAGCCTCGCAGATTAGTGCGGTCTCTGACTTTTTGGTTGGTAATTCGATCGCTCCATTTGATCACTAGAATCTTTCTAAGACATTTGGAATCAAACGCGCCTTATTTCCTCTCCTAGCTGATTTTGAGATGCCAAGTTTCACTTCCATATAGCAGTGTGAACAGAACTTTCCTGTTATAAAATCGTAATTTAGATCTGAGGGTGAGTTTTTTTTTGTTTCTTCCAGATTTTTCAGAGCTGGTTAAATGCTGCTGAGGCTTTTCCTATCCTTGACTGCAACTCGTGGTCCATATTACCTTCTTTGTTTATGGATCTTTCTAAGTAAATGGAGTTGTCAACTATAGCTATTTCTTTTTGGTCGATAAAGACGTTTGTAGGAAGCTGGTGTGCCCCAAGAAGCATGTTTGGGGTTTTCTTAGCACTAATATTGAGACCAATGCTCCTTGATTCAGTTTTGACTTTGTTGCTAATGTTTTGTAGGTCAGTGGTATTCATTGCTAGTTCAGACGAAATAAAATATACTTTAAACTTCAGCACGCGATACCGACAGAAATTTATATTTGATGCTTAAGCGAGACAAGCAAATGACGATTATATTAGAAACTTACCATCGCAGATCGACTAATGGGCAAATGCTTTTCTATAGATTCTTGAACGTATTAAAAAAAGATGCGCTCATTTTATCTAAGCGTTCAGCTATGAAGATGCTGTTTCAAACAGAGGCGTGACAGATTAACTGGGCGACTTGCCTCCCGACGGACATAAAAATGCGAGGTCTCATCTGAAAGGCGGGAAAAAAGAAGCGAAAAAGTTTCCCACAAAACCCGAGAGAGTAAAATAAATATTTTTGATGGTCTCAATTTATTTCCGTCTGTCTCCCAGTCCTTGTCGAAATGGCGAAGTAATTATATGATTAACGCCCCGTGTCAGCGCGATTTAATCAGTTGCCTATCATGGCGAGGTTAATGAAGTAGAGAAGGAAAAAAAAATGGACGACATTAATCAGCGGTCATATTTGTTTTTGCATTTAATTTTTGAGAAATGTCTGTCATGGATTTTCAGTCCGGGAAGAAAACGTCCAATCGCCCATCAAATAAATAAAACAGAAAACAAAGTCAAAACACTCTTAAAACATGACGGACGATGAAGCAGAAAAAAAAAACATTTGCGTAAATCTATTAAAAATGGAGATTTAGTATCTGTCTGAAACAGAAACTATAATGTTACTTCTATTAATGTACTATTTCACTATCCTTCAATACAGCGAAGGATAGTGTAGTATCTGTTTATTTTCATGAGACCATCCTCCTAGGCATTACCTCATCCGTTTATGAGGGTGGAGATATTGTGGCATATGTTCTGTGATCTTGAGACCATCTTCCCAGGCATTACCTACTATTTTATGAGGTTTAGTGAAGTATCTGTTTCGTGGTCATGATACCTTCCTCCCAGGGATCATCTTCCCCTTTTTTCTGGAGGGGGTAGTGTAGTATCTGTTCTGTTCTCATGATACCATCTTCCAGGAATTATCTCCTCCTTTGAGGGATAGTGTAGTATATTTTCTGTTATACATGAGACCATCCTTCATGGCATTACCTCCTCATTTGGGAGATAGTGTAGTATATATTCGCTTGTTATGATACAATCCTCCCAGGCATTACACCCTCCTTTGGAATGGGACAGTGTAGCCTTAGTTCGTTCGGCATAACATCATCCTCCCAGGCAATCAGGAAGTATGCGGCGACCGGAAGGCGCATATACTGTCTAGCTATATTAAAAGGTGTTCTGAATTTTATTTTGTCTTCTATTTTGATAATATTTCAATTATTATACTAAATGTGAGTTAACAAATATCCGTGTTTACTATATACTTTAATAACAGAAATGTAGAATAAAATATATTTAGTTCTGGAACTGAGTTATGTTTGAAAACATGTTATGTTTAATTGGTCTAATTGTTCGTAATTAATAATTAACTGAACAAAACATCCACATCTCTCGTAGCTATTTATGTATTTTTTTCGCCCCACTCATTCTATGCTGATTCAATCACGTACTAATGTTTCTTAATGTCGATGTCAGAATTTAAAGAAAGAGTTACTCTCTTTTCCAACGTTGTTATATAATTATATACGCGTGTCTGTACACACAACGAACACTTATGTGAATTAGATAGTAAAATAATAAGTCTATTTACTATTAAAGTATAATACTTCTATAAAAAAATAATAATAATAATAATAATAATAATGATGATGATGATGATGATGATGATGATGATGATGATGATGATGATGATGATGATGATGATGATGATGATGATGATGATAATAATAATAATAATGATAATAATAATAATAATAATAATAATAATGTTACAGTACCGTAGGGCCCCATTATGCAAGGCACAGTAGGTTAACTAGTATCAAATAGCTAATTTTGTTATTGAAAAATAGGTTTTGTTTCTGGACTCAGAAGTGAGTTCAGAGAAGTGTTTGATCCAAGAATAGTCATAATAAATTTAGACACCTGACGTGACCTTTGAGTCAGAGATC
Organism: Sepiola atlantica; assembly: GCA_963556195.1. Taxonomy (NCBI): domain Eukaryota; kingdom Metazoa; phylum Mollusca; class Cephalopoda; order Sepiida; family Sepiolidae; genus Sepiola; species Sepiola atlantica. Next base: position 81,703,723 of record OY744534.1, on the reverse strand, counting down.
AGAGTGAGTCGTTTTTGTCCCCATCTCGTGCGTGAGAATGATGATTACGTCACCACGGAGAACAAGAACTTAGCTTTATCGAGATCAGTTCGCCATGGGGGCTCGAAACGACAACGTCGTTTCGGAAAAGCGAGCGAAGTTTTCCCAAAAATGTAATCGCTCGCGATAAGGGCTGTATCCAAAAGAGATCACCATGGAAGCTTGTGGCGAGCGCATGAGGTAGCTCTCGAATGCAAGAGTTGAGGTGTGAATCGAAGAGATATGGGCCAAAGCTACTAAGAAAAACTAACAGCGTCTAACGTCCCACACAGTACGAACCTAGGAAGATGTGAATGAAGAACCAATAATGGAAACCCCTCCACTCGAATGAAAGCATGAAATAAAAAGAACAAAAGAAATCTCTCAGAAAATCCGACTTCGAGTGTCTTTATCCTCTGCTTAAAGATAGAATTTGCCCACAAAAACAGGTGCCGCGCGGCGATCACAGCCAGTAACAAGATGAGGGCCAGCGACGGACGAGATCTACAAAGGTAACTTTCTTATAATGTAAAATATCTGGAAACTGTGTTTCAAAGTGACTTTTGGACTCTTGAAAAATGTGTTTAGAAATCTGTTTAAATGACTCTTAAGAAAAGTGTGTTTAAGGTCCCTGTTGAAAAATGACTCTCCAAAATGTGTTAAAGTTACTGAGAAACATGTTTGCTTAAAGAATGACTATGAAAGTGTCTATGAAAATTGTATCATCAGAAGTATTAAGAAAAAAGATTGAAATCACTATTAATCCTCTCGTGAACATTTCGCGTTATTTTCGGCCGGAGAGGATGTGATAGCGAACTGTGAGGTGTTTTCGGAGAACTGCCTCAGTCGGAAGGATTTCTGCCTGTAGTAATAAATAAGCTCTCTCCCCCCCCCCCCCTTTGCTCTCGTGACGTTTAATGTCAGTAGGTATGCAACACATATTTCATTTTGGTGCTTAGTGACCAGCTGTTTCGACATGGAACAGATTGAATTCGAACCATGGGTACTAACAACGTTTGCGGTCTAAAATAAAAAAATTAAATATTAAAAAAATAAGAAAAAAAAACCACGTTCGGTCCGATAAAATAAAGGGAAAAAGAAAGAGAGAGAGGCAGAGACGGACAGAGTCGGAGACAGAGAAAAAGTGATATGCCGATGAGTAAAATGATTTAGTAAAAAGAAGAAAAAAAAAGAAAAAACACGATTGGATTTTTGAGGTAACAAAACCTTAAGGAAGAATAGGTTGTGGTTTTCATTTACGTGTTAATTTGTGTTTTAAATGTATTTTTTTATTTTACGTATATGTTGTGGGTTGCGTTTGATGCAGAAAAAAATGAGAGAGAGGATAAAAGTGAGAGTGATGAGTTATATGTTGGTAGAGAGAGAGACAGTGTAAAAGAAAGAGGAAAAAGTATGAGATGGAAAGAAAAAAAAAGTGAGAGAAAGGGAGAAGGAATGTGAAAAAAAAAGAGCGAGTGAGAGGCACATGTGCTGACTGGTGCCGCATAGTGTTTTGTCTACGAATCCTGTTTTGTTTCAGGACGGACATGAGTGACACGGCTGTAAAGAAAAAAAAATGTTTTCAGTTGTTTGGTTGAAACATGGTTGGACTTTGAGGTAACGGAACTTTATGAGAAAACGCGTCGGCGCAGAGATTTCATGTCAGGAAGAGAGAGAGGGAAAGGACTGCGTGCGAACAGCTGGCGGGGTCGCCTGATGTCGCCCCGGGATAATTGTCTTTGTTTTTTTTGTTCAATTGAATTGTATTGCATGAAATTGTTTTTTTTTAAATATAATATTGTACTGCATAATTTGTAATTGTATTGTGGAGAGGGTTTGCCATTAATTCAGTGGTTCGACTTTTATTTTTTTTTATTATTGTTGTTTTTGAATGAATTTTGGAGAAGTTTAGTCGGATAAGTGAGAATGCTATACCAGTTACGTAAAAGATTAAAAAAAAAAAAAAAGGCAGATACTTTAATGGGTATGAGTTTGGGTCAGCCGGGCGATTTGAGTTGATTAGGTTCGGGCAGCTGGCGGCAGCTAGAGTTGGGTTGGGTCGGATCGCGGAAACCCTTGGACGGGGTTGATTTTATCGGGAAGAATCCCCGTGTACAGAGTATGTACAGGCTTGGAATGTCAATGAGGGATTCCCGGCGTTTGCTCGTATGCTCTCTTTTATAGAGTACCCATGGGTTAGTGGCGAGGCTTGTGGTAAAGCCTGCATACGTTAAAATTGCGAACGGGAGAATGACGGTGATATGGTCATTCTGTGGGACCACGAGAAAAGGACGGTGGTCAGTTATGGAAAATGTTGTTTTTGTGACCCAGGTGTGCCCAACTGCGCCGATAGAGTGTGTGAAAGTTGTGTAAAATGTTAAGCTTTGAAATTGTAGTCCCATTTTTTTTTGTGGATTTTGGATGTTTGCCAACGAGTGTGCTGCGAAGATACCCCACCCTCTTACCGCATAGATAGGGACACGGGAAGGGAACGCATGGAATTGGTGTCTGCTCAACACCAGTGGGGATGGAGTTAAGCTGGGGTGTGGTGTGACTCGGGTGCGCGCGTCGGGGCGGATAGAACCATGGGGATCGATTTTTTAAAAAAAGGAGGTACCGGGTGTTAATTGGATTTAATTATAAGATTATAGGTTGGGCCTAGTTTGTGGTCATTCGGCGTGTTCCGGGAGCAGAGATGATTCGATGTGACATTTCGCCCAATACCGTATCGACTAGATAGATCCATGGGATGGGGTCCTCGACGTTTAATGAACAGGGTTGGGAGTTAGAAACTGGGTGTTTGTTCGCTGTCATTCGCGACGGGAGCACGGGCGTGTCAGAAATGTATGGTCCATATATAGCAAGCAGCATAGAGACGGTACCTTCAGTAAGCTTCGAGGCTGACCATTAGAGAATAGGTTAATGAAGGGTTTTTTTCTGTTTTTTGTTCCCCTATTTCGCGAGAATAAAACGCGCAGTTAGTTTTAATCGGTTGTGTGCCGACCGTTTGTTGAAGTTATCTAAGAAAGTGATGGTGGCCCGAAAGTGTAACATACCGGGAATTTTGGGGAAGTGGTCGAGCACGGAGAACGTGTGTGAGCAAGGGCGAATTTATGTGGTGGATCTTGCAGGAGATATAGGCGAGAAACGCCTGATGTTGATTTATGACAGGGGATGGCTTTTTTTAGCCGGTAACGACCGTAGGGAGCAAACTCTCCCACATCCCGGAAATATTGTCATGTGGTGCCGAAGGAAATTCCGGCAGGGGTGAAATGATGGTAACCCCAGGAGTGCTCAGGCTCGGATTTTTACCAGTCCCAGGGAGGGGTTGGTTTTTTTAAAAAAAGAGAAAATCTTGGGATTTTTTGTTTTTTTTGTTTATAGGGAAGGAAGGAGTGTTACAGTACCGTAGGGCCCCATTATGCAAGGCACAGTAGGTTAACTAGTATCAAATAGCTAATTTTGTTATTGAAAAATAGGTTTTGTTTCTGGACTCAGAAGTGAGTTCAGAGAAGTGTTTGATCCAAGAATAGTCATAATAAATTTAGACACCTGACGTGACCTTTGAGTCAGAGATCAGAGTGAGTCGTTTTTGTCCCCATCTCGTGCGTGGGAATGATGATTACGTCACCAAGGAGAACAAGAACTTAGCTTTATCGAGATCAGTTCGCCATGGGAGCTCGAAACGACAACGTCGTTTCGGAAAAGCGAGCGAAGTTTTCCCAAAAATGTAATCGCTCGCGATAAGGGCTGTATCCAAAAGAGATCACCATGGAAGCTTGTGGCGAGCGCATGAGGTAGCTCTCGAATGCAAGAGTTGAGGTGTGAATCGAAGAGATATGGGCCAAAGCTACTAAGAAAAACTAACAGCGTCTAACGTCCCACACAGTACGAACCTAGGAAGATGTGAATGAAGAACCAATAATGGAAACCCCTCCACTCGAATGAAAGCATGAAATAAAAAGAACAAAAGAAATCTCTCAGAAAATCCGACTTCGAGTGTCTTTATCCTCTGCTTAAAGATAGAATTTGCCCACAAAAACAGGTGCCGCGCGGCGATCACAGCCAGTAACAAGATGAGGGCCAGCGACGGACGAGATCTACAAAGGTAACTTTCTTATAATGTAAAATATCTGGAAACTGTGTTTCAAAGTGACTTTTGGACTCTTGAAAAATGTGTTTAGAAATCTGTTTAAATGACTCTTAAGAAAAGTGTGTTTAAGGTCCCTGTTGAAAAATGACTCTCCAAAATGTGTTAAAGTTACTGAGAAACATGTTTGCTTAAAGAATGACTATGAAAGTGTCTATGAAAATTGTATCATCAGAAGTATTAAGAAAAAAGATTGAAATCACTATTAATCCTCTCGTGAACATTTCGCGTTATTTTCGGCCGGAGAGGATGTGATAGCGAACTGTGAGGTGTTTTCGGAGAACTGCCTCAGTCGGAAGGATTTCTGCCTGTAGTAATAAATAAGCTCTCCCCCCCCCCCCTTTGCTTCTCGTGACGTGTAATTTCGGTAGTTATGCTGCTGCTGCTGCTGCTGCAACAACAACAACAACAACAACAACAACAGCAACAGCAACAGCAACAGCAACAACAACAACAACAACAATAACAATAACAATAATAATAATAATAATAATAATAATAATAATAATAATAATAATAATAATAATAATGGGGAAAGAAGTACCCCGGGAAATGTGCAAACAACTGAATTTCGAATATGCAAAAAAACGGTACAAACACAAACCAGAAACTGTACTAGAAAACGAAAAACACAAAATCATATGGGATATGAATGTACAAACAGACAAACCCATAACAGCAAGGAGACCGGATATGATAATAATCAACAAGGAAGAAAAACACTGCAAAATCGTAGACTTTGCCCTTCCAGCGGACCACAGAGTGAAGATCAAAGAGACGGAAAAAAGAAGCAAATATACTGAACTTACCAGAGAATTGAAAGGAATATGGAACATGAAGAAAGTCAGTATAACACCAATAATCATAGGAGCACTAGGAACAGTCCCCAAAAACATGGAGAAAAGACTAGGAGAAATAGGAATCAAAGGGATAACTGAGACCATACAAAGGACAGTAATGATCAAAACAGCTACAATCCTGAGAAATGTCCTCGAATGCGGAAACCAACCCACATAAGCAACGAATGGAGAACAAACACATGGAAGCACAAGACAACAGAACCGGGGAAAATACAACCGCGAGAGAGAGGCGCAAGCATAGGCTGACACCACGAAAATTATGGACAGAGGGTCGAGGAGGGAAAGCGCAAACCAGACCTCCACTGGAAGAGCGCGGACAGCTCTGGGACCGTGGGGAGGCTTGTTGCCACCCGGGCCCCAGAGGGGACCGATGGCTCTTATCAGCGGGAAATCGTTGGTAGGTGGCTGTTGAGATTACCGCAAGGTTATCAGCGGTGATGAACGAAAAGAGGTGGAGCATACTAGAGGCCTGAGGAGACTTGTTGTCACTCGGACTCCAGGGAATACCACAGGTTGTCAGCAGTGGGCGACCACTGACGATGACCAGTGTGATAACTCCTAGTGAGTAAATAATAATACTGGAAGAGTGCGGAGGATGCTGGGATTTTGGGAAGACTTATTGCCACCTAAATCCCAGAGATTGCCAATGGTCCTTACTAGCGAGCACTCAATGGTAAAAGGCTGTTGCGATACCGCAAGGTTATTTGTGATGGCTATCGAAAAGAGGTGAAAAATACTGGAAATCTGGGGAGACTTGTTGTCACTCAGACTCCAGGAAATACCACCGGTTGTTGTCGGTGAGCAATCACTGACGATGATCTGTGTGAGAACTCCTAGTGAGTACAAATAATAATAATGCTAATAATAACAATAATAATAATAATAATGATAATAAAAATAAAAATAAAAATAAAAATAATGATCATAATAATAATAAAAAAATAACAATAATAATAATAATAATAATAATAATAATAATAATAATAATAATAATAATAATAATATTGACTCTCTATTGGAGAGGACAACTGAAACATGTATGCACATATGTAACCAATAATGTTGGTATCAATAAAAATGTATAATATATATATATATATATATATATATATATATATATATATACAGGGTGACCCTCCAAAAAACGGACCCCCGTGTACACTTTATGTTATATCTCCTTTATTTATTCACCGATTGCCCTTATTTTACAGGACATGGCAGAATCAACGACCGTGAGTACACCAATACCTCAGTGGGAGCTGGGACAAAGAATACACTGTGTTAAATTTTACTACAAGACAGGCTCGTTTAAGAAAACCCAGGACAGTTTCATGCATCAGTTCGAATGTGAAAAAGCTCCATCCAAAAGCAGAATTCAGAACTGGGTGGACCACTTCGAGAAGTATGGGACCGTGGAGAACCTCAACGCTGCCAGTGAGAACCGTCCAAGCCACTCGGGACGTCCCAACAAGCGGACAGCCGAGCTGGTCGAAAGTGTGAAAGAATCTCTCCAGGAGAGTCCGAAACGCTCTGTGCGTAAGTGAAGTCAGTCCCTCGGTATCTCCCGTGAGACTTGCAGGAGAGTTCTGGTGAACGATATCAGAGCTTACCTATACAGAATACAGACGCTGCAGACCCTTACAGCCTCAGACAAGAAGCAGAGGAGCGCTATGGCAGTCAAGATGCTCGATAAGATCGAGGAGACACCAGATTTCCTTAACCTCCTTTGGACCTCAGATGACGCCCGCTTCCATCTCGACGGAAAGGCGAACTCCAAGACAAATGTCTTCTGGGGGTCCTCCAGACCCAATGAAGTAGCCACCAAGCCCCTACACTCTCCTAATTGCACGGTGTGGGCTGCAATCTCGGTCAGAGGCATCATCGGACCAATCTTCATCGAAGAATCTGGCGCAGCAGTGACAGTCACCAAGGAGCGGTATGTGGAGGTCCTCAAAACCTTCAAGAGTGAGCTCCAGACCCTCTACTCGGAGGCCGAGTGATCAGTCTCAAGACTAATTATGAGTGGCTACCACATAGCCCTGACCTAAGCCCCCTAGATTTTTTCCTTTGGGGCTATCTTAAGGACAGAGTGTACGCAGGGAAACCCAGAACCATCACGGAACTCAAGGAAGCCATCAGGGAGGAGGAGATGAGAGCCATTCCCAATTCAGTCTGTAAGAACGTCATGGACAACTTCGTTCTGCGCCTCAAGAAATTCACGGAGCTAAATCGAAGTCATCTAGAACACATGCTGTAAAACGAAGAAAAAAAGGCCAAATACCCTAGTGTTTTGATGTGATGTTTTGAATATAATAAACTAGTTATGACCAAAAATTAATTTCATTGGACGAGACACTAAGAAATGAGACCTAATTAGAGTTGGGGCCCGTTTTTTGGGTCATCCTGTATATAAAAAGAGAGATGAAGATAAAAAATTGCAGAAAATTACATAAAATTACCTAAGATTGATACACATTTTATTACATCGAAAATTCAGATGCAAGGAGTTACACTAATCCTTAATCCATGGATTTTCAAAGATAAAACTCTTCTCGTCAGAGGATAAAATTCGGTAATGTGATATTTATAATAAATAAATATTACCTGTTCGATTTCACTTTGAAAATTGAAGTAGAAATAACAGGAAAGGTTGGGGATGAAGAAATAAATGGCCGAGAGGGAGAATGGTAGCAGTATTGAGTAGGCATTGTCAAAGACCAAAAGGGGACGCTATGGTTCAGATAGCAAAATAGCAAACATTAATAGATTTGGAGAAAGTTTTTAAAAAAGTTTGTGTATACTTTCGTAGAATTACAAGTAAAAGTCTGTGGAGTAATATTGTAGGTATCCAATTCGGCGGATCCGAAGCGAAGATTATCTGTTAAAAGACGCTATGTGGCAAGGTTCATATCTGCTTTGAAACACCTGGCCTCCGGCCAGTGAGATGTTTCAAGAGTTGTCATATATTAGCTTAAATATTCGGCTTTTGGTAGGAAACTCAGCCGATTAAAGTGTACAGAACTGGATCCAACGAAAGCAGTTGGAATAATGCCTACAGCTAATGTCTTAAGAGTGTGTGTGAAGGAGTGGGTGGGGTTGACGAAGTGGTGGGGTTGGGGATGGTAAAGTCTATAAATTCAAGTTTTACTTTAAATTGTCAGCTAAAGCCGTGTAGTGGAGAAGGGGGTATTGGGTGTATCTGTAGGGTGGGGGGAATTCAGTTGCTTATATTTTGAGGGGGAAGAAAGGTTTTCTGCGTGCAGGGGGGGGGTGGACAGAGAAAATATAGAAAAATGGGATTTATATATAGCGCCAATTGATGATAATATTAAAAGAAATAATATTACAAGAGTATATGTTTATTTTCAGAGCTGATGTATTAAATAAATGTGAGTATTTTATTCCGAAAGCAAGGCAGGTTATCGGATTGTTATTTTTGCGTAGACTAATATTATATAAAATTATTTTAACTGATTTTAGTGGAATTAAAAGGTGAAATTCGGTGTATGTATTTAGACTAATATTATATTAAATTATAATAACTGATTTTATTGGAATTAAAAGGTGAAATTTGGTGTATGTATTTAGACTAATATTATATAAAATTATTTTAACTGATTTTAGTGGAATTAAAAGGTGAAATTCGGTGTATGTATTTAGACTAATATTATATTAAATTATTTTAACTGATTTTATTGGAATTAAAAGGTGAAATTCGGTGTATGTATTTAGACTAATATTATATAAAATTATATTACATTATATTAAATTATCTGACTTTAGTGGAATTGAAGAGTGGTGTATGTGCTTAGAGAAAGTCAAATCTTCTCAGACGAGGGAATAGATGCATATGGCAAACACGTTTAGGGAATCGAATGTACGAATCCCCCCACAAATACGTGTGCGTGCCAATTATTGATCGCTCTACTCAGCGTATTCAGCTTTACTTTATCACGATATATCACTTTAAAGATACTTCACTTATCGTTAATTCAATTATTATTATAATTATATATATACATATATACATATA
>OY744534.1:81649662-81689662 GCA_963556195.1 Sepiola atlantica | reverse complement strand
TTCCTTGATACTCTTATAATTAAGTCCAACAATAAACTAGAATTTAAGGTACACCGCAAAAACACTCACAAAAATGACTACATACATTTCTACTCCCACCATCATAGCAAGATCAAAACAGGTATAATTATAGGCTTCTTCCTACGCGCCCTTAGAATATGTAGCCCCCCACACATAGATGAAGAAATAAAATACATTTTTAATTCCCTAAAAACATTGCAATACCCCACACATTTCATATTAAATGCCAAGAAAAAAGCCTTCCAAATATTCTCCAGAAACACCACACAAAAAAATCAAACCCCTAACACCTCTCTCATAGACAGACCCCTTCTCCGACCCACGCATTCCAATAACACATCCATATGCAACACGCTCAACAAACTAGGCATTCCAATAGTACAAACCACTTCTCAATCCATAAAACAAACTTTAAACACATCCAGACATTTCCAAAAAACACCCACATCCCATGCCGGCTTATACACTGTCCCTTGCAATGATTGCCATCAATTCTACGTGGGAGAAACACAACGTGAATTAAAGAAACGATTAAATGAACATAAAAGGGACATAAAAAACAACAACCCTCTTAGTGCACTTTTCTCCCATGCTCTAGAATATGGTCATGCATTCAAATTTGAACAAGCCAAAATCACTAAACACATCCACAACAAATCTCGGCGAAGATTATTGGAAACTGCCCTCATCACATCCTCCACTACCATCAAGCAGCGAAATGGTTTCTTTAACCTATCACCCTTAATAAGCAAGATCATCCTCACAGAACAAAGTCTTTTGCCTGATCATGGCTAACTTTTATTTTCATCTCTAACCTTATGACACTCTTCCATTCACCCACACCCTTCCTTCTTCTCCCTGAATCTTTTTTTTTTTTTTTTTTTTCCCTCACATTTTTAATACTACAGTCCAAATAAACTTTCTCATGTTCCAAATATTTCAAATATTCCTCACCCACCCTTTCAATCACCCCCTCCCCCTCCCCCACCCACTCCAATCCCTCACTCATTGCTATCATTTTCCAAATATTTCAAATATTTCACACCCTATCACGACAAATCCTCCCTCTTCCCCCTCTCATCTATTTTCTCCCATACCTCTTCTTAAATTCCCTCATTTTCTCCAAACGCTCTCTAAGACCATAACTTTCGCCCATCCACCAAAATCACAGCCCCCCCTCCCTCTCTACCCATCCCCATTTTCCCTGCATACACCCCCCACACACAAACATTCCAACTCACTCTTCCCCTTCAATCTCGACCACAGCCATCAGGTCAAACACCCCCTCCCCCTCTTCCTCCAATCTCTCTCTGCCATCCATTTTACCCCTGCTCATCCCCCACCTCTTTCTCTCATCGCCAGCCACAGTAGTCCTTGCTCCCTCCACCCTTCCCCTTTTTTCTCCCACTCATTTTCATTCTCTAACAAGTACGGACGTCCAGCAAGACGCTGCCATTATTTTTCATTTTATTTTATTTTTCTTCCCAACATGTCTACCCTACATGTATCTGTGCTTGCATGATATCTTTTCTCTATATCATCATCCTGATGAAGTCTTATAAATAAAGACGAAACGTTGATGTACACATAAAAAACGTCCAGTTTTTGGTTTTCCTTTTTCATTTTACCATCACGTCGGATTACCTTCATCCTTCTCTTCCCATATATATATATATATATATATATATATATATATATATATATATATATATATATATATATATATATATATATATATATATATATATATATATATATATATATATATATATATATATATTGTCACGAATGCCGCTGGTCGGGACCACCGAAAGACATCACGTGACAATGATAAAAAAAAGTTTTAAAAAAAAGTTTTTAAAAAGTCCGGAGTGGCTCGTATTATCCCAGGTTCAAATAAAACGTGATATGGGATGGGGATTTCTCCAATATAAAATACCGTCAGGAAACAAACAAAAGATACGAAGAAACGACAAAAAGACATTAGGACTTAAATTTATATTCATTTATTTAATGAAACTGTATACTAGAAAAAAGGGGAGTGTATCTATAAAACAAAACGAAATAAAACATAAAAAAAAGTATATTCTTACGAAGAGGGGGGATTGTCTATCCTATCCCTATAGTATTGATTTACTCCTCTCCAGGAGTTAGGCACTAGGCCAGTTTTTATCTTACTCCCACAAGTAAGATGTGACCCAAGGTCGGGTCGGGAAAGTGGGGTTTAAAAATTGCCTGGGCAGCCCTGTCGGCATTCCCCGGTAGGGGCGCCTCAGGCAGTAAGCAATAAACTTACTCCTCCCCAAAGAAGGGAGGCGAAGCTGGGAGGGTCGACCTCCTAGAACTTCACAGGACAGACCATAGACCGGCGTAAATCAAGCCCCAAAGGCCAAGACAATACCAGTCTATGGGGTGCAGTATCCATCAGAACAGATACTACACTTTGATCTTAGCCAAAAGAGATCCCTATAGTAGCAGGATTCATTTCTACACAAAAATATACATATATATATAACAGCCCTAGGGGGCGAATGTCCGTGAAGAGATATTCAGGTTTTTACTTACAACTGGATGCATTGTTCGATTTAGAGTAGATATTTCCGGCATGTCGTCGTAGCCGTACCTCCTTGCACATGTAGTTTTGAAATACATTTTTTTCTCAGGAAAAACAATTCCTGGCTGGTTACTTTTCTCCGCTTAGTTCAGCGGGTCGTCTCGCCCGAGCCGAGGGCGGCTATAATTCCATTTTCATTTCTCCGCTTAGTTCAGCGGGTCGTCTCGCCCGAGCCGAGGGCGGCTATAATTCTATTTTCAACAGGCTCGTCTCGCCCGAGCCGAGGGCGGCTATAATTCCATTTTCAACAGGCTCGTCTCGCCCGAGCCGAGGGCGGCTATAATTCCATTTTCAACAGGCTCGTCTTGCCCGAGCCGAGGGCGGCTATAATTCCATTTTCAACAGGCTCGTCTCGCCCGAGCCGAGGGCGGCTATAATTCCATTTTCAACAGGCTCGTCTCGCCCGAGCCGAGGGCGGCTATAATTCCATTTTCAACAGGCTCGTCTCGCCCGAGCCGAGGGCGGCTATAATTCCATTTTCAAAAGGCTCCACTGCGATACTGTAGTCGCACATCGGTCGTCTCGCCCGAGCCGAAGGCGGATATAATTCCATCTTCAAATTCCATTTACAAAAGGCCCCTGCCTTTCCTCGCGACTTTCTTGTCGACGGTTGTTCATTTCTTCCCCGTTCAGCGCAGAGGTACTCGGGAAGACTGCCTATAGTTGTCCTCAAAATATGTCCGTCTTGACCCGGCAGCTAACGTACTTCCTTGCCGGCATCCTTCGTCCTCGGTTTTTCGTTAACTTCCTGTCGACAGTTAACTTCGCGTGCGACTTCGCGTGCGGCTGAAAGTTTTTTTTCTTCACTCTCTCTTTTTATCTCTGTTTTTCTGACGTCATTCGAGTCGCATTATTATAATTTCTCGGTCGTGTATAAATATGCAAAAATGAATCCCATCTCTCTCCGTAAACCGGAGTCGTGAGTTCGAATCCCGATAGCTCTCCCTACATTTTGTAACAATATATATACATATATATATATATACAGGGCTTTACGGAGCCCTCCAAAAAGGAGCGCGCTCCAGGTGCACGCTCCTTTTTGCTGGAGCGAAGGAGAGGAGGGCTCATTTTATATTCAGCGGGAGTGGTGCGAGAGCAACTCCATTTTGGACTAAAGAGCGGTGGTTTTATCAGTCCGCGCTCTTCGCTCCAAAATTATTTGATTTCTATTCATTAGTTTTTTATTCAGTAATAAAAAGGAAAACAAAGTTTCAGAGTTTACTCTGAGTTATTTTTAACAATTATATGAGAGTGAGAGTGAGAGAGAGAGTGGGATAGGAAGGGAGAGAGAGGGAGAAAGAACGAGAGAGTTAAGCTTGAAAACAGAAATTTTTACATCGACATGTTAAATTTGTGATGGGACACTTTTCTTAAAGCAGGAGACAATTTGGGCAACAAATGTCACTAGTGAGTCTATAGATGCCTTTGAAGTTATTTTCTTACAGATTTGAACTTTTTTGTATTTATGACAAGGATGTTTATTGTGATCGAATAAATAAGCCAATTTTTCTTTTATTTCGTGTTTTAAAATAAAGAATTTTAGGTTCAATTATACTATAGGGGCCGTTGGATTTTCTCGCTCATTTCGCTAGGTATTCACCCAAATGTTCGATAAAATCGATTTTGGGGGTGAAATGGTACATATTGTCGTGACAAAAAATTCTAATTTATTTTTTAGCATATATCAAATTGAACTTTTATGCCACATTTTTACCCGTCGTCTTTTCGGCGACATTGTTTTATTCTTAAATTCACGACTACTATGTTTTAACCTTTTCATGTTTGCGTTTAAATTCGTTAAATTCCGTTCAAACTTGCTTTTGTAAATAGAATGCTCAAAGCTTTTTTTGTGTCTAATAAAGTGCTATAGCAGAAAAAATATGTTTAGTCCAAGGAAAAAATATATTTAGTCCAAGGAAAAATATTAGTTCAAGGAACAAAACAATCAAAACCAACATGACCGCTAGCGATTAGAACCTGGAATTAAAGTTAGATTCTCAACACTTTAAAAAGTAAATGAGAATTTTATTTCAAGACCAAACATTTAATTAAGACCAACAATCAGTTTTATCGAAAATTTGAACGAATACCAAGCGAAATGAGCGAAAGAAAACAGCGGTTTCTATTCTACAATCAAACCGATGTTTAAACTTAATTAAATTAAAGAAAATATCTTAAATTTTAATTTAAAAAAAGCAAATAATTAGACTTTCTGACTAATTTGTTGTCTTTTTAGAACCGAAAGTAGATTAGATATCTTTCTTAATCTAAAATATCTATTATCGAATGTTAAAATTGTGAACAGTTTGTTTTTGTTAGAGATTTCAAATATAAATGTTTTAACCTTTTTTATTCAAATTTTAAATTTTAATAAATGTTTTTACCCGACCTAGGAAAACTTGCTCCAGTTAATTTTTCGGGGGAGGAAAATTTGACCCGATATTTTTTCAACTCCCGGTCTAGGCCAGATATTTTGTATGAAAGTTTAAGACATTAAATGGATCTCTGAATTGATTATTGACAATTTATTGATATTTTTTGGCCAACTTATGAAAAATATTTTTTTATTCAATCTTTAAAAAAATAAATTCAATGTTTTTTTTCGCCCCAAATTGTACTATTGAAAAAAAAATGGATAAATCGATTTGTTTAAAAGTACTTGCGCGTTTCTCTGTTGTAAATAATAATATACATTATATAATATAGTTACGTTCGTAAAACAAACAAATATTAAACAACAACACAACGATTAATGTTGCCCTGGATGTCTCTCCTCTCCTAGAGAAATGTTTTCTTTAAAAAGAAAATAATCACTAATAATGTTTAAAAGTAAAACTTTATTTACTAAAAACAAATCTAAATTCCCTTCCAAAATGAATAGAAAAAATATCGGGTCAAATTTTCCTTTCCTGAAAAATAAGTTGTTAATGTAATGAAAATTAAAATTGTTTTAAAATACTTCAGGGATTTTTCTATTTCTATTTTATACCCCAGGAAACGAAAATTTACGTATAATCCTATACTTTGTCCGACATGTTCTCCTAAAACTCTCAAAATATTAGCGAGATTTTGTCAAACATTATCTTACGGTCTTACACTTAAAGTGACATCCCCACCCATGTTGACGAGATCTTTTGGCGCCCACCCCTGTCCTTCAACCATTCATTGGCAAAATAGAACGTTTATGAAAGAAAGTAGTGGAGCGCATAAAGCCCTGTATATATGTATGTATATATATATATATGTATATATATATATACATATATATGTATATATACATATATATATATATATATACATATATGTATGTATATACATATATGTATATATATGTATATATATACATATATATGTATTATATATATACATATATGTATATATATATATGTATATATATACATATATATCTATGTATATATATACATATATATATGTATGCATATACATATATGTTTATATATATATGTATATATATATAGGTATATACATATATGTTTATGTTTATATATATATATATATATATAAATATATTTTATAAATACATATTAATAATTAATTACCTACACACATCGACGTTTCATGCTTACACAATCTTCAGCACTGATTCCCGACAGTCGGCAGGCCCGAACTCCGATCACAAATCGCAACTGATTCGCAGTCAAGAGCGTTACCCGCTGGCCACCACAAATTAGCTTGGAATTTAGGAGGAATTTAACTTTGAAATGCCAAGTCGGCGAGTATCTACAACGAGCAGCGAAGAGTGATCAACAACAACAAACTGTGTTGGATCTAGCAATGAAGCTAGTAGTACTGCTTGTTATTAAATTCACTCAGAGTGCCCAGCCTTAGTAAAGTGGGCTATATAATAATATTTTATCAATAAATATAATTAATTTATTTTATATATATATATATATATATATATATATATATATATATATATATATATATATATACATATATATATATACACACATATATATATATATATATATATATATATATATACATATATATATATATATATATAAAAGAAGGTAGTGCAGTATTAGTGCAGTTCCAACGAGAGAAAAGTATATATGCAAAGGAGTAAGGCTACCAACATTTGTAAAATGTTTTTTTCAACATTTATTTATTATTTTGTTATTTTATAATTTTATAATTTTATATAACGCGTTTCAAGCGGTGGTCCGCTTTCATCAGATATGTAAATCCATTTGAAGAAATGTCTTTCGATTTGAAAGGGTGTTTTTTCATTTGAGGAAATTTGTTATTGTTTGACGTTTTTGCGCATACGTGGGTTTGCGGGTGTGTGAGTACGTGTTTTGATAATTTTATATCTTTTATTTTTTATTTTTTTAATTTTTCCTGCTTCTCTTGATCAAAGTCGTGTTAAGTACGTATTATTTTCACCTTTATTTTATCGGTCATCTTAATTTCTCAGGGTGCATAGATTTTCTATTGAAATGTATTACTTTTTATTGCCCTGTCTCCAAGAAGGCTGGTGTGCCCTCGTGTGTGTGTTCGTGTGTGCGCGCACACGTGTGGTCAGTTCTGAATCTTGTACATAGGTGAGCGACATATACACCCATCCACACCCACACATACACACAAACACGCACACACACACCCACACATACACACAAACACGCACACACACACACACACACATATATATATATATATATATATATATATATATATATATGAAGCAATCCAACAAAAGATATAAGCGTCAACTAATATCTTATAATTAGTGAAACATCCGGATAAAAACTGAAGCTCAATATACTGGATAGAGCATTAATATCATAATATAAAATGAAGTAATAAAATAAGGTGTCAATCAAATTTTATTAGAATTCAAAATTCAAGCAAAGTATCCTTAAGTCCTTAGCTCATGAGTTTTCAAAGATAATTCTTCTCTTCAGAGGACCATTACCGCAGTTATACTACTACAGGTAATAAAATTACGCTTTGAAAATATATAAAATTATATACACAAATACATAAAAAAAGAGAAGAATTATCTTTGAAAACTCATGAGCTAAGAACTTAAGGATACTTTGCTTGAATTTTGAATTCTAATAAAATTTGATTGACACCTTATTTTATTACTTCATTTTATATTATAATATTTATATATATATATATATATAATATTTTTATACTTACTTATTTTTTACTTACATACATTAGTGTTTGATGCTGTATGCAATCATCAGTGTAAGAAATGTTAATTACTGCTGGTGTAAGGATTCGAACCCAGTTACAAAGTCCCCTTCGACTTTGCAGTTTAAGCTTTCACTCCCAAGATACCATTAATCAACACAGAAAGAAGGGAATTTAAAGTCTATTAATGTTAAATGGCGGACACGTACAGCAAGAAGTCAGAGAGTGTTCAACTTGCCGGGGCAGGGAACGTTGCGTAGCGCCTTAGTGTGACTGCCTGTTTATAAATTAACTTAGAGGTCAATCCTTGTATTTAAGGAGGAAATAACATTATTTTTATAAATATTAATTAATTTTACCTAAATACACTAATATTTCTTACTATATGCAATCATCAGTGTAGAAAATGTTAAGTACTACTGGTTTAAGGATTCGAACCCAGTTACAAAGTCACCTTCGACTTCGCAGTCTAAGCCTTTTATCCTCAAGTCTCCCTCCCCCTCTCTCTTTTTCTGTATATAAGTATATATATATATATATATATATATATATATATATATATATATATATATATATATATATATATATATATATATATATATATATATATATATGCCGCCCATAAAATAGGCTTGGTTCTGTAGCGAGTTGTATTAACACAGCTGTCATCGTGGCTTCAATGCAATGTTCCTTTCAAAAGTCGAACTCTTTAAGAAGGCTGCCTTTAAATAGGATTAATCTCTCGCTGATTTACCGAGTTGTTGACATCGGCCGTGTGGGCTGGCACATTGGAATTTGAGTTTAAAATATAACTCGTGTTCCGGGGTTCGAGTCCGACGACCGGTGTGACTAATTCTTTTCTACACTGACGATTCCAGTAAAGATGAAACGTATACGTATGTAGATAAAAAAAAAACAAATATTTATAATTATATATATATATATATATATATATATATATATAAATATATAATATGGAAATAAAGAATTCACATACACATCGTAGTTGTCAGCACTATAAATTATTTCGACGTCCTGGCTTCTTCAAAATGCTAACGGTACAACTACATATTGGAATCAATTTCCAATATGTAGTTATCCTGTTAGCATTTTGAAGAGGCCAGGGGGTCGAAATAAATTATAGTGCTGACAACTACAATGTGTATGTGAATATTTTCTTTCCATATTTTATTCTTGCTCTGTTTTCTACATACTCGGATTTCTGACCGAAATTATTTACTTTAACAAACACACTCACTATATATATATATATATATATATATATATATATATATATATATATATATATATATATATATATATATATATATATATATCCAGACACGTATTTCGTCATCTTTACAACTTGTCAGTGTGCCTAGACCTAGTGAGATTCGAAACCGGGATCCCAATGACTACATCCGGCGCTCTACGATCTGGTATTATAAGTAGTGGTAGTGGCCGTTTTTTTGAATTTCAATCTGAAATTGAAATATTAATTTAAATAAAATAAAATGGTTTAAACTGTCGAATAGAATATACAAGTCAGTTATTTTAATACGTTCGTATTAATTGAAAAAAAAAGAAAGACTAAATTTGATTTTGACCCTTTGAAAATCGACACCAATGTGAAAATATTAAGCCTGTCGAGTCGAAAGTCATTTAAACTGGCTTTAAAATTCTTAGCAAATCTTCATCTATAAAAAGATTGGAAATTTTGGGAGCTACTTACATCCAATGATTTTATAAATTAAGATTAAAACAACTTTAACTTGTTCGAATCCTCACTTTACCCCAGTTGAAATGGATTGAGTTCACCTTGAGAAACCCCCTTCCCTCTGTTTTGATAAGCTTCTAGGACTGACGTCCCCGCCCCCCAGATCTGTAGCGGAAGACTAACATCTATCTGTTGCTATAGTCTCTGCAAAAATGGTTGGATCATTCTACTGCTCCAGAAAGTATCTCAACTCTGGTGGAACCTTATATCTGTATGAGAGCCAAATACGTCCTAAGATGGAGTACTGTTGTCACATTTGGAGAGGTGTCATTCAGGGCACTCTCGCCTGCCCTGAAAAGGTATACAAAGACTTCGGAATCTAGTCTGGGATATCCCATTCTCTTCCCTGCAGCCTCTTTCCGACAGAAGAGATGATGCTAGTCTTTCTCTACTCTCCCTTTTTTTTTCCATGGTAGGTGCTCGACTGAGCTCTAATCTCTGACCCTAACCCTAACCCTAACCCGACCCTAACCCTAACCCCCCTCCCAGTAAAACATTTACAGAAAAAAACACGTCTAGTTACAACCACTGTAAATAATTTTCCTTTCTCCATCTGTGTGTCTAAAACCAAACAGAACTTCCATGAGCAAAGTTTCTTTCAAATAACTGTCTGTCTGTGGAACGCAATACCACGGGGCTGCTTCCAAGTTGACTACAACACGGTCGTTTTCAAGTCCAACTTTAACAAATTCTTGTTGAGCGAAATCAAATTCAGCCCAGATTCAACCTTGTTCTCGAGTGGCTTTTGGACCTTGATGAGCTGTCACTCGTAAGTAAAAAAAATACTTATATAGGGTGGGCAAAAATAAGGGTCCTATTTTAAAAAATTCATAACTTTTTTATTTATTGATTTAAAAAAATTTTTTTTTTAGAATAAGTAAAGGACCCCTTCCGAAGCAAGCATGAGCCGTATTAGCCCTAAGGAACGTACCCTCATTTACAAAACATTATTTTTGCTTTAAAAACTCAAAACAGTGTAAAAAACAATACTTTAGTTTTTGTAAGTTTTAAGAAGTTTTTTTCGGCTAAAATTTGTTTTATTTATTTCAAAAAATCTCGGAAGGGTCAGTCTACACACACATAAAGTTTGGTGAGTTTAACTTTTATTTTGTGGAAGTTATTCAAATTCAAGTTATTCAAATTTAAAGATAGGACCCTTATTTTGGCCCACCCTGTACTTTATAACAATTTGGTTCATTAATAATCTAATGACCAAAAAATACTGTAAAAATTAAATTTAACTTGGAAAATCCTATTAATTTTAAAAAGTATAATCAAAACAAAAAAAAAACACAAACATCACAAAATAACATCATAGTAAAAAAAGCGAAATAAAACTGAAGGTTAAATACTCCCGGGCAACGCCGAATAGGTACACTGGTAATCATTCCTGTTATCGACATAAATTATGTTAAAGGAAATATAGTTGGGTAATAAGTCAAAAATATTTAATTTTGCTTTATCTACCTATTTGTTAGCTATTTGCGTTAAAAAAATAATATTTACTAGTAGATATACGCCTTTTAAGTTGTCGTGAATATCGGTTCTGAGGGAAAGCAGCCATCTTTGTCTAACCAGTTAGTAACGTAAACAAAGATGGACACTTTCCTCAAATGAGAAAGTAAAGCAAAATAAATTGTTTTTCACTAATTTCCCAACGATATTCCCTTCGAAATAATTTATGTCTCTAATAGTAATGATTATCGGTACAGTTGGTTTTCAGTAGTTTTGAGTTTAAGAAATAATAATATTAAAGAATATGGCGGGATATATTAAAAAAAAAAAAGTGGTTTAGTTACCGTGACGAACTCACGCTAAATTTCTGTTGTGATAAGATTGTTTTGGGGATTTAATTTCGGGGCCACTAGAAATGAAATGCTGAATTATCTCCCTTGGACTAGTTGATCGCGAGTTATCCCCCTTTGTATATAATGTTCATCAATTTGGAAACTTCTCATCCTAAGAGATAAAAACAACTTATAAATACAGATAATTTAATAAATAAATATAATTGTACATTTGTAGATTAACAGCCTCGCAGAATTAGGCCCATCCACAAAAACAAAATGGGATTCTACTTTTTTAGGCGATTCCGTGTAAACATCGTGAAAAACCTGGCGGAAAGAAGGAAAAAAAAACACACACAATTATTTTATAATTTAGAGTGGGGTATCAGTTTCGTATATAAGTTTAACGTAAACAGATCTCACATTTCCGGATGATTCTCACTTTTTAGGGCAGTTAATCAATTTCTTTGTCGCCAATTGTAAGCCTGAGTGGTAAGTTCATAAAACTACACGTAATCGCCTAAGAAAGACTATGGCCAGGGTGGAAGTGTGTTTATGGCGGGAGATTCAAAAGGAGAACAAAGGGTTTTTGGATTTTAACCACAGTCGCGAAGGATTTCGGACAAATGGTTTTGCGATAATGAATCCCCCAACCATAGGTAGTGTGATAGATGCCTTTATAACTGCATGTTATCACACCATTAATCTTCCACCATCGGACCACGTGGGGATTAAATAAAACAGTTTAAGACAACCAAGATAAAGGAAGAAAATATCTAAACTTACCTTAAAGACAGCGAAGGAATTAGGAAGCTATACACATATACGAAGAGGCCTTTTATAATGGTTAATAACAAAAGGAAAGGAATAACATTTTATCAACGAAAACAATTTATTTACTATTTGAAACATTTTAAAGAGTTCTTAGATTCGTACTTGTGATTGTATATATGTGCGAGCATGTGAATGTCAGTTGGGTGGAAATTTTGTGAATGGTGAATGTGTGAAGGAAAAAGTTCGTTTGGATTACGAGAGATTCTTAAAGAAATGTTCCTTTATGTTCGTCAAATTGAAAGATTGAAGAATTGTTCATCGAATTGAAAGATGTGAATAAGATTACCTTTTTCTCACCCCCTCCTCCACACAGCTCGTTCGAGCTGGTGGTGGGGGGGTTTGTCGACGAGAGTTTCTTTGTGTGCGTCCGGCCAGAACGCTGAAGGCAAAAAGAGGAAGAGGAAAAGAACGTCCCCTTCTTTATAGATTTAAGATCACGTATGGCCGAGCTGACCTGTCGGCCGCCCATTGGTCAGAAACCTCCGGCCACCGTGATTAGGCGAGATTTCGCGAGTTTCACCAGAGGCAAAGAAGGGTCAAACAAAGAAAGAAAGAAAGGAAGAAAGAGAGAGAGTAAGCCGAACGAACCCAGAAAGAAAAGGGGTAGCTAAACAGGCTAGCCCTTTCCCCAATGCCCGCTCGTCTCATCTGCCACAATAGTCCCCCACCAGTAAGCGGAGCTTACCCGATAGACACTATCCTATTTCAATTTTACTTTTATTTATTTATATATATAACAACAATCTTTATCAGCGAGGATTTAGCGTTCATTCCGGGATGGATGAAGCCTAAGTTATATGGGTGTTCCAGCAAAATTAGCGTTCGCGGGCGAAATTTTAATTTTTGTGCGCATTAGGATTTTCCGCCACGCGAAGCTGGTATTGTTTGTAGTTTTAGTTTTCGGATGTGTATTTTTCTGCTGAAACTTAGCGTTCACCTAGAGATTCTTGGGCTGAGGAAATATCAGGAGAAAGAAATGTCTCTAGACGAAGCTGGGTATTTTTAGGAAACAATCTTTAGGCTTGCGTTTAAATTTGGTCGCGTTCATGTAAGTATTCTTTAGCTGATACAAATTTTCTCAGGTTGTAGATTTCTCACACGAAGCTGTATTTGGCTTGGGAGATTCAACGCTTGGCGCCTTTTGTTGCTTCCATTGTTCCTCGACTGATAAGACTATCATCATTATTTTTTTTTTTTTTGGTTGTCGGGTTGACGTCATTAATTTTTCATTAAAAAATATTTTTTTTTTTTTGTAATGCCCATTGTAGCTCCATTTTTTTTTAATGGCGTTTGGCGGGATTTTTCATTGTCCGGCATATTTGCGCCATGTGGGAAGATTCCTGTTTTTTGTAGAGAGATTTGATTTTTTTTTTTTTTTTTGTGTAGACCCATCTCTCCTTGTCTCGCGAAAAGCACTTTCCTTCTTTTGTTCAGTGAAAGGATGTTTTTTTTGTTTTTTGTTTCGTTAAAATTTGTTTTTGAAAGAAGTTTTTTTTTTTGTAATAAAATATTCTTGTGTTTTTTTTTGTTTGTTAGAAATGATTTTTGTTTTTCAAGATTCTTGCGTTGCTTCGTGAAAAGGATTCTTTTTTTTGTTGTTGTTGAAAGGGATTTTGTTTGTTCTATGAAAAAGGATTTTTTTTTTGTTGAAAGGAATTTTGTTGTTTGTCTTATGAAAAGGATTTTTTTTTTTTTGTTGAAAGAGATTTTTTTTTTTTTTGTGATGTGAGACGCTCATTTTTTTTTTTGTTGTTAAGTTCGTAGACTTGTATTTTCTTCGTATATGAATTTTTGTTTTTTTTGTTTAACTTACTGCCGTATTCTATTCTAAGTTTCCTTCGCTAAATAAGATTAATATTTAAATTTATTTGTTTGTCTTTAAGCCTAGAAATGGTTATCTTATTTTTTTTTATCTTAAAATTTAATCAGAAGGATTTGTATTTATGTTATCGTAGAAGGATTTAGTTAGCGTGTTAACGTCGAAGAGGTCACCAATTATGGCCGGGGTGGAAGTGTGTTTATGGCGGGAGATTCAAAAGGAGAACAAAGGGTTTTTGGATTTTAACCACAGTCGCGAAGGATTTCGGACAAATGGTTTTGCGATAATGAATCCCCCAACCATAGGTAGTGTGATAGATGCCTTTATAACTGCATGTTATCACACCATTAATCTTCCACCATCGGACCACGTGGGGATTAAATAAAACAGTTTAAGACAACCAAGATAAAGGAAGAAAATATCTAAACTTACCTTAAAGACAGCGAAGGAATTAGGAAGCTATACACATATACGAAGAGGCCTTTTATAATGGTTAATAACAAAAGGAAAGGAATAACATTTTATCAACGAAAACAATTTATTTACTATTTGAAACATTTTAAAGAGTTCTTAGATTCGTACTTGTGATTGTATATATGTGCGAGCATGTGAATGTCAGTTGGGTGGAAATTTTGTGAATGGTGAATGTGTGAAGGAAAAAGTTCGTTTGGATTACGAGAGATTCTTAAAGAAATGTTCCTTTATGTTCGTCAAATTGAAAGATTGAAGAATTGTTCATCGAATTGAAAGATGTGAATAAGATTACCTTTTTCTCACCCCCTCCTCCACACAGCTCGTTCGAGCTGGTGGTGGGGGGGTTTGTCGACGAGAGTTTCTTTGTGTGCGTCCGGCCAGAACGCTGAAGGCAAAAAGAGGAAGAGGAAAAGAACGTCCCCTTCTTTATAGATTTAAGATCACGTATGGCCGAGCTGACCTGTCGGCCGCCCATTGGTCAGAAACCTCCGGCCACCGTGATTAGGCGAGATTTCGCGAGTTTCACCAGAGGCAAAGAAGGGTCAAACAAAGAAAGAAAGAAAGGAAGAAAGAGAGAGAGTAAGCCGAACGAACCCAGAAAGAAAAGGGGTAGCTAAACAGGCTAGCCCTTTCCCCAATGCCCGCTCGTCTCATCTGCCACAAGACCCCCCCCCTAAAAAAAACGACGCACAATGTGGTTAACTGCCATAAAACACATGTCTGTGTGTGGGGTGGTAAATGAGGGTGTTAATCCACAAGAATACCGTCATTATTTTTATCCTTACGATAATCGAGTTTGAGTTTACGATTCTATCCGAAGACAACAAAAATATATAGACGAATAAATAAAAACAGTGTTTTTTTTTTTAAATGGGTAAATCCAATTTGATTAAACAATACATGCGTATCTATTTTCTGGTTGGGAGGAACCAGTTACCAAAAGTTCGTATAGCACCCCGAGCGGTGGGGCTATCACTTAGGATAATACACATAAGTCGAAGATCATTTCTACGAAAGTTCACGTTCCTATGTCTAATAGGTTAAAAGTAGTTAGCATACATATAAGCCTGGATACACACAGTCGGATAGAGGATCAAAGTGCACTATCTACTATACCCTGAGTCAGATGACGAGAAATCGGCGCTCTTGTATAAGCAGTAACCGATCTGAGAACTATTTTTCTTAGCCGCCGCTATTCCGAAGTCGCTGATACTTTGACAAGGGAGATAACTTTATTAATAAAAAAACATGTTACGGTTTTGAAATGCGTTAAAAACCCTAACCCCTAACCCTAACCCTAAACCCCTAACCCTAAACCCTAAACCCTAACCCGTTCAAAATAACTTTTAAGCACTTTTATTTACATGCCACAAATTGTATACACTTTATATAAACATAAAAAGAAAAGTTATCTTCTTTCATGCTGCGATAAACAAAGTTATCTCCCTTGACAAAGTATAAGCGAATTAGGAATAGCTGCGGCTAAGAAAAATAGAGTTATCTCCCTCAGATCGGTTACTGCTTATACAAGAGCGCTGAGAAATCCTCCTAGATTAAGGCAATGTTTATTTTTATTGCCAATTCAGAGTGTTCCTGATCGGTGAGCAAACACCCCTCCACATTAAAAAAAAAACTAACCTTGTGTCAAACTCTTCTTTTGTGATGAGGCAAGAATATATGGACACATATATTTCTTTTATATCTGCATGAGTCAGCGTGATGCTGCTGATATAATAAACTCGCTAAGGGAGAGAAGAGAGTTTTCGGACCAGAGTTGTGCCCCTTGGAAAAAGAGGGTCAGGATGTAGCAGTCACCAATAGGGACTACTTTTGAATGCGTAATCACTGTCCTTGTGAGCTGACTTGTCCAATCAAATCACAGGGCGCAGTAATATCGTTAGTTCCCTAAGGGACTACTTATGTCCCCTTAGGGTTCGAAGAAAAAGATCAGACGACCTCCTGCCACCAGTTTGGACACATCGCGGAGAGCACCGGCGAGGAACGAGGAAACGCTCTCTCTCCTGCCGCCGTCGCCACTCGACGACTACTACCATCTTCACCAGAAGATACCACGGGCAGCCCTAAGAACTTTTATATTCTTCCTCTTTCTCAGACGGACACCGTCCCACTCTCTTCTACTTATACCAAACGGTATAGGTAACCTTGAGTAAATAAAACCCCTTTTTGTTATAGTTACAGAAATACTTTTCGTTGTTCCGTTTCTTTACGAGAAGATAAAAGGATAACCCCTTTCATTCTTCTAATCATCACCTTACAAGAACCCTCTTTCAATATAAAGAGAATGTCGTGTAAATACAAGACGTCAGTTGCTACTCTCGTAAGATGACGTCGGTCCGAGATTGAACCTCTGATATTTTTTTCAATTCGGACGTTGGTTTCTGGACTAACTTAATGTGTTTGAGATCAACCTCGACAAAAATCACCCAGCACAAGCTACTGTAAGTTTTTTTTTGCGTGTAACTCATCACGATCTCACCATATCATTATAACTATGTGCATTCAGTTGTATTTGAAACTTGTATTAATTATATGTACACTCTGCCTTGTAGCAGTAGTAATACAAACGGCAACAACAACAGCAACAGCAGCAGCAGCAGCCATTAAAAATGTTTGAAATATCGGATCAAGAGTACAATAAGGACCCCAGTTCAGTAGCACAACACGCAGTACATGTTTTGGAAGTCACCGGCATCTTTCGGTTCGTCTTCCGGTTGACCTCGCAATACACGTGGTCGCTATTTACAAAACAACTTGTAAATGAAATAAATGAAATATATACGCTTTTTTATAATCTTTAGTTTTGCAATAAACAAAACAATTTATCGTTGTTTTTTGCTTTACTTTTATTTACTAAAAAAAACAACAAATTTTAAACGCAGAACATTCTATATTTCGTGTTGTGTATTTTAAGAAAAAGTGTATTGCGAGGTCAACCAGAAGACGCCGGTGACTTCCGGAATATGTTCCGCGTGTTGTGTTAATGAACTGGGGTCCTTATTGTACCCTTGCTCCGAAATATCTGCTACTTCAAAGCTAGGTACTGATTGGAACAAACATTTAATTTCGATTCTGCTTTAACCAATCAGAAACAATCTCTTATGCAAGCAGACCACTTGTCTTGAAGGTTATTTAAGAGAGTGCTCGCCACCGTTTTTTCTCTTTTGCCGTAAGCAGGCCCCTACTAAGTAATCAACCCATGTTGCTGAGTTCAGACACCAAACCCCTCGATTGGGACGCAAACAAAAACAAAAAACGCTGAGTAATGGCTCTCGACATATCCAAGATGGCTGATCTGCCGCACATGGACTTATTCCAATACTATTTCGACACATGCTTACTTACACACTGATTATGAACTCAGCCTACCTTTAGACTAATACATATGTACTGCCTTATTGAGAACATTCTCCTATTATGAACTATTCTATGTTCCCTACAAATAGGACATTTATTTTATGTATTATGGACTCTCAAACAGTTGTCTTCGTCTAGACTCATGGACTCTATTCTATCACATGTTAACGAAGATGGCTAATATAGTTAGAATGAGAATTCGTTCCTTATTCTACAATTTTGTGTGTTTCTTTTATGTTTTGTTATAGTTTGCTGAGAGAAACTATTTAATAAATATATATTTTGTTAACCCGGCCTCTTTATTGTCTTTTGTGGCCGATGTATGCATGTTGTCCGAGTAAGGCACGAAGTACCTAGGCCACTCATGTGTTTAGGCGATTCGTTTAAATTGCCTAACCACATGTTGCTATCTATATGCAATATTCTCATTCTTCAACTATTAACCTACATGATGAATTGGCTTTGTGATACAAAAAGTGGAAACACACTTGAATGATATCTCTAAATTCTATCAAAGTAGACACAATCTGCCCATCAATTCGTTTATAAGATATTGCTTTTTAAAACCATGCAAGGCTGTAGAAATACCTGGTATAGTACGCAGGTAAGGAGTTCCCCACGATGTGAGATGGAGCCGTAGATCTTATCAGATCATCAATCTATAAGGCGCGGGCAACCTTTTTCAGAGTGAGGGCCAGATGAGACTTTTGGAGGAAGATCGCGGGTCGGAGTGAAAAACGAAATCTCAGAATTACTATATTTTGTTTACATGAATAAATTGTACAAAAATTGCACTGAACACTCTACAAATCTGATATTTTTTCTCAAGAGACTTCTGTATGTGATGTTATAAAAGGCGCCGACGAAGAGCCATTTTGGAATCATAAAAAATGATGACGGGGATGTAGCAAGTTGATACAGCATTCGTTTTGACACACCTCACATAAGTTCTCTGTTTCATGCCCTTTCCTCGTCTCTCGTTTCCTCCTTGCCCCTTTCTTTCTCTTTTTTCTATTTTTATCTCAGGCCAAGGATTTGAAATTTATAGTTAAAGAAAAATGAAATATACATGCATCATCGCTCGCTGATATTTATACATTTTTATCCCACTGTACATCTTAATGGAACCCTACTTTTACGTCTATGTCACAAAATGATATGAGTTTTACTGGGAGGTCCGCGGGTCGGATTGCAATAATAAAGCATAACAGGATGGCGGGTCGGACGGTAAGCCTTCGCGGGCCGGATGTGGCCCGCGGGCCGGAGGTTGTCCGCCCCTGATCTATGCAGAGGAAACTCTAATGTAAAAGCTGCGCTTCTGCATCATATCTTCAATCATCCTGGCTCGGCTTGTGAGGAGAGCGTGCTTCGTGTGTCGTATGAGCGCACAACATGGTCAACTTTATGTATATTACTAAAAGGACAATGCGAAGTATATTTTCGGAAGCTTCACGACACTTGCTCCTCAACTATTTTGTCTCTTAATCCTTAGTGTTGGGTAGTGTGAGCTTTGAGTATACGAGACCTGTCTAAAAAGTATCCGACCTGATGCCAAAAATAAATATTTCAAATACGTGACAGTGTTGGGACCATAATCCCCTTCAAAGTAGGTCCCTTCTTCTTGCACAGACTTAACCCACCGATCCATCCACTAGAATGGTGTTCATCTCCGCCGTCGCGTTAGATTCAGCAGGTGTTTGAAGAAGATGCGATGGGTGTAACACAAATTAAGGAGTGGTTCAACCGATTCAAAAATGACCGCACATCAGCGGCAAGTGACTAGCGTTCTGGAAGGCCCCAAACTTCTCGGGGTGCAGCTGTTGTTGAGAGGGTGCGAAAAAAGAGATAATGCGGAACGCGACGAGGGAGATGAACACCATTTTGAAAGAAGACTTCTAGAGATGTTTCCGGCAGTGGATGGATCGGTGGGCTAAGTGTGTTCAAGCACAAGGGCTTATTTTGAAGGGGGAGTAGTGTCTCAACCCCGTCACGTATTTTAAATATTTTTTCTGGCCTACGGTCGGATACATTTTTAACAGACATATTATTTTCTTTCCTTGTTGTCATGTCGCTATTAACCCGTAAATGCTTTTTTTTGCAAACATAACTCAATCCCAAAACCAAGACATATGTTAACTCTTAAATGCTTCTTGTTTCAAATATGAAACATTCCAACAAAATGCCTATTTAATAAAATATTTAACGAAAATGTGTCAAACTGCAACTTGTTTCACATCTGCAACGAGCCTGCTGGCAAGTGTGAGTAGGTATTAGTATGATGTTGCATCAGCACACCCGCTAAATAGATAATCAGTATCTTCTTTGTTACGGACGAGTGCCATCTGTGTGTCATCTGCCTTATTCCAAAGCTTAAACTTTAAAATCCGGTCATTATAATGGTAAGTAAAATTTATTTTATGATTCTCAAGTGTATAGTGATTATTTAGATGCATATATTGTGGTGTTTTGTTATACGTGTAAAATTTTATGCAATTTGTTGCACATCTGCAACAGCATTTATTTTTGTTCAATAAATATATATTTTCCCCAAAATCATTTATACTATTTTATATTGCTCCTATGAAACGTTTTTTAATTGACAAAAAATTTTCAAATCGATATCTAATATATAAAGTAGACGATTTTTCCCCTGTACCTTCTCGGAGAATAGGAAAATAACCACATGCATCACAGGCTACTAAACTCACCATTACATTACACTTATTAACTCGAGCGTGTTTTAGTACATGTGTTCTTCTTTTTTCCCAGCTAACACTAACTATTACATTTGGCCCACCATCCACGACACTCTGAAAAACCAACTCCATATAGGTGGTAGCAAAAACTTTTCTCCCTAACAATTCTGTACTGTGACTACACTCATCGACACCGGGAACTAATAAACACAGCTTAATTTTCACAAAACACCCGTTCTTATTTATTATTTGCCTGGTATTAATTTACTACATGATATAAAGCAATACACAAAGACCGCTCCCGTTCACTCTGATGATTTTCCGCGAATATCAGATTACGTTATTTTTAATTCTACCTATGACTTCTATATTTATATTCATTCCGGAATTAAGCGAATGAAATTAACGAACACAGTTCCTGCAACATTTAATCATTCAACATGGCGGCTACAACTTCCTATTTAATTCAATAAGCACCAAGACACTGGTAGACCCCGATAGATTTACATTTTCAAAATCATACACCGTTAACACGCATACTATAGAAGACTTGCCCAACCTAAATAGTGTCATTGTTGCACTTTCTATTTGGTCGCAGAAGCTAAAGCTTAACATAACACGCATTCCAATAATCAAGCTTAAGTTAATTCGCCTATTTTCACATGCATTTTTAGTCCGAACCCGTGGTGCAGTTGTTAAGAAGGCAGGTTTCATGATCGCCACTTTTAGCGTTCGATCCCATTCTACTCTACCACTTTTTACATTTCTTTTTAAATTTAAAACATTCGCTAACACGGTAGACGGGGGCGGGGAGAAAAACAATAGGCCATTTTCTTTTTTTATTCGACGTCATGCAATAGGTAGTACTTTCTCCCGTGCAACGCCGGGCGACGGGTTCCGTTAGTAAAAAATAAAGCATTAAGGGCTAAGAATTCTAGAGATAAACGTGTTACCTGGGCTGA
Source organism: Sepiola atlantica (assembly GCA_963556195.1). Lineage (NCBI taxonomy): Eukaryota > Metazoa > Mollusca > Cephalopoda > Sepiida > Sepiolidae > Sepiola > Sepiola atlantica. Next base: position 81,668,131 of record OY744534.1, on the reverse strand, counting down.
CGCTATCCACTTAATAGTTCAAGGACCCAAACCATAGAGTAATTCCAAAGGAGGCTGTCCTATCAGCAGGTGTACAATACTGGGGTTGCTGGTTTGCCATTTTGTGAATAGAATCTGGTCCATGCAGTCCCTACTGGTGTGACCTCGCGATGCCATATTAGTGGAAACTGCTATTATTATTATTATTATTATTATTATTATTATTATTATTATTATTATTATTATTATTATTATTATTATTATTATTTAGTCAGCGGGGTTGAAAATACGCAAAGAATACAACAAAGTAAAAAATGAGATTCGTACAGAAGATGGACTGCCGAACATGTACGTCGACTTAGATTATTTAACTGACTAGTCATACGCCCAGAGATAGCTGAAATTGGAGGAAAGAAGAAAAACATCTTTTTTAGAATTTAGAGTGGGCGATCAATTTCAAATATACTATTCTGATCCATTCTAGCATTTCAATGCAGTTAAATAATTTCGTTTTTTCTATGAGAGATAAATTCTGTGGGTTTATTTTTTTTTGTAAGGGGACTGGGTAGTTCATGTTGAAAAGTTAATTTAAAAAATACTTCTCATCATTAAAAATTATTGTTCACAAAATGTAATTTTATCAAAAAGAAACTAGAAAATAAGACATTTAAAAAGTAAATTAAACAAACACCCTCCTTTAACCTACAGCTAACCCTAAGTCCGAGTGGCAATCCCCCACAAGCAAAAACTATCGTAAAAACATATAAACGCCTAAAAATTAGATCCCTTCACAAAGAAAAAAAAACGCACAGAATGTATCTGCCACAGTCACAAACAATTTGGTTAACTGCCCTAACACACTAAAATGGCCCGGAAATGGGGAATCATTTGACATTAAATTTATATGCGAAACCTGTGTTAAGTGTTTTTTAAAAAATCTCTTCAAGCCGCCAGGTTTTTCAGTGTGCTCGTACGTAATCGCATAAAAAAGTTAAATCTTTTGTTTTAATTGGGGGGGGGGGGTACAGAGGATGCTCTCCTACAATAATACCCCAAAATGTTTTTTTTATAGATTTAAATCAAATGCAAGGTTTATAAAATTGCATTGGTTCTCAGAATTTGGCAAATTTAGAAAAAAATATTAAGACACTCTAATGAAAGTTCCACATACCAAAATAAAAGTTATCGATCCATGACTTAAGTGAAGTAAGCTCTAATTGGGCCCCCGATTTATAAAATCGGGGGACTTATGTTTTGAGGCATGTCCGTCCGTCCGGATTTTTCTCCGCAACCATCCATTGAATTTCTCTGAAATTTTGCATGAAGTTGTAACTTTGGTCAGGTTAGAAAGTGACATTCTCCGATTTTTGAAAAAAAATCTGGTTAGCCCCCGAGGGGCTCAAAAAGCCCCGAAATGGCGAAATATGATATTTTTTGCCCCATAACTTTTCATCCATCCATTCAATTTCTCTGAAACTTGGCTAAAATGTGGATGCAATTGTTCCTAATAGAAAATAAGTATCGCTGATCTTGGAAAAAATCTATTTCGTGCCCCCCAGGGGGTCAAAAGCCCCCAAAATGGCAAAAATTACCCTTTTCTCCCATAACGTTTGATCCATCCATTCAATTTTTCTGAAACTTGGCCAAAATGTAGAGGCAATTGTTCTGGATATAAAATGAGCATCCTTAACCTCAGAAAAATTCTGGTTCGCGCCCCCAGGAGTTCAAAGGGGGGTAAAAAATGCCCCCAATTGCCCAAATTTATTGCATTTTACACTCGCCACATCGAGTCACATACAGAGGGGGACCACGCACGCGTGGCTTGTTTTATACATGCTTCGCCAGATGGGACGTTTTTGATTGTTTTGAAGTTTCATGCGATCCGACTTCTATCAATTATCAAGGAAATTTAAGCGTGACTTATTATAATGACACCGTACTGAAACGGATATTTCAACTGGTTAGTTACTAATAGATGATGAATAATAATTTTAATCAACGGCGAGTGACGTAAAAATACGTTGATGACAGAGAATTATTTTCAAATGCCTTCAAGGGAAGTAACTCTCATAAAATTCACAAATATGACCAGTTATTCCCCTTCGATTACATTTCAAGTCGAGAATGTTAATATTGTCAAATTTTGGTTGTGTTCCGAGAAAATGTCTCATTCTTTTGTTAGTTTTGTGTTTCTTTTCTTCTTTCTCTGTTATTTCTTTCTACTTATCATTCTCGCGTTCTTTCTTTTTTTGTTTTACGACGTATCAACCAATTTTAGGTTATTTAATGCCGAAACAATAAACACGTACTGTCTGGCGAGTGTCGAAGATGTCATAATGACGTTAGGTATGTGTCTATGTTTATATATTTCTATGAATAGCATTCACTCCTAAAGTAATAAAAACATCATTATAAATTTTGGAACATAGCTGCAGGGCGTAATGGGGGACAATGTGGGCTATATTTAGTTTAATTTAGTTTTTATGCAGAGGGGACAAATAGAGAGTGAAAGACATCCGTGAAAATCCAGACAGCTGCAATTGTTGTGAAATTTTAAAAACAGGTATTAGATCAATATTAACTTAAATATGCCAGCCTTGCGTTAAATTTGATCCATAGTCAGGAGACACGAATTATACTAAATTCCTTGAATTTTAATTTCTTCTTAAGACACCTTAAGTTTAAGCCTTCACAAGAAGATTATTCTGTTTGTGGAATTAATTTTATCCGCCCTACGTTAGCATAAAACATCGATGTCTGTAGGTAATAAATAATATATATATATATATATATATATATATATATATATATATAACCTACAGACATCGATGTTTCATGCTACCGCAATCTTCAGTGCAGAAAGTTAATTTCCGACGGTCGGCGGGCGCGAACTCCGATCACTAATCGCAACTGATCGCAGTCAAGAACGTTTCCCGTTGGCCACCACAAAATAACTTAGAATTTAGGAGGAATTTAATTTAGTAAAGTCGGCGGGTATTTTACAACGAGCAGCGAATAGTGATCTACAACAACAAACTGTGTTGGATCGCGCAATGAAGCTAGTAGTACTGCTTGTTATAAAACTCACTTTTAGACATATTTTTTAAACAATTGTTTCGTAATAGTATTATATTTTATTTTTGAAAAATATGTCTAAATACCCTTTCTTATTCAAACCGGCGCTCGAAGTCCATTTCCATCGGACAATGAAAAAAAAGAAGAAAAGAAAAATACTCTTTGACAAGGAGAAGTATATTCTCGAAAGATAAGATTGAAATACATTTTATTTATTTTACACCACCACTGTTATGGGTTTTTCAATATATATATATATATATATATATATATATATATATATATATATATATATATATATATATATATATATATATATATATATATATATATGGTATCAACAACTACCACTATTCATTTTACTTTGTTTCATTTGAAAATTCATAAACTGTGATATTCTTCCTGCATAACTTAAACATTATTATTATTTACTGACTAGGAGTTCTCACACAGGTCATCAGTGATTGCTCACCGACAACCGGTGGTATTCCCTGGAGTCTGAGTGACAACAAGTCTCCCCAGATTTCCAGTATTCTCCATCTCTTTTCGATAGCCACCGCAAATAAACTTGCAGTATCACAACAGTCGTTCACCATTGATTTCTCGCCGGCAAGGACCATTGGTCTTCACTGGGATTTGGGTGGCAATAAGCCTTCCCAAGGTCCCAGCAGTCTCCGCACTTCCAGTGGAGGTCTGGTTTGTGCTGCCCCTCCTCGGTCTTCTCATCATCATCATCATCATCGTCATCGTCATCGTCATCGTCATCGTCATCGTCATGTATAGTTCGGCAGCAAGTCATGTATAGTTCGGCAGCAAGTCATGTATAGTTCGGCAGCAAGTCATGTATAGTTCGGCAGCAAGTCATGTATAGTTCGGCAGCAAGTCATTTTTATGCAAGTGTCATTAAAGACCACAGAGTTTTCTCTCCTCACGATCTTTCTTGTCAATTATTCGACGCGGCAAGCGATTCTTCGGTCTTCGAGTATTAACCGGTGGAGTATGGCACCTAACGTTGTGTCGTGGGCCATTCCTCGAGCGCATTCGGTCTCTCAACCGTCTTCAGGAGGCGATATCCAATTCCTTCTCACAGCAGGAATATGTGACACGAGGTCGAAATGTGGGATTTGAAAAGCCAGCGCCCGAGAAAGTGAGCACTCTGGCCTACAAAAAATGCCTGAGCAGCCTCGTCGGCATTCCCTGGTAGGGGCGCCTCAGACAGTAAACGATAAACTTACTCCACCCCAATGAACCTTATCTAGACGTGTAACCCACGTCACTAACCTCGCTGTGGCTAGGATCGCCAGAAAAAATATTCTTTTCTCCATAGACCATGGTGGTGCTACGTTGTTGATGACGTATGCTACATCGATGCGAGCCGTTACCTCTCCGACATACTCTCAGAGACGACGAACTTCGCTGCAAGTGAAGAAGGCGTGGTCGGCCGTTTCTTCCTCATTGTCGTCACAGCGCGGGCATAAGGGAACGTCCCTTATGCCATCCCTGCGTAATCTGCCATAGAGGGGCAGTGCATTCCGAACCAGCCGCCAGGTCAGAGAATACTCAGAATTGTTGAGGTAACTCTGGCCTGGAGCCAAACTCCACTGGTAGCGAGTCTCCTTACTTGACAATCCAAGCCGACTCCCAAGCAGATCGGAAGCGGACCCCTCCACTAGATCCCGATATAGTCTTTTCCTAGACCGGGCAAGGTCACTGGACCCCGGCAACGCCATAAACGCGGCTTAGCATTCGGTGACGAACAATGACTCTCCTCTCGCCCTACGTCGACCTTTGACCGAGTGGTCGGGTATAAGGTTGGGAAAAGCGTTCTCAACCGCAGGGACCCACGGAGAGTCTTCCGTCAAAGTTCGACTCAGGATCGACAGTCTTTCGGCATGTCTATGACTTGTCAAGTCAGACATCCCCAAGCCTCCATCGCACGGACGTTGAGTACAGACCTGTCTACGGACGTATGCTTTCTGGCATTTCCACAAAAGTGAAAAGAGCAGGCGCGTGAAAGCAAGGAGGCGGTCCGCAGGCAGAAGGAAGTACAGACAGCCGGTAAGGGATGAGAGGAAAGACGCAAGTAGCGCACGCCTCAGCTCTCCCCTTCAAAGAAAGTTTCGTTCGAATCCAAACCCTCACAAACGATTCGACCTTTGCCATTTTTTTCCAGCTGGAGACTCGGTCTGAACCAAACGCCAAGGATCCGAACCGGGCCATCAGTCCAGATGAAGTTGCCTGGAAGAGCGGTCTCTCCGCTCCAGGCTCCCAACCGCAGGTCGTTGTACATGCTGCGGTTGACAATGGCCCCTGTAACATCTTCGTAACGAACGAGCGCCTTAACCACCGCCTCTATGTACGAAATGCAGGACACGAAAACGGTGATATCATCGGCGTACGTAGAAACCCTGGCACGCGCGTCGCCAGGAAGTGCAATTCCACGCATGACTTGTCTAGCCTCCTTGTCCCTTAATTGCGAAGGAAGGGTTCCAACGCCAGGACATGAAGCAGAGGCGACAGCGGACAACTGTGACGCACCGAACGAGAAACCACGAAAGAATCCAAAAGCCTACAGTTTGCTTGCAACGCTACAGTCAGCAGACGATACAGAATGGAGATCCAGTTGCGGATTAAAACCGGCAGCCTCTAAAACAGATTAAAAAAAACATGGTCGACCCTATTGAAAGCTTTGGACTGATTTAAATTGATCAGCGCGGCTTCAGTGTCAGCTTGTATACCCTCTAGGATCGTTCGAACCAGATGCAAATTGTTTTGAATTGACCTCCCGTTCACAGCACACTTCTGCTCAGGCTTGATCAAATCAGCGATAAAAATCTGCAAACAATTCGCAAGAACACGGGCCAAAGTTTCTAACTAAAAATAATTATATAAAATCTTCAACGACTTGCACTTGTACATCTTATTGTAGCGACTGCGAAACAAGGTATGTGTATTCTAATTCAAATTATTTGTACACGTTGATCTTGTTATTGATTGACTGCACGTAAAATCAGAAAAGAATCGTCGCCGACCGGATGGAACCTTTACACGAACACCTCACAGTATTTCAAGTCCGTCGCGCTAACAACTCGGCCACAACGACCTCTTGTGTTTAGCGTCAACATTTCTATTAGTTCTTTCATGTCAGGTATCTCTTTTACAATATCATAATTAAAATAATCATATTAAATCCTCAACGACTTGCAGTTATACATCTTATTGTAGCGAATGAGAAACAAGGTATGTGTATTCTAATTCCTATTATTTGTACACGTTGATCTTGCTATTGACTGCACGTAAAATCGAAAAGCATCGTCACCGACTGGATTCGAACCTATGTAGGGACACCTCACGATATTTCTAGTCCGTCGCGTTAACAACTCGGCCACGACTAACCTTTCGGTTTAGCATGAAACATTTCTATTAATTCTTTTATGTCAGGTATCTCTTTTGAAGTATCTCAATAAAAATAATCATAGTAAAGCCTCAACGACTTGTACATCTTATTGTAGCGAATGAGAAACAATGTATGTGTATTCTTATACCTTTTGTTTGTACACGTTGATCTTTCTATTGACTGCACGTAAAATCGAAAGGAATCGACGCCGACTGGATTCGAACCTATGCAGGGACACCTCACGGTGTTTCCAGTCCGTCGCGCTAACAGCTCAGCCACGACTACCCCTTCGGTTTAGACTGACAAATTTCTATTAGTACTTTTATGTCAGGTATCTCCTTTAAAGTTTCTAAATAAAAATAATTATATTAAACCTTCAACGACTTGCACTTGTACATCTTATTGTAGCGAATGAGAAACAATGTATGTGTATTTTAATACCTATTATTTGTACACGTTGATCTTGCTATTGACTGCACGTAAAATCGAAAAGAATCGTCGCCAACTGGATTCGAACCTATGCAGAGACACAACATCCCATCCATTCACTGTGGAAGTCCCCAGATGCCGGGGAGCCTTCTACTCCAATAGCTTCTTTCTTCGTGCTGCCGGCCTCTGGAATTCCCTCCCTGTTTCCCCGACTGTACCGACATGCAGAGGTTTAAAACTAATGTAAACAGACATCTCGCTACACAGCTCCCAACTTAGTATGACACCCAAAACCTACACTCTAATTCTCAGTAACCTCTAACGTCTACAGTGGCGGCCTGCTTTGTTTGGGGTGAAATATGTTTTTAAAAAAAAATCTCATCAGGAGAAATTGTTTGAATACAACAAAATATGAACCAACTTTTTTAGCGAGAAAAAGCAAGAATGGGGAAATAAACTGCCGATTGAATTAAGCGTTTAAAAGATTTAATTGAAAGTATCGAATAGAGGCCCCCCCATCCGCCCCCCCCCCCAAAAAAAAACATACAAATCGTCCAACAAACTTTACCGAAATAGAATCAACGTCCTTACGAAATTCTTCGGTTTGTAAAGAGAAATCTTTCGTAAAGCGATTGCGACTAATTCCAATATTTTCAAATGAGTATTGATTTACTCTTCTCCAGGAGTTAGGCACAAGGCCAGTTTTTTTTATCTTACTCCCACAAGTAAGATGTGACCCAAGGTCGGGTCGGGAAAGTGGGGTTTAAAATTTGCCTGGGTAGCCCCGTCGGCATTCCCCGGTAGGGGCGCCTCAGGCAGTAAGCAATAAACTTACTCCTTCCCAAAGAGGGGAGGCGAAGCCTGGGAAGGTGAACCTCCTAGAACTGCACAGGACAGAACCATAGACCGGCGTAAATCAAGGCCCGAAGGCCAAGACAATACCAGTCTATGGGGTGCAGTATCCATCGGAACAGATACTACACTTTGATATTAGCCAAAAGGCCAAGATGCTATTTCAAATGAGTAGTGGAATCCGCCCGGTGTAAGATCCTGAACCACTCTATTTTATACTTATTTGGCACAACATGCATTGTCAGTTGATTCTATTTGGGGAAAGGTAGTTGGCACATTTTTTTGCCCTCTAAAACTCTGCGTTTTAATAGGGGTGGGAGTAGTATTTTTTTGTGTTCATTTATACATAAATAACACTAAACAATCAAACATTTTGAAAATTTTGCAAAATTCAGAAGGTGCAGGCCAATAGTTTTTGGCTATTTTACATTCATAAAAACCCTTTCACAGCCTGAAAATGGTCCTAAATTAAAGTAATATATCAGATTTAACCATCTATATCCATTCATAGCGTTTGAGGATGTTTTAGGACCAGCAATGTCGCATGAAACCACTTTTTCACCGAAAAATGATGGATTTTGAGTCTCGTGGAACCCTAACGGCTATTTTTGGCCTGCACCTTCTGAATTTTGCAAAATTTTCAAAATGTTTGATTGTTTAGTGTTATTTTATGTATAAATGGACACAAAAAAATACTACTCGCATGAATCTGAAATTTTCACCCATTACGTCCCCCCCCCCTAGTTTTAAACGTTTTTATTCGATGCATTCAATGAAATCTTTTAAATTATCTGTTTTTTGTTTACTCGGTGTTGCACTGGAGCCATGATAGTAATAATACAGTATTATATTTGGTAAGTGGTACTAGCTAAACCAAAGTGCTCAATATCATAGATAGAGCAGGTATTTTTTACTCGGCGTTGCCCGGGAGTCATCAATATCCTAGATAGAGTAATCCTATGTATAACAGGCGTTTTTAAACACCACGTTGTCCGGGAGAAAGCTTTTCGCTGTATTTTGTTATACTATTGTATAGAAAGAAAAGTACTCTGCGTTGCTCGGAAGTCAGTGCTCAATATCCTAGATAGAGCAGGTGTGTTCAATAACACAGTAGTACATTTCCTATGTAGTATCTGCTTGATGGAGGAAGGGAACACAAGAAAATTGGCGTTGTCCGGGAATGAATTAAAACAAATATATTTTTGAGGAAGGAGGGACGGGGGAGAACTCGGTGTTGCCAGGGAGCAATAACCTTTAAACTGAAAGCTCAGGTGGATGAATCACATTATTATTATTTACTCACTATGAGTTCTTATACAGGTCATCAGTGATTGCTCACCGACAACCGGTGGTATTCCCTGGAGTCTGAGTGACAACAAGTCTCCCCAGATTTCCAGTATTCTTCACCTCTTTTCGATAGTCACCGCAAATGAACTTGCAGTATCACAACAGCCGTTCACCATTGATTTATCGCTGGTAAGGTCCATTGGTCTTCTCTGGGATTTGGGTGGCAATAAGCCTCCCCACGGTCGCAGCAGTCTCTGCACTTCCAGTGGAGGTCTGGTTTGTGATGTGTCTCCTCGGTCTTCTCATACTCCTTGACCCTATGCAAATATTTTGTGTGGTGTCAGTATATTATTATAACTAATACCACTACTATTATTATTATTATTATTATTACTACTACTACTACTACTATGATCATCATCATCATCATCATCATCATCATCATTATTATGATCATCATCATCATTATTATGATGATGATCATCATCATTATGATCATCATTATTATCATCAGGGTCATTATTATTATGATCATCATTATTATTATCAGGATCATTATTATTATGATCATCATTATTATTATCAGGATCATTATTATTATGATCATCATTATTATTATCAGGATCATTCGTATCGTCTTTTGGGTGCCATGTATTGTGCATAGTCATTAGTTTTCTAGTCCTTTGGTCAAGGTGCCTGAGTTCTTCTTTGGTCCAGCCTATGAATGGCCCAGAGTATCTTATTAGTGATACAGCCCATGTGTTTATCCCTTTTACTAGGTTTCTGCTATATAGTTTAGTTTCTAAGAGTTTCCTTGTTCTTCGTAGATATTCTTTTCCAATCTTCTCTTTCATTTCTGTATATTTGATTGTGTCTGCTTCCAGAACTCCCAGGTATTTATAACTATCTTGTTCTCCTATCGCCCTCATCTCCTCTTGGTTGGAGAGTTCTATACTTTCTGTTGTCTCCAGTTTTCCTCTTTTGATCTCTAGCAGTGCACATTTTCCTATTCCAAACTCCATTTGGATATCCTGGCTGAATATCCTGGTTGTGTTTATCAGCTTTTCCAGTTCTTTTTTTTTTTTGTAAACAGTTTCAGGTCATCCATGTACATCAGGTAGTTTATTCTTTGTTCTGTATCCGTAAACCTGTATCCGGCATCACACTTTCTGAGTATGTAGTTGAGTGGCATCATGGCTATTATAAACAGTAGTGGTGATAGAGAGTCTCCTTGAAAAATGCCTCTCTATATTTTTATCTCAGACAGGTATTGTCCTCCGGCTGTCAGTTTTAGTCTCCATGTTTCCATTGCTTTTTGGATGAGATTAATAATCCTGTCTGGTATCTTGTATACTTTTAAGCATTCAATTATCCATGTTTGGGGGATTCTGTCGTAGGCTTTCTTGTAATCAATCCATGCCATGGTTATGTTCTTTTGTCTGCTCTTCACTTCCTTCAGGGTCTTTTGATCAATGTATAGTAGATCATGTGCCCCTCTTTGTCCTTTCCGGCATCCTTTTTGTTCCTCGGGGGGCTGTCCACGTTTGTCCAGGGATTGGTAGATTTGTTCTCTCAGTTGTGCTGTGAGAATTTTCCACATTATTGGTAGACATGTTATCGGTCTGTAGTTGCTGGGGGTCGTTCCCTTTTTGGGGTCTTTTTGTATTAGTGTTGTTCTTCCTTCCGTCATCCATTCTGGTACGTCTGTTTTGCGGATACATCCACTCAGTTTCTGCGCTAGTCTTTCATGCAGGGTCGTGAATTTTCTAAACCAGTATGCATGTATTCAATCGTGGCCTGGTGCTCTCCAGTTTGCCATTTTTCTTAGGGTTTTCTTGATCGTTTCTTTGTTGATTTCTGTTTCGATTCCTTCTTCGATTTCCTGCAGTTCATCTTTCATGTTTTTCAACCATTGGCCATTCTTGTTGTGCTTTTTTGGTCCTTCCCATATATTGCCCCAGAATTGTTTTCAGGATCATTATTATTATGATCATCATTATTATTATCAGGATCATTATTATTATGATCACCATTATTATTATCAGGATCATTATTATTATGATCGTCATTATTATTATCAGGATCATTATTATTATGATCATCATTATTATTATTAGGATCATTATTATTATGATCGTCATTATTATTATCAGGATCATTATTATTATGATCATCATTATTATTATCAGGATCATTATTATTATGACCACCATTATTATTATCAGGATCATTATTATTATCATCATTATTATTATCAGGATCATTATTATTATGATCATCATTATTATTATTAGGATCATTATTATTATGATCGTCATTATTATTATCAGGATCATTATTATTATGATCATCATTATTATTATCAGGATCATTATTATTATGACCACCATTATTATTATCAGGATCATTATTATTATGATCATCATTATTATTATCAGGATTATTATTATTATCATCATTATTATTATCAGGATTATTATTATTATGATCATCATTATTATTATCAGGATCATTATTATTATGATCATCATTATTATTATCAGGATCATTATCAGGATACGTGGAAATTTCACGGTTGCTCACCCACCGCCTTCTCCTTCTTCTTACCGTAAAAATACTTGTCAGCATCTGGCAGACACATTACCGCAGGACTGTTTCTCTGTTGATTACAACTTGGGCGTCTTGAAATCCAATGTCAATAAATGTTTGTCACGGATAATAAGCAATCATGCTCAATTCATACCATTGATTAATGTTAGATAGTTCCTTGACGTTATGGATGGATGGATGGATAGATGGATGGATGGATCGATGGATGGATCGATGGATCGATGGATGGCTTTTGCTCTTAGTAAGTGGTATGTGATTAAAACTAGAGATTAAGAAATCTATAAATTCAGGGTTACGTCAGTTGATTGGGGATAGAGCTTGTGTTCCTCATTCCCTGTAGTTCCATTGATTGGAACCTTCAAGTTGTAAATTTTCAATGAGCAGAGCTTTTTACCAAGAACTTTACATCTGTAAAAAAACGTTACAACGGGACTGTTTCCATGCAGATAACAACACGGTCGTTTCCATGTCCAATGTCGATCTTTCCTCTTAAGTAATCAACATTTTTCCATTCTGTCAACTTCGTCTTATTATTTTAAATTCTCTGATTGTACTGTTTAACCATCCAACTGATAAACTCATTAACCCTTATCCTCAAGTGGCTTTTGACATTTTTTAGTATAAAAATCCTGGGGAAGTTATAAAGTTGGAAGCCCATTCCTTGATTAAATTACAAACGTGACATATCTCGGAACTTTCCTTGATTAAATTACAAACGTGACATATCTCGGAACTTTACTTGATTAAATTACAAACGTGACATATCTCGGAACTTTCCTTGATTAAATTACAAACGTGACATATCTCGGAACTTTCCTTGATTAAATTACAAACGTGACATATCTCGGAACTTTCCTTGATTAAATTACAAACGTGACACATCTCGGAACTTTCCTTGATTAAATTACAAACGTGACATATCTCGGAACTTTCCTTGATTAAATTACAAACGTGACACATCTCGGAACTTTCCTTGATTAAATTACAAACATGACACATCTCGGAACTTTCCTTGATTTAATTACAAACGTGACATATCTCGGAACTTTCCTTGATTAAATTACAAACGTGACATATCTCGGAACTTTCCTTGATTAAATTACAAACGTGACATATCTCGGAACTTTCCTTGATTAAATTACAAACGTGACATATCTCGGAACTTTCCTTGATTAAATTACAAACGTGACATATCTCGGAACTTTCCTTGATTAAATTACAAACGTGACATATCTCGGAACTTTACTTGATTAAATTACAAACGTGACATATCTCGGAACTTTCCTTGATTAAATTACAAACGTGACATATCTCGGAACTTTCCTTGATTAAATTACAAACGTGACATATCTCGGAACTTTTCTTGATTAAATTACAAACGTGACATATCTCGGAACTTTCCTTGATTAAATTACAAACGTGACATATCTCGGAACTTTCCTTGATTAAATTACAAACGTGACACATCTCGGAACTTTCCTTGATTAAATTACAAACATGACACATCTCGGAACTTTCCTTGATTAAATTACAAACGTGACATATCTCGGAACTTTCCTTGATTAAATTACAAACGTGACATATCTCGGAACTTTCCTTGATTAAATTACAAACGTGACATATCTCGGAACTTTCCTTGATTAAATTACAAACGTGACATATCTCGGAACTTTCCTTGATTAAATTACAAACGTGACATATCTCGGAACTTTCCTTGATTAAATTACAAACGTGACATATCTCGGAACTTTCCTTGATTAAATTACAAACGTGACATATCTCGGAACTTTTCTTGATTAAATTACAAACGTGACATATCTCGGAACTTTCCTTGATTAAATTACAAACGTGACATATCTCGGAACTTTCCTTGATTAAATTACAAACGTGACATATCTCGGAACTTTCCTTGATTAAATTACAAACGTGACATATCTCGGAACTTTCCAGGAACTTCAACTGCTTAATAAGAAAAAATAAAAATTGTTTATGTAACGTTTGATCATTTTATTTCCACAAGATGTCAGTCCCCGCTATACATTACATTCAAACCAATTTACAATTAATAACAATTAATTAATTGTACACATAGTAACTGTATACATACTCGTATATACACAATACAAATTCAACAAGAAGCATTCAAAGTTCATTTCACAATTAGTGTTAGTCTTACTGCGTGTGACATAAGAGCAAGCCATGAAAAACACAAAGACGCATGAAAAAAAACATTTTTAATGGATACTTCTCTTTTTTAATAAAAAAAACAACATATTTTAATGGGGATTTTCTTGTAAAAAATGAAAACGTTTTAATGGGATCTTTCTTTTTTGAAAAAAAAATTTGAAAAAAATTAATAGGACATTTTCTTTTTGAAAAAATTAAGAAAAAATTAATGGGGGATTTTTATTAAAAAATTAAAAAAAAAACAGTGTTTTTTATATTATATATTCATTTTTTGAAAAGAAAATCACATTTTTTAGTGGAGATTGTACTTTAAAAAAAGAAATATTTTAATGGGGATGTTTCATGTAAAAAATGGAAACATTTTCATGGGACTATTTCTTTTTGTAAAGAATGAAAGAAAAAATAATGGGTATTTGTCTTAAAAAAATGAAAACATTTTTAATGGGAAATCTTTTTCTTTTGAAAAAAAAAGGGACAAAAAATGGATGTGAATTTTCAATAAAAATGGGAAACCCATTTTTCACGTTGATATTTCTTTTTGAAAATAAAATGACATTTTTGAGTAGTTTTTTTTTTAGTTTTGAAGAAAAGAAACATGTTAATTGAATTTTCGTTTTGTAAAATGGAAAACGAAACAAAAAAGGGAAAGAATGAAATACACAACTTAAGAAAAGAAATTGTGTTTTCTAAATTTATTATATTAATTTAAACTGGTGTTTCATTTTAGAAGTACCTACTACGTTATTAATTATATTAAATTGGATTTGCCTGGTTTTACAATTTACACATGTATATATATACACACACACACATATATATATATACATATGTATACGTATGCATATATATATATATATATATATATATATATATATATATATATATATATATATATATATATGTATACATATACATATATATATATATATATATATATATATATATCGTATATGTAATGTGAAGGAATTAAAACAGTGCTCAATGAAGAAAATACGAGAGTACAATATTCATTTATTTGGGAAATTATCCAACTTTGTGTAGTTGAGTTTTTGTAACAGGAATGTTTTTGTTGGCAACAATTGAGGGGTCTTGAGCTTACCTTAACACTTGTACTCACGGAATACGTCTCAATTGTTGCCAACGTAAAAAGCCACGTGTATAAAAACCCAACAATACAAAGTTGTATAATTACTTAAAAAATAAATACACACACACACACACACACATATATATATATATATATATATATATATATATATATATATAAGTTATAATATCATTGGAAGCTTTGACAATGTTTATGTTAAATAGAATAAAATAACTCCAATTGTCAAGGCTATCACTAATATAATTATGACTATGCTATAAACGATGCTTAAGGCAAATAAAACGTTATCTTATATATATATATATATATATATATATATATATATATATATATATATACATTTTTATATAAATATACACATATATTCGATACAGTTGATACGTCTCGACACAGTGACGAATATTGAAATGACAAAAAAACTCGCTGTGAATGACTGGATTACATATGTGCAAACACACACATACACCCCCACAGCCGCCCTAACCCTCACCCCCACACAGGTATATATATATATATATATATATATATATATATATATATATATATATATATATATATATATATATAGGTTTGAGGAGATCTTAGATTCTAATAACTAAAGATCGAAACATCAACATGCCAGTGTAGCGGCGTTTGTACATGTCTATATAAATGAAAAATATGAATATATATATATATATATATATATATATATATATATATATATATATATATAGGTTATACGATTGGCTGCGTTTATGACTACTCCATTTGAAAAACATTGCGCCGTTATTTGTAATAAAATTTTAAAAGATTCGAACTCAATAAATATATATATATATATATATATATATATATATATACATTTTCGTTGATATTCAAACATGATGTCATGATATAAAACATAATGTACCTAAAAGTTATGAAAATGTTTAACAATCTCAACTTCAATTCGATAGTCATTTGTACTATAAATACTGTTTCGACCACTTCTCTTGTTTGACTAATTTACATGTTTTTTTTTTTCACAAAGTTTTTTTTTCAGTCGATTCCTTCCACATTCTTTAAAGGGACAACTATAATAAATAAGGAGAATTTGATTATCAATATATTTACATTTTAGGTTATTTTATTTCGGAAAAAAAAAACGGAGTACGATTTGCACAATTCACTTCACAAGCCAGTTCAACCGTGGCCACCGAGAGTTACTACAGGCCAAGCAACTAACTTCCTGCCCCCCTCTGACGTCACTGCATTCCGTGTCAAAACAAGGACCGTAGTAATAACAATAAGAAGGCATTTCGACATTTCCATTCACTAAATAATCCATCAAAATTCAGGAAATCAACCAATTTTAATGAAATTTTCAGGATTTATTAATTAATGATCACGGAATATAATAAATCCATTACTTTATTATAAAGCTTGGTGCAAATGTATTATTTCTTGTAAACAAAAAACACCTTTACTAAAGTTATTCAAAATATCAAAACATGTTGAACATACGATATTGTAAATATTTAAAACAAAGCATTAGAAAACTTTTAAAATTGCATGTAAATAAAGAAAAGAAAAGAACACGATTCGATTCATCTTGAAACTGATCTTTATCCAATATAAAGTTAAAGAAAATAATAATTCACGATCAAATACTGCAAAAAACTGAATTATGAATTACCATTATTTAAACTTCTAACCCAATCAACCGTAAGTAATTCAGACTTTGAAATTTGTTTAAAAATTATACAAAAAAAAAGTTCAATATTAACTGTCTGTTTAATAATGGAATCACCAACTCCTATCTCGCTATTAAGAGATAGGTACGTGCAAAATCAAAGGCCGATCCCCAAAATGTAAAAACATTTTGACCCTCCCTTCACTTAAAAATTCACCAAAATTCAGGAAATCAACCAATTTTAATGAAATTTTCAATATTTATTAATAAACAAGCACAGGAGATATAGTGAAACATTTTTTAAAAATCTTAGTGAAAATGTATTATTTTTTTTTTAAACAAAATACACCTTTACTAAACGTATATTTTTATATATATAAAAAAAATCCATGATTTTTTAAAAATGAAAATAAGATTTGTATATGTTTAAAATATTTTTTTTTAAAACTATTTCGTATATATTACGGAAAATGCCCCTACACTCTTGTTAATAAAATCAGTATAACTCGAAGAATTAACGATATTATCATTGAATAAAGCATTGTTTAATTAATATTTTTTGTGAAAATTTTGATTAAATATGATGTTATTATTTCATTTATTTAATCTACAAAAGTAGAGAAAAGATAAACTATGCTACACTTAAGACATCGAAAAAAAGTAATAAAAAAAAATGGAACACTACTTTTTTATCAAATAATGAATAAGTAATTCAGACTTGATTTTTTATATAATTAAAAAAAATTCAAACTTACTACACTATATTTAGTCGGTGTAAACATTATTACGTGTATCCATATTTTCAGTAATTATTTCTCTTTTGGAAATCCAAACATATGCAGTAGGCATTTTAACTTTGTGAATTATGAAATGAAATTTTTAAAAGCGCGAAATTATTTTAAAATTGGTTGATTTCCTGAATTTTGATTCCATTATTAAACAAACAGTTAACATTGAACTTTTTTTTTGTATAATTTTTAAACAAATTTCAAAGTCTGAATTACTTACGGTTAGAAGTTTAAATAATGGTAATTCATAATTCAGTTTTTTGCAGTATTTGATCGTGAATTATTATTTTCTTTAACTTTATATTGGATAAAGATCAGTTTCAAGATGAATCGAATCGTGTTCTTTTCTTTTCTTTATTTACATGCAATTTTTAAAGTTTTCTAATGCTTTGTTTTAAATATTTACAATATCGTATGTTCAACATGTTTTGATATTTTGAATAACTTTAGTAAAGGTGTTTTTTGTTTACAAGAAATAATACATTTGCACCAAGCTTTATAATAAAGTAATGGATTTATTATATTCCGTGATCATTAATTAATAAATCCTGAAAATTTAATTAAAATTGGTTGATTTCCTGAATTTTGATGGATTATTTAGTGAATGGAGAAGTCGAAATGTCTTCTTATTGTTATTACTACGGTCCTTGTTTTGACACGGAAGTCAGTGACGTCATTTTCTAGCCAACCGGCCTGTAGTAACTCTCGGTGGCCACGGTTCAACCCGGCCATGGTTAATGCCGTACAGGTAGGTATTCTTTGAAAATCTTCATTTATTAAAAGATTGAAAGTTTTTTAAGCTATTCACATCACACAGTTTATAAATAGCGATTAAAAACCTTTCGATGCGAAAATTAGCTAATTATCCGGTTTATTTGATAATTTAACGAGAAAAATACATCGTTATAGTAACATTTAACTTTTAAAATCATAAAAAAAATAACAGCAGAGTTATAAAAAGAAACGAAATTAATATGAAAGTAAGAGGTTTCCCGGGGGTTAGGGTTAGGATTAGGGTTAGGGTTAAGATTAGGGTTAAGGTTAGGGTTAAGATTAGGGTAGGGTTAGGGTTAAGATTAGGGTTAGGGTCAGGGTTAAGATTA
>OY744534.1:81642162-81644662 GCA_963556195.1 Sepiola atlantica | reverse complement strand
GAAAAAAAAAAGATGAACACACACCAAGACTGAATATGATTCCATGGATCAAATCAAAAGGACTAGCGAAAATATGGAACAAGAAACCCCAGAACTTGTATACACCAATTCAACCGGAATACCAATTGGACTCGGGAAAATTGAAAAAAGAAAAAAAGACCTTATAAAACAAAAAAAAATTTCGTGCTATTAAAATAAAAAACAATTGCCTAATCCTGAAAGTAAACAATCACTTATTTCCTAATGAACCCGGATATATATATATATATATATATATATATATATATATATATATATATATATATATATATATATATATATATATATATATATATATATATATATGCTTCAATAATGTGAGTTTTATTTTTATCTTTTTTATGTTTTCGGCTCATAGAAAAGTTGAGACATATAACTCTGTGTTTTGTTTGTCTTAGTGATGATGTAACGGACCGTAAAGGACTTAAGAATGAATAAGAACATAACCACTGGAATAGAATTTTATATTGTTTATATATATATATATATATATATATATATATATATATATATATATATATACCTAAATTAATATTCTGATTATGTTTAAATAATTGATTGACTGGTGTTATTGATTTATAATGTTATTGTTGATGTTAGAAATACATGAGCAACATCTTTGTGTATAAATTTTATAAGGATTATTATTTGGATTATCGGACTGCCGTTTTCATCTTGGGTGTTATTCTCACAACGATTCGGTCGATGTCACTTCGACCATCTTCATGTATGTCTTATCGTGCTCGAGAATCCTTATGTCGAACTCGGGAATCTGTACAAAATTTCAAATGGTACCAGAGTTATGTTAAAGGGAACCAAAGTAAGTAAAACAACTGTAATCGCTTTATGTGCATTCAAAATAGGTGTTCATGTTCCCTCCATTTCTATTCGGTCTACTGGGAGGTGGAGTTGTTACAGAGCTGACGACAAATAGTGACACAGTGAAACGGGTTGTGTTCTAACACTGTCCAAAATAATCGAGTGCTGTGGATTGAAAGGGTCGTTTTTGTGTGTTTTTGGTTATTATTTACATGATTTCTAGCAACGTATGCAGGATTTATTCCGTATCAGATAAGACAGCAGAAGCAAAAACAGTAATAAACAAACAAACAAAAAAATGGAGGAATACCGTCTCCAAAAGTTGGATTTTTATGTATTGAATACTTGTGAAAAAAAAAATGAGGTTACGCAAAATATTACAAATACAGGCTACGTCACAAGACCAGAAGATTTAGACTTAAACGATTAGTCAATCATAAAGGTTGGAATGCTTTTCAATTGAGCACCTACTGTCTGATGTATATTGGCAACACACGTGTCTCAGTTTTCAGTATTCTGTGAACATCTAGAGTTGAAGAGTACAATCAGTTTCATCTATTATTGAAGCAAACACTCTGGGAAATTAGTCTTTTCTCAGCTAAAATGGCGGACAATGAATCGGCTGCAATTTTACGACCTCACGCATGTTTATTAAATTGTTAGATGAAAGTACAGAATAGTGAATCAACTCCCACCTCTCAATGTTAAGAATGTCTTTCGAAATTTTAACGCTATTATTTTGTTATCTGCATAAGTACTCTATTTTAAAAAATTATTTTCTTACTAATTTTCGGAATTTTTCTCATGGGTTACGGCAACAACAAAAATTATCTCCCCTTTCAACTGACTCTTCTAAAAAAAAAAAAAAAGTTGATTTTTCTCTAATAATATAGAAACACCGAATATTTTAATAAATATTTTTGTTACATATTTAGTATCCAATAATATTGTATTCACAAAAGATCTTTGGCAATAAATGATACGTAATAAATTGGCTATTAATATGTTAAAGAGATTTAAATCATAGGCCAAGTATATCAAATTGTACTGATTCTAAAAATGGAGCGAATTCAGAAACAGATATTATGACCATTTAATGAAGACTTCACAAATTTAAAAAAAAAGTTCTGAATCCATGACTTCAGTGATGTAAACTCTATTTTATTACATGTTTCAAGATAGTAGAATGTGTTTGGTTGTTTTTAATTATTATGCGATCCGACCACTATTTTATTAGAAAAAAAAGCTATTCAACTTTATTGAGTGAAGAAGTTTCGTTTCGGTTAATCTCCGTTTTGTATTGTCTCCTCTTTACTGATGTCAATTTTTTAGCAGACATTTGAAAACTTTTTTTAAAGCACTCATTTGTACCAGACATTTGAAATTCTTCATGGCCGATATTATTTTTTTATTTCTATTTATTTATTTATTTTGATTATGTTCTCCAATAAATTATTTTTTTTTAAAACATTCTCCCCAAATTATTTTTCGCCAAAAATTATTTTTCAAAAGAGTCCAATAAATTAATTTTAAACCATTCTTTCTCAAATAAATTATGTTTTTATTTTATTTTAATTGATTTAGTATCGAATCTGTCTTCAAGGTCAGGGTCAGGGCCAGGGGAGCGTTAGAATTAGGGTTT
>OY744534.1:81637162-81639662 GCA_963556195.1 Sepiola atlantica | reverse complement strand
TATTAGATTTAATATAGATATTTAAGCAGAAGTTTTCTACCCGGTGTTCCCAAACAAAGATTGAGAGGCAAACGAAATAAATAAGGATGGTGTTCGATAAACTTCGATCAGTACACGGCTTCTTATCTACGTTAATATATATCGGCTCTGTAATTTTAATTTTGTATCTATTGAGCTCTTTTTTGATATTTCGTATTTGAAGCTTTTCTTTTAAAGCATATATATATATATATATATATATATATATATATATATATATATATATATATATATATATATATATATGTGTGTGTGTGTTTGTGTGTGTGTGTGTGTGTGGGTGTGTGAAAAGATACAAACGGATAACAGGTTAAAATGCAGGAGAAAAACAAAAACGAGAGATTTGACCGGTTTCGTTCGTATTTGACAAATAGGTGATATATTCTTCTTTATTTCTTTTTTCTTATTCTTTTTTTTATTTTTATTTATTTTTTTTTTATTTTTATTTTTCATTTTCGCATATAAAAAAACAAGAAGAAAAAGAAATAAAGAAGAATATATCACCATTTTGTCAAATCCTATTTCAATGTGGCTAAAAGTCTTCTCATATGGTCCAATCGGATCATCTGTTCCTTCTCCCATGTGTGTACCTTCAAAATAAAATTATTTCCAAATCTTCACTTTTCCTGAAGACGTTCGTTAATACGGACGAAACCAGTCAACTCTCTTGTTTTTGTTTTTCTCCTGCATTTTAACCTGTTTTCCGTTTGTCTTTTTTTTTCAAACATCTTGTCTACCACGCCATTTCATTTTCATGACTTATCGTACACCTTACCCCATATATATATATATATATATATATACATTATATTACATTACAACATACATTTTGTGCACACAAAAATTAATTTATAAATTAATTTAAAAAATATGTATACACAAATTAATTTTTAAAATGATTAATTAATTAAATTTTAAATTTTAAAACGGTTAAGAGACCAGTAAAAATTCAGCTTTTTTATTTTAAATAAACATATTATATATTTAAAATTCGAATTTTTCGACCCATACAAGAATCTTCATCAGAAAAATACAGACAATATTTTTTCTTTCTTTTTTAATGCAGCATTTTGTCACTTAGCCGTTGACTTCTGTTCTTGTTGAAGTTCTGGTTTGTTTAAGCAAAGACAGGAGATGCCTATTGGCCTTAGTCTTCCAAAAACTAAGGTTATAGATAGGAGGAAAACAGTCAGCAGGAAGAGAGTTCCACAAGTCTGCGGTTCTAGGAAAGAAGCTACTGGAATAGGAAGTTGCATTACACCGAGATATCAAAACACGGAATTGATGTAGACCACTAGACCAAAGAGTCAAACGGGCTGGAACAAAAGAAGCGGGGAATAAATAACATAATTCTGAAGAACACATGCCATAATAGTATTTAAAGAAAAGACTGAGACTAGCAACACCACGTCTGTGTGTGTGTGAGAGAGAGAGAGAGAGAGAGAGGGGGGGGCGGTTTCAGAGAAGAAGAAACGGTAGGGCCAATCAAATTGCATACACCTTTCTGCACCTTATCAAGAACCCTCAAATGGGACAGAGATTCACCAGCCCAAATATGATAACAGTACTCCATACATGGTCTGATTGTAGATTTGTAGAGATAGAGAATAGCCTCGGGTGTGAGAAAGTGTTTGGAGCGATAGAGGTAACCGACTTTACGAAAAGCAGAAAGAGCAATGGATCTAACGTATGAACTCAAAGAAAGATTTGATGCGAAAGACAGACCAAGAAGTTTGCGAGTCGATTTCTCCTCAAGAGCAAACTCAAATCCAACCTGTTCATAAATAAACTTGATTATGGTCATTATAAGAAATAGCCAAATTATTCAGATAAAAAAAAGTTAATAGGCTGTTAATTGAACAATTTCAACTGGGAAACAATTTTCCTTCTGTTTGGACACGTTTATTTTATTTCGAATGCAAAAAGAAATATCTATGAAAATCTGCCACAATATATTAATGAACCCTTACTAATACGTTTAAAATTCTGATTGCTACCCGAAAACCTCCTGATCAAGTGACAATTCGCGCGCCAATAAACAGAGGAACCAATATCACATGGCAGCAAATATCAAAATGGTATTAGATACGTCACCAGTTCAACATTAAATATATGTGTGCATATCTTATGAGTACACTCAAGAATCAACTGAATTCCTAGCCAAATAAAATCGGTATATTTTTGATATATAAAAGAATGAATATGATTTCATAGAACGCTTTATAATAATAATAATAATAATAATAATAATAATAATAATAATAATAATAACAATAATAATATTAATAATAAATAATAATAATAATAATAATAATAATAATAATAATAATAATAATAATAATAATAATGATAATAATAATAATAATAATAATAATAATAATAATAATAATAATAATAATAATAATAATGATAATAATAATAATAATAATAATAATAATAATAATAATAATAATAATAATAA
>OY744534.1:81627162-81632162 GCA_963556195.1 Sepiola atlantica | reverse complement strand
ATATATATATATATACATTGGCTATTATAAAAATCAATTCAAGGCTCAAAGAAAAATTATTTAAAGGAATATTTCAAAGAATTAAAAAAAAATGTTTTATTCATCTTATCGAAGGGAGATATTAAGTCACCGAAATTGGACGATTTTCTTTGGCCATTTTCTTGACCACTTGACCTTCGGCCTCGACAACAGTGTGCACCATCATTTGTTGCATTTAAGATATTTTCTATCGTCTGCCGCTTAGTTATTTATGTGTCTTATGTTCTACGTCTACGTCGCATTATCACTGCTGGTTTAATATTATAAGACTGGGCAGAGTATTTAGAAGAGAATGATGACGTAATAAGTTAGTTCGGGCAACTATTACTATAAAATACTGATTGTCAAAATAAATACTTATTAGCTTATTAGTAGACAGGGCTATCGTTTCGAAGAGGTGGAGGCACATTATATATTTTGGCCATCCATAACTAAAATATCTATTTTTTATAAACAAATGCTTGTAGAGTATACTCACACACTACCACACACACACACACACACACACATATATATATATATATATGTACATATATATATATGTGTACATATATAAATGTATGTACATATGTATATATATATGAATGTATGCATATATATATATATATATATATATATATATATGTACATATATATATGTATGCATATATATATGTACATATATATATTCATATGTATGTATGTACACGCATATATATACATATATATATATATACATATGTATATATATATATGTATATGTATGTATATATATGTATATGTATGTATATATATTTATATGTATGTATATATATATGTATGTATATATATATGTATATGTATGTATGTATATATATGTATATGTATGTATATATATATATGTATATGTATGTATATATATATATGTATATGTATGTATGTATATATATATGTATATATATGTCTGTATACACATATATAGATAGATAGATAGATAGATAGATAGATAGATAGATAGATAGATAGATAGATAGATAGATATGTATAATCATAGTTCATCTCATTTGTATCTGTGTACGTAATATAATGTGGCATATACCATGATACAAAACGGCTTGTATCAGGTTAAAATGGATTACAAAATAATCAATAGTCCATTAAAAAAACACAACAAATATGTTCCAGGGGTCTGAGAAAACAAATGTTCAGGGGCAAGAAAACAAATATGTTTCAGATGTGATAAAACAAACGTGTTTCAAGGGATAAGATACCAAATATATTCCAGGAGTGAAAAAATCTATGTTTCACGTCTGACAAAACAAACATGTTTCAGTAGCGTAAAAAAAAAAAAACATGTTTCAGAGGCGAGAAAACAAATATGTTTCAGGTATGGGAAAACAAATATGTTTCAGGGTTAATAAAACAAATATGTTTCAGGTCTGAGAAAATCAAGGGGCAAAAAACAAAAAAAACATGTTTCGGGTGTGGGAAAACAAATTATTTTAGGGGTGAGAAAACAAATATGTTTGAGATGCAAGAAAACAAATATGCTTCAGGGTTGAGAAACAAATATGTCTCATGGGGTGAGAGAAAACTATGTTTTAGGAAT
Organism: Sepiola atlantica; assembly: GCA_963556195.1. Lineage (NCBI taxonomy): Eukaryota > Metazoa > Mollusca > Cephalopoda > Sepiida > Sepiolidae > Sepiola > Sepiola atlantica. The sequence continues at coordinate 81,630,556 of OY744534.1, read as the reverse complement.
GGGAGAACAAATATGTTTCAGAGGCGAAAAACAATATTCAGTGGGTAACAATGGTGTAAAAATGGCGTTTCCTTTGTCTTTTACGTTAAATAATACATTGATTTTAACAGCTTCAAGTACAATCCCATATTCCAGTTTCCGAAATCCGGGAGTTCTAAAAGTTCCTTAAAAAAGGAAAGGTCCATCCATTGAATGTGGAGAGTCAGTCATTTCTGCATGATAAGGTTTATTAAGTCGCGCGAACAGTTGAGCTGACTCCACGCACACTCAGCTAGTCACCTCAACCAAACATAGACATTGTATACGGCGAATGTTAAGCATTAGAATGAGGGATGATATCAAGCGACCATCCAAGATCCAAAATACATATGACCCAGAGAGATTTGAGAAGAAGGGAGTTGAGGACCTGTATTGATACAATGATACATTTTGTTTTCTTTGAAAGAATAATAATAAAAAATACATGTTTTAATGGGCACATGAATAAATGAAAAAAAACAATAACAATATAGACGAAGGAGTTTCTAAAATGAAAGTATATATATATATATATATATATATATATATATATCTATGTATGTTTTTAATATTTGAAATTTATTTCCGACATTATTAAGCTGCGAAATATAACTAAACGACAATGTATTTAGTTCACGGCGCTGACATAAACACAGAATACCTCAAATTTAAAGATGAGTCTAATTTATGACTTTGAGGTATTTTTTTTTTGTTTATATCCAGCCTCGCGGATTAAATCGATTGCTTGTTTGGTCAATATTATCCGCGAAAACAATAGAATCAACAAAAAGCAGCTTAATACATAAAATAATAATATAATGTATATATATATATATATATATATATATATATATATATGTATATATATATATATATGTATATATATATATATATATATATAATCAATGTTTAAATAAATAAAAATTATTTTCGAACTGTCATATATTTCTGTTTAGCTGCCAAATATTTGCAATCACTGTTCTCCATTCGCTAAAGCAAACACAAGATAAAAAGTTTTTAAAAAGTCACGTCAGATTTGGTTGTGTGTCTTTCTGTAATTTAAAAGGGTTTCAAAGCTCAGTTTTTTTAAAACATAACAATTATGATTGACAATGATTTTCTTCGCATTATTGTCCTTATCATCACATGGTACCGCGTTCCAGCCGATGCACCTTCCGACCTTCTTCTCGTCCAAACTGTTTCATTTACGACGATATTTGTGTATTATGTTGCCGATTTGCTTGCTTCGGGTTTTAAAGTACACAATAAACGAAATCAGATGTAAATACGCGAAAAAACATTAAAAAATAAAAATACTCCTGAAAAAGGCCAAAGGCAGTGTTGAATATTTAGCGGTTTTCCCGCTAGATCTGGAAATTTTGGTTGGAAAAGATCCAATTTTGTTGCAAATTTAGCGGTTTTCCTGCTAGATCTGGAAATTTTGGTTGGAAAACGATTCAATTTTGTTACAAATTTAGCGGTTTTCCCGCTAGATCTGGAGATTTTGGTTGGAAAACGATTCAATTTTGTTGCAAATTTAGCGGGTTTCCGCTAGATCTAGAGATTTTGGTTGGTAAACGATTCAATTTTGTTACAAATTTAGCGGATTTCCCGCTAGATCTGGAGATTTTGGTTGGAAAACGGTTCAATTTTGTTGCAAATTTAGCGGTTTGCCCGCTAGATCTGGAGATATTTTTTTTAAAAATCTAGCTTATAAAATTGAATCGCATTACTTCTGTGAAACCTGGATATGTCGTTTGCCACCCACACAGCCGCAATTTCCGATTTCACTTAAACTACTTTCGGTGCTTCTGTATTAATAGGGCAGATGACATTTCATCTTTAATTTAGAAGAGTCAGTTGAAAGGGGAGATAATTCAAACCGGTTTTTTTTGTTGTAACCATAACCCATAAGGAAAATCCAGATAATTAGTAAGAGAATAATTAAAAAAAAAGGGTACTTATGCAGTTTACGCACCGGACTGAAGTAATACCGTTATAATTTAGAAAGCCATTCTTAACATGGGGAGGTAGGGGTTGATTAACTAATCTTGTTTATTAAATTGTTAGATGAAAGTACAGAATAGTTAATCACCGCCTACTAACCTTTTCATGTTAAGAATGGCTTTCTAAATTATAACGTTATTATTTTAGCCAGGTCCGTAAACTGCATAAGTACTCTTTTTAAAAATTTATTTTGTTACTAATTATCTCGATTTTCCTTCTGAGTTCTAGTTATAACAAAAAAAAAGTTTGAATTATCTCCCCTTTTAACTGACTCTTCTCAAATGAAAATAAAAATGTCATCTGTCCTCAATAATACATAAGCACCCTACTTTCCGTATTCATTTCTTCGTTAGTCATCATATGATACTATTTCTTAAGCTACCTTCCATAGGTGGTATATGCAGAAAAGTAGCAGTTGTACATTTCAATAAAAATCTTAATATTTAAAAATATCTGCTGGATCCCCCGACCCTATAAACGCTCATCCAACACGACTTTATAAATCTTTTGTTAACCGTTATATTTTTTTGATTAGTCGGATACAAACTCGTTCATGAATTACGTCCCTTGTTATTTTAACATTCCAATTAAATAAAAATAACACTAAAGTGACAAATACCAATTAAAAAAAAAAAACCCTGAAAATTAAAAATATGTGTAGAAAACACGTAATATTTTAATATAGGATAGGAAAAGTTAAAATCTAGCGGTTTTCTGGATGTTTTTTTGTTTTTGTTTAAATCAAGCGGATTTTGAAAATCTCAGTTGGCAACACTGGTCAGAGGGCACATCGGCGGAAACGTAGGAAAAATATAAACATCAACCTTGCTGAAAACAATATTTGTTACGAAGAAAATCAATGTTGATAATTATAAATCCTCATACGAAAAATTCAGCCATAAATTATATAAAATTTATGGCCGAGAATTTCCAGCTGTGTAAACACCGGTTTAATTAAGCCAAATGGGTTTAAGTTAACAGAAATAACAACTGTTTCTTCATAGCTATACAATCATAGCATTGATAATTGCATCAATCTTATACACATAATGAATTTTCAGATATGCAAAAAACAATTTACTATTGTACATTTTCACCAAACATCGATACCCTTTCGATATGTGTATTAAGTAAACCACCACAATTCGCCATCTTTTATTATTTTATTATATAAGTGTCAAAGGTAGTTATGGGTAACTTACCACGTGTATCGAAAGGGTGAGGACGCTTTGGTGAAAATGTACAATATTTAGTCGCTTTTTGCATGTATGAAGATTCAATATAACATTTAGCCATTGTAATTATCAATGATCTGATTGTATAGCTATGGAGAATCGGCTGTTTGTTTTGATTAAAACCCATTTGACTT
>OY744534.1:81617162-81622162 GCA_963556195.1 Sepiola atlantica | reverse complement strand
AGTACCATTGGTTTTAAGCTCAGAAGGCGTTAACCTCCCGTTAAACTCCTCGGCCAGCGAATCGGATGCACGATTAAGACATGTAAATACGGCTTTAATATAAACTCGTACTGTAAATTACATCTACCGTGTTCAATCAATGAAGGGAGGAAACTATATATATATATATATATATATATATATATGTATATATATATATATATATATATATATATATATATATATATATATATATATATATATATATATATAAACAGAGAGAGGGAGAGAGAGAAAGAGAAATAGGTAGGTATTCGTTTTAATACTTAATACAATAGTGCCGAACTAATTAGTAGAGGTAAGTAGTTCAATGGAAATATATCAATAGAAAGTGTGTATATATATATATATATATATATATATATATATATATATATATATATATATATATGTATATATATATATATATATATATATATATATATATATATATATATATATATATATATATATATATATATATATAAGGAGACTAACTTAGTAAGTTCCGACAACGCTCGTTGGACACTCTCCCGATAGTCTACTGTCTTGCTTGCTTGGGATATATATATATATATATATATATATATATATATATATATATATATATATATATATATATATAAACAGCACATGACATACTTAACTGTTAAATAGAAGGTGCCATCATTTAAGAATAGAGAAATGAATTTTGCAAGTGATTTCCTGATTTTATCATATATACAATAAATAAAGTAAAGTTTGTTGCTTATATAATTTTTTACAAGAAAAAACGTCAGCATTCTTATGTGTCTTACTTGTCATAAGTACATGTTCATACACTTTATATATATGTATATATATATATATATATATATATATATATATATATGTATGTGTGTGTGTGTGTTTGTGTGGAATTCTTAGTTTATAGAATAGTGGATAAACATGAAACAGACTAGTAGGAATAATCACATAGTCACATCTCTAACGCTAACCATGTCAAACGACCTTGATCTTTTATATAGAACCAAAGATTATGGTCGTTTGACATGACCGAAATATCGAATAGCTTTAAAAAATATGTTGTTTTTTTTAAATATCATTTCTAGCAGTCTGTGTTCATACTTATCGATTGTTCGATACACTGTTTTTAAATTTTGTTTTTTAATTTAATCTCACGTTTGTATATATATATATATATATATATATATATATATATATATATATATATATATATATATATGATAAATCTGAATTACATTTGTAAGAATTATATAAAAGTTAGGTCATTATATGACAAAAAGATCAGTTTGGAAATCACGTGCATGTAACATGTCGATATAATAACAATAAAATTATATGAAAACATCAAATGAAATATTAGTAACAATACAAAGAAAGTATACAAAGAAAAATAATTTTTGTTGGACGAGATAAAACCTTTCAAAATGCAGCAGCAATCAAATCGTTTGAGAGAATAAAAAAGATCACAAGAGTTTATTTTTTCTGCAGCTGGTCCGGTCAGATGGTCACCCGTTTAAATAGTGACTTGATCCAATGGTGCTTAACTGTGTAAATCCTTGATGATGTTAATAATAAAAAAAGCAGCATGGCTCCACTCGGTCCAGCGATTCCTTGCACTTTCCTGAAATAATGTGAACACACACCCACACACACACACATCTATATATATATAACTCTTCCTGATGAGATCTCAGTTTGTAATCTCAGTTTAATATTTAATTATGTTTTTGTACATAAAAATTAGTACAACATTAGTACCGTCGGTTTCAAGCTCAGAAGGACTTAATTCTCCGACTCTCTTTAACTTATTTTGTCACCTGTTTTAGAAATGTGTAGACATTTTTGTTTAGACATTTCTAAAACAGGTGACAGCATAAGCTGAACAGGGCCGGAGGGTTAAGTCCTTTCGTAGATAAAACCGACGGTACTAATGTTGTACTATTTTCTGTACCAAAAAAATTAATTAATTAATAAATAAATATATATCACAATCACTTAAGATTCATAATATTTCTTCCTATAAGTTTTGTCCATTATCTGCTGAATTCTGCGTTTTTTTTTAATTAATTGACAGTTGTCATCGTATTAATTGCTTTTTCATTCATTGCTTTTTTTCATTGCTTTTTCATTCATTGCCTTTTTTCAATGCTTTTTTCGTGTGTTGCTTCTTTCATTGCCTTTTTTGTTCAGACCTTTTTTCATCTCCTTTTCATTTAATGCTTTATTTTTCAATGCGTTTATTTATCGTTGCTTTTTATCAAAGACTTTTTTCATCCAATACGTTCATTGTTTTTTAAATTCATTTTCTTTTTCATGTGTTACCTTTTTCATTCATTGTTTTTATTTATCCATTTCACTTTCATTCATTTTTTCTTTTCATTCTTTGCCTTTCTATTTAATGGATTAATTTTAATTGCCTTTTGCATTCATTGTTTTTTTATTCATTTTCTTTTTCATGTGTTACCTTTTTCATTCATTGTTTTTACTTATCCATTTCACTTTCATTCATTTTTTCTTTTCATTCTTTGCCTTTCTATTTAATTGATTGATTTAATTCTTTTTTATTTCTTGTTTTTGTTTCATTCATTTCGTAACGCAGTGAAAAGTTTGTAAACGAATATTTTGGTTTTCCGAAGCAATAATAAAAATGAAAACAAATAATCAATGATTTTCGCATGAAAATGTCGAAATATGAAACCAGCTAGATGAGTTTTATATCGCATTTCTTCTTTTCAAGTTCCTTAGTTGTAAAACACAAGTAATGCATATCAATATCTCTGTAACACAGTTTAGGCAAGTTTAGTTATCGGCAGCTTTTTACGTTCCAATTACCTGACAATAGTACAATAGTTTTCTATGCATTTCTTATATATATATATATATATATATATATATATATATATATATATATATATATATATATATATATATATATATATATGAAAACTGAAAAGGAAAGCCAACATCTATATTATTTATGTGTTCATCAACGTTTCGTCTTTATTTGTAAGACTTCCCCAGGATGAAAAAAATGTAGAAAAAAAACACACAAGCATCAATTTAATTTGCCTGAAAGTGTAAAAATGAGCGTCAAGCATCAGCAGTCTATAGAGGTTTTTTTAGGAGATGGGAGGGACGTGCTGGTTGAGATGATTTAAATTATGCTAATTAGGCCGTAAAAGAAATGTTTTTGTCTGGGTCATCGTGTCAAAATGAACGTAGGGGCCGATGTTGTAAAGGGTGAAAAATATAATAAACTGCTGCTGTGGCTTAACGTTCAGTTTTGTTTCTGCCTTCTCTCTATTGTTTAAAAACTTCAATCGAAAACCAACTGAAGCTCGCCACTTTTAGGCAAATCAAATTGATGCCTGTGTGGGCTTTTTTTTCATCCTGGGGAAGTCTTACAAATAAAGATGAAACGTTGATAAACACGCAAATAATGTAGTTTTTTGGCTTTCCTTTTTCATTTTCCATTACGTCTGATCATTTTATCTATATCTTACACATATATATATATATATATATATATATATATATATATATATATATATATATATATATATATATTAGAGAGAGAGATGTATATATATATATGAATATATATATATGTGTGTGTGTGTGTGTGTAACTCGGAGTATATGCTCATTATACACATATGCGTGTCTGCGTATGTGTAGCTTATTTTATTCTTTTTTTCGGTTTCCGGCATATCGATCTTTTCTTTCAGTTAATATCGAAACACAGTGCACATTTCACACCGTTAATTGTTGACCCAGTGATTTCATCTCCGTAGCTGAGGGGCAATCGGGCCTTAATCCCCACCATATCAGTCCACTTTATTTGATAGGCATTTAGACTCAACTTGCCGTGTCTGCAGTCCGCATCCGTGAAAAGTACGCTGCACGTTCCTCATTCAGCTCCAGTTGGTCAATCGATTCTACGAATATAGTTTCTAGCTAGTCTTGGCGTTTTCTTTACGGTAACATTCGATTTCTCCCATGACGTTTATTCAAATAATCTCGTTACATTTTGGTTGCTGTAATAATTTTACTTCAAGGGTAAAACAGAAATGCAACCATAGCACTAGAAATAAGTGACATGGGCGACGCAGCATTTTTTCACATTTAGAAATTTTCTTTGGATATTATGACAAATCTTAGGGAAAGATTAAGACGCTAACACATTTTTTATAGAAACTGCATTTCTCTATGAATAAATGATTTGAAAACATATGAATATATATATATATATATATATATATATATATATATATATATATATATATACATATATATATATATATATATATATATATATATATATATATATCGATAGGTAAATCAAATAAAGGAAATAAAAAAATGTAAGAATGAAAAATCTATTTTATCTTCAGCTTTTCAATGCAAGGTGTATTCAATAAAAGCATGCTTATTTTAAAAAATAAGAAAAAAAATTAAATGCTTTTATTAAAAATAACTTGACTTGAACAACTGAATTTGAAATAGATTTGTAATTCTCACATTTTTTTCTTATTTCTCTTCTTTCATTTATCTATATAATTGCTCTATCTCGTATATTGAGCTTTAATCACTTCACGATAGGTTCACATTTCTAAAGGTATACATTCTACTTTTAATTTCAGACCTTATATATATATATATATATATATATATATATATATATATATATATATAATCAGCTAGATACAACTGGTTCGTTGCCGGCGACTCATAAATCTTGCTAGACATATATATATATATATATATATATATATATATATATATATATATATATATATATATATGTCTAGCAAGATTTATGAGTCGCCGGCAACGAACCAGTTGTATCTAGCTGATTATATATATATATATATATATATATATATATATATATATATATATATATATATATATATATATATATATATATATATATACATTATTTGTATCACGCTAAAAAGTAAAATAGTACAAATA
>OY744534.1:81612162-81614662 GCA_963556195.1 Sepiola atlantica | reverse complement strand
TCAACTTTCAAACCCAAACAACGATTGTCGTTCAAGTCGTCAACATTAACTGTCTACTTTCAAACCCAAACAACGATTGGCGTTCCAGCCGTCAACATTAACTGTCAACTTTCAAACCCAAACAACAATTGTCGTTCAAGTCGTCAACATTAACTGTCTACTTTCAAACCCAAACAACGATTGGCGTTCCAGCCGTCAACATTAACTGTCAACTTTCAAACCCAAACAACAATTGTCGTTCAAGTCGTCAACATTAACTGTCTACTTTCAAACCCAAACAACGATTGGCGTTCCAGCCGTCAACATTAACTGTCAACTTTCAAACCCAAACAACGATTGTCGTTCAAGTCGTCAACATTAACTGTCTACTTTCAAACCCAAACAACGATTGGCGTTCCAGCCGTCAACATTAACTGTCAACTTTCAAACCCAAACAACGATTGTCGTTCAAGTCGTCAACATTAACTGTCTACTTTCAAACCCAAACAACGATTGGCGTTCCAGCCGTCAACATTAACTGTCAACTTTCAAACCCAAACAACGATTGTCGTTCAAGTCGTCAACATTAACTGTCTACTTTCAAACCCAAACAACGATTGGCGTTCCAGCCGTCAACATTAACTGTCAACTTTCAAACCCAAACAACGATTGTCGTTCAAGTCGTCAACATTAACTGTCTACTTTCAAACCCAAACAACGATTGGCGTTCCAGCCGTCAACATTAACTGTCAACTTTCAAACCCAAACAACGATTGCCGTTCAAGTCGTCAACATTAACTGTCTACTTTCAAACCCAAACAACGATTGGCGTTCCAGCCGTCAACATTAACTGTCAACTTTCAAACCCAAACAACGATTGTCGTTCAAGTCGTCAACATTAACTGTCTACTTTCAAACCCAAACAACGATTGGCGTTCCAGCCGTCAACATTAACTGTCAACTTTCAAACCCAAACAACGATTGCCGTTCAAGTCGTCAACATTAACTGTCTACTTTCAAACCCAAACAACGATTGGCGTTCCAGCCGTCAACATTAACTGTCAACTTTCAAACCCAAACAACGATTGCCGTTCAAGTCGTACACATCAACTGTCTACTTTCAAACCCAAACAACGATTGGCGTTCCAGCCGTCAACATTAACTGTCAACTTTCAAACCCAAACAACGATTGCCGTTCAAGTCGTCAACATTAACTGTCTACTTTCAAACCCAAACAACGATTGGCGTTCCAGTCGTAAACATTAACTGTCTACTTTCAAACACAAAGAACAATTGGCGTTCCAGCCGTCAACATTAACTATCTATTTTCAAACCCAAACAGCAATTGGCGTTCACGCCGTCAACATTAACTGTTTACTTTCAAACCCAAACAACGATTGGCGTTCCAGCCGTCAACATTAACTGTCTACTTTCAAACCCAAACAACGATTGGTATTCCATCCGTCAACATTAACTGTCTACTTTCAAACCAAAACAACGATTGGCGTTCCAGCCGTCAACATTAACTGTCTACTTTGTAACCCAAACAACGATTGGTGTTCCATCCGTCAACATTAACTGTTTACTTTCAAACCCAAACAACGATTGGCGTTCCAGCTGTCAACATTAACTTTCTACTTTAAACCCCAAACAACGATTGCCGTTCCAGCCGTCAACATTAACTGTCTACTTTCAAACCCAAACAACGATTGGTATTCCATCCGTCAACATTAACTGTCTACTTTCAAACCCAAACAACGATTGGCGTTCCAGCCGTCAACATTAACTGTCTACTTTGTAACCCAAAGAACAATTGGCGTTCCAGCCGTCAACATTAACTGTCTACTTTCAAACCCAAACAACAATTGCCGTTCCAGCTGTCAACAGTAACTGTCTACTTTAAAATCCAAACAGCAATTGGCGTTCCAGCCGTCAACATTAACTGTCTACTTTCAAACTCAAACAACAATTGGCGTTCCAACCGTCAACATTAACTGTCTACTTTAAAACCCAAACAACGATTGGCGTTTCAGCTGTCAACATTAACTGTCTACTTTCAAATCCGCGCAACAATTGTCGTTCTAGCCGTTAACGTAAATCGTTCACTTTCAAACCCAAACAACATGGTTCTAGCCATCAATGCGAACTGTCTACTTTGACACCCAATCAGATATTACTGTTTTAGTCGTAAACATGAACTTTTTTATTCCTTGCCCAAATAATCGATAACGTTGACTGTCTGATTTCATAAAAATAAACAATAAATTACTCATGTTCCCATGGTCAACACGCTCTTTCGTTCGAAACAAATCAGCTACGTTTTTGGATTTCACATAGACTGCCATCTTTCATTCCAAAACAAAAATAAACAACGTGTGTTCTCGCTGTCAACGAGAGCTGCCATCTTTCATGAATATTTTTGTACGAGATCAACGTGAACTGGTTTTGCCCTCTCTTAAAGAATAACGACTCTGTGGTTATCATTATCGGCGGGAGCGATAATATAATCGCTTGCTGTCAT
>OY744534.1:81559662-81607162 GCA_963556195.1 Sepiola atlantica | reverse complement strand
AAACTATCATTAATTTTCTTTGATCTGGCTTGATCATTTTATTTCAAATTGTATTTGAATAATTACTTTGTTACAAATAACAAAACGTATGTTTAAATATCTATTTCAAAACGTAGATTTTTATTGAAATTGAGCAGACGTGTAAGATCAATCTAAGAGGTTGACTATTATATAAAGTAAAGTTGTCTGTGTGTGTGTGTGTGTGTATGTCAAGCTGCAGTCAAAAAGTTAAACAAGGCCAAGAGCGTCATAATTTAATTCGTGACAATAAAAATAATTTTTTGAGATACCGATAAATTTTCTGGAGTATTAGGATTTTTTTGGATTACTATTTTCATCTTGGTTGTTTAACGTAACATTTAGGCCGATGTAATCTCCGACCTTCTTTTTGGTTCATCTGTTTAAACATGGACATATTTATGTCGACCTGGGGAACCTATACAGCATTTTGAGCTAAAGATTTCCGTATAGGTTTTCAAGTTCGACATAAAAAATTCGAGTGTTCGAAAATATGAACTTGAAGAAGATCGGAGGTTACATCGGTTGAAACGTTGTGAAAATAACAAGCCCAGATGAGAATAGTTGTGTGACTAATAAAAAGAATCCAAATAGATTTAATTTATCTAATGTCACAAAGTTTTGTATATTTACAATTCCATTTTTGACGTGGCTAATTACATCTTTTAGTTTTTCTTTCTTTCTGGAGGAGTAGAACAGATTGAGAAACATTGGGAGAGATTGGGAGAGATTGAGAGAGAAATTGAGAAACATTTGGAAGTTGAGAGATTGAGTGAGAGATTGGGAGAAATATTGAGAGAGATTGAAAGAGAAATTGACAAAGATTTGGAAGTTCAGAGATTGGGAGAGAGATTGAGAGAAAGATTACGAGAGATTGAGAGAGATTAGGTAGGAAATTAGGAAAGTTTTTGATATTGAGAGACTTGGAAATTAGGAAAGTTTTTGATATTGAGAGATTGGGAGAGATTGAGCAAGATTTGGAAGTTGAGAGATTGAGAGAGATTGAGAGAGTTGGAAGGTGAGAGATTAGGAGAACGATTAAAAGAAGTTGAGAGAGATTGAGAGAGAAATTGACAAATATTTGGAAATTCAGAGATTGGGAGAGTGATTGAGAGAAAGATTACGAGAGATTGAGAGAGAGAGTAAAAATATTGAGAGAGATTAGGTAGGAAATTGAGAAAGTTTTCGATATTGAAAGATGTGAAGACAAATTGAGAGAAATATTACAAGAAATTGAAAGAGATTGAGAGAGATTGAGAGAGAAATTGAGAAAGATTTGGAAGTTGAAAGATTGGGAGAGAGATTGAGAGAAAGATTAAAAAAGATTGAGAGAGATTGAGAAAGATTGTGAGATTGAGAGATTGGGAGATACATTGAGAGAAAGACTAAAAGAGACTGACAGCTTGAGAGAGATGGAGAGATTTAGATAGTGGGAGAGAGATTGAACGATAGAGTTTTTAAGTTTTTGTCTAAAACTTACGTTAATAGAAAATAAAACAATGCCTATTGAATCAGGCAATTCACTGGGCAGAATCAGACCGAATTATACCCCCCATCATGGACGAAATAAAAACGCCCTGCTAAAAATCTTAACACAAAAACATTAGAGGTACCTGACGAAGGCTCGAGTGCGATGCGAGGCGAAACATTGTGATATCAACAACACCAATGAAGATGCTAGTCTGAAAAGAGTCTATGTACAGTAAGAAAACAATTGTTTGTTGGGAGAAAAGAAAGTACAGACATACATAAAAATTGTACGGACGAAGTGACGCTTCTCGAGAGCCGTGGAAACCAACGGCCGAAATACTATAGAAATCTAAAAGGTAGATAGATAATTCAATGTTCAATGATACGCCATATCATTTCGTTGCGAGGCTATGTCCGTCGGGCGGTCAATTGTTCTGTCTGTATGTCGCGCTTAAGGCTTAAATAGAATTCAGATCACTACGCATGCAGATTTAATCGACGTAACTTATTTAACATGCGTCCAGGTATTCTTTGTAAGAGGCTAAGTCGGTTGGTCGGTTTGTCACGGTGAACTTTGAAATCACATTCTGTGTCGATTTGTCTGGCTTATGTTTGAAATGGTATTGTTATCGCTAATCCACTCATAATATAAGGGCCATTTTCTGTGTGTGTGTGCTTGTGTGTGTGTGTGTCAGTCAGTCACAATTTTTTTACATAAATATCTTAACTTCTTTGAGCAATGGAAAATATTGCATTAATACAAAATAATAAATTCTTAACAAATAAAGCAGATGCCATGACCAGAAATCGAAACCGAAACCGAAACCCTAAGATCTTCAGTTTGATGTTTTACAAACTGAGCTATTTAGATTTTTGCACGAATAGATCTTAAAACATGACCCCAACAAAATAATTATAGCTTTGACGTGACGTCATAGGTTTATCATTGACGTCATGTTTCAAAACATGAATTCAAACATAAACGATCATAAAAATGATTGTATAAATTAATGGTTAAACATTATCAATAGCATTGGACATTCTTTTAATAGTCAAAAGCAATTTATTTTGCTTTAACAACGTTTTGGCGTTAAAAACTATTTAATACATGATTTATACTATAATGTGCATACGTATATATATATATATATATATATATATATATATATATATATATATATATACGAGGGGCGTTCAATAAGTAATGCCCATGACCCACTTCCAGTTGTCTGAGCTAGATGAACTTTTGCATGTATTATTTACTCCTCTCCAGGAGTTAGGCACAAGGCCAATTTTATCCTACTCCGACAAGTAAGATGTGACCAAAGGTCGGGTCGGAAAGTGGGGGTTGAAAAGCCAGCGCCCGAGAGGTGAGCACTCTGACCATCAAAAATTGCCTGGGCAGCCCCGTCGGCATCCCCCGGTAGGGGCGCCTCAGGCAGTAAGCAATAAACTTACTCCTCCCCAAAGAGGGGAGGCGAAGCCTGGGAGGGTGGACGTCCTAGAACTGCACAGGACAGGCGTGCAGTATCCATCGGAACAGATACGTATATATATATATATATATATATATATATATATATATATATATATATACTAGACAAATTGTCCAGGGTCGGAGGGTCTAGTCCAACATATCTAATGATCACATGTTCTTTCAGATGCGTGCATGCACCTGTACAAACGGGGTTATCTGTATGTTGGTCTGTCACGCTGAGATTTGAATTTGAGATGGAAACTTTTGCCTCTAAAGCTGTAGATAAAATGGGCGCATCTTATTTTAGATGCGTCCTATAATATCTATGCGATATTCTTCTCTCGGTCGGGTTTTCTAAAAGAGGGTCCATCAGATGTGTCGGTCTGTCAGTGGAAATATAATTTTCGTCAGTCTGTCATGCTTAAATTATGAATAGTTTTCTATGATCTATCACGTTTTAATCTTTGACATGTCACGTTAAGTTTTAAATAGCAATTTTCCGTTAATCTGATTTTCGTCAGTTTGTCACGTTAAAGTTTTAAATCGCATTTTCTTTGGTCTATCACACTTAAGTTTAGAAATAACATTTTATTTGGTCTGTCATGTTTATGTGTTAAACAGTAGTTTGTCTTTTTATCTGTCACGTTTAAGTTTTAAGCAGAACTGTTGCTTTTTATCTGTCACGCTTATGTTTAAAATATAATTTTGTCTTTTTATCTGTCACGTTTAAGTTTTAAGTAGTACTGTTGATTTTTACCTGTCACGCTTATGTTTTAAATAGCATTTTGTCTTTTGATCTGTCACGTTGGAGTTTTAAGTAGAACTGTTGCTTTTTATCGGTCACGCTTATGTTTAAAAGATAATTTTGTCTTTTGATCTGTCACGTTTAAGCTTTAAGCAAAACTGTTGCTTTTTATCGGTCACGCTTATGTTCAAAAGATAATTTTGTCTTTTGATCTGTCACGTTTAAGCTTTAAGTAGAACTGTTGCTTTTTATCGGTCACGTTTATGTTTAAAAGATAATTTTGACTTTTGATCTGTCACGTTTAAGCTTTAAGCAAAACTGTTGCTTTTTATCTGTCACGCTTATGTTTAAAAGATAATTTTGTCTTTTGATCTGTCACGTTTAAGCTTTAAGCAGAACTGTTGCTTTTTATCTGTCACGCTTATGTTTAAAAGATAATTTTGTCTTTTGATCTGTCACGTTTAAGCTTTAAGCAAAACTGTTGCTTTTTATCTGTCACGCTTATGTTTAAAAGATAATTTTGTCTTTTTTACGTGTCACGCTTATGTTTAAAATATGATGTTGTCTTTTGATCTGTCACGCTTATGTTTAAAATATGATGTTGTCTTTTGATCTGTCACGCTTATGTTTAAAATATGATGTTGTCTTTTTATCTGTCACGTTTAAGTTTTAAGTAGAACTGTTGCTTATAATCTGTCACGCTTATGTTTAACATAGCATTTTATTTTTTGATCTGTCACGTTTACGTTTTAAGTAGTACAGTTTAAAATAGAATCTTATCTTTGAATTTGTAACGTTTAGGTGTTAAACACAATTTTGTCTTTTGATCCGTCACGTTAAAATTTAAATAGCGTTTTTTTTTTTATCTGTCACGTTAGAGTTTGAAGCAGTACTGAGGCGTTTGATCTGTCACGCTTAGGTTTTAAACGCAATTTTGTCTTTTGATCTGTCACGTGAAAATTTAAAATAACATTTTGTTTTTTGATCTGTCACGTTGGAGTTTTAAGTAGTACTGTGTCTTTTTATCTGTCACGCTTATGTTTTATATAGTATTTTGTCTTTTGATCTGTCACGTTTAAGTTTTAAGTAGAACTTTTGCTTATAATCTGTCACGCTTATGGTTAAATAGGATTTTATTTTTTGATCTGTCACGCTTAGGTCTTAAACGCAATTTTGTCTTTTGATCTGTCACGTGAAAATTTAAAATAGCATTTTGTCTTTTCATCTGTCACGTTGAAGTTTTAAATTAACTTTAATCGTTTGATTGGTCACGTTTATGTGGTAAATAGTATTTTGTACTTTGGTTTGATTTTCGTCAGTCTGTCACGCTTAAGTGATAAATCAATTTTCTTTGCTCTATCTATACCCCTTCAGATTTTTGTTAAATATATTTCGGCAAATTGTATTTCTTTTCGAGACTCTCAATGTTATCAATAACGTCTTAACCCGTACTACGATTGACGTAGCTAGCTCCATAGATTCTAAGTAAGCAAGCGACTCTTCGTCTTAAAAAAGATCTTACACAATCACATTGAATCAAGTAATAGTTTTAAAATCATAAGCTTCAGTTTAACAGAATATTTAAGTCATGGATTGAAAATGGTATTCCCGCTTCTGAAAACTGAACGTAAAATCTATTTTTAGTCAAACTCGTTCTAAATATGCAAGTATTTAACTATATATAAAGACAGACATACAAGTATATTAAAATGATCTATATAAAATCCACACATAAATGCATTCATATGATGGTATCATAGTCGACACATAAATACATATATACAGGATGCGCCTAATGTTGGCGGAGAGGAGGTCGAATAGTCTTTGCGTTCAACCATACTGTATATTACAGAGAGATTTATGTGAATTATATCAGATTGAAATTATAAATTAAAATGTATCAGGTAACGTCAACCTAGGTTTGGATAACCCCCCCCATATATATAGTGATACACACACAAATACGTTATTTATACATATACATGAATTAGTAGAATACGCATATATATGCATACTTATATACACACATATAGTTATCCACTAATCAATGCACGTATAAATATACATATATGTAAAGAATATACATATGTTTATATACATATCAATTGGTAGTATAAACATATATACATATATATATATATATAAATAAATATATATATATATATATATATATATATATATATATATATATATATACGTATATATGAATATGCATTATACTATAGATCTATCCATATATATGTGTAAATCTAATATATATATATATATACACACATTATTACATTTATGCATAGTTTAATATAATTTATCTATACATTTGTAATATATATATATATATATATATATATATATATATATATATATATATATATATTCGTTTATTTAAAACACGACATACTCAAATATTCGGACATCTACATATGTACGGAATTGTAAAAATGAAAAATATGTATACATGTACCTATTCAAATAATATATATATATATATATATATATATATATATATATATATATATATATATATATATATATATATATACTGAGCAGCACACGTATATACTTATAATTTACATAAAATGGTCCTATATAAACTGATATTACCATATTTATATACACGGATATATATATATATATATATATATATATATATATATATATATATATATATATATATATATATATATATATATATAATACTTACATACATAAGCACGTTCATGCGTGATAAATCATGTACGCTTATTATTCTATGTATATATAAATGTATATAACTCTGGGGATGGGTGAATGCTATCGACGTACTTTCAATCCCTAAAACCGAACAGATATTTTTCGATAGCCGTGGATTGATGTGGCTTGATATTTCGTTCTTCTCGCAGCTCGTCAGCGGGGAAAAATGCAGGAACCTCGGGTTCCCACCTAATTAGATTAAAGTAACGGGCAATAGCCACCCCTGGTATCCAGATCACCGAAGCTAGAATGAGGAACGCGGCGATACAATTGGCCCACCACGGCCATGGAGTCCGGACTGTGTGACCCTGAAGTAAAAAAAAAGAAGAAAAAATTAAATAATTATTAAACAATGAAAAGAAATAACTAGTGTTCTCACATAATCGCACTGCTATTGACAAAGCATATTTAATGTGGGCTTCCAAGTTAAATTTTATGGACATTTTTTAAAAAGTATATACTATAGTAGAAATCTGATAAAGCATCTTCCTGATGAGAAGATTTGTCTCAAATGGGAATTGCCTCATAATTTCGCTATGGTTACAATTTAAAATACTTTCATATGTATGAATCAACAATTTAAATATTTATTTGAGTAAACAGCATGTTGTAGTTTGCTTGAAACATTGTGCGTAGTGTGTCGATGTCAATATAATTTGTGTTTACGACATAATTTGATAAAGAATCACAAAGGTAAATAGATTAAATGTCAATATTGAAGAATTCGAAAATTTTCAATTAAATATTTTTTATCGACGTAGTGTATCGAAAGAGAGTATGGTGTTATATTTTATTATTATTCTGGCTTCCAGGAGAATACACTCCCTGAATTGGGTGGAGATTTCTTTTTGAGAAGGAGGTTATACTTCGAAAATTAAAATTAAAAGCATCAGATATTAAACCACATCCTACTGATCCGTGACACTACGTTTGTCGGGCTGGTGAATCTCTGTTTCATTTGAGGGTTCTTGATGAAGTTCAAAAAATATATGTAATTTAATTGACCTCAACTTTTCTTCTTCTCTGCATATCCTTTCTCAAAGACGTGATGTTGCTAGTCTCAGTTCTTCCTTTATATACTATTATGGCATGTGTTCTTCAGAATTCTCTGATATTTTCCCTAACCCTTCTTGGCCTTTTGACTAAGATCAAAGTGCAGTATCTGTTCCGATGGATACTGCACGCCTGTCCTGTGCAGTTCTAGGAGGTCCACTCTCCCAGGCTTTGCCTCCCCTCTTTGGGGAGGAGTAAGTTTATTGCTTACTGTCTGAGGCGCCCCTACCAGAGAATGCTGACGGGGCTGCCCAGGCAATTTTTAAATGGCCAGAGTGCTCACCTCTCGAGCGCTGGCTTTTCAAACCCCACTTTCTCGACCCGATCTTGGGTCACATCTTACTTGTGGGAGTAAGATAAAACTGGCCTTGTGCCTAACTCCTGGGGAGGAGTAAATAAAATCCCTGCTTCTTTTGTTCCAGCTCGATGGACTCGTTGGTCTTGTGGTCTTCACCAATTCGCTGTTTTTTATACCTCATTGTAATACAGCTTCCATACTATTCCAGTAGCTTATTTCCAAGAGCTGCAGGCTTGTGGAACACTTTTGCTACTGACTGCGTTCATCCTTCATATAGCCTTGGTCTTTTCAAGACTAAGGTCAATAGGCTTCTCCTGTCTTTACGATAAATCATATTTGTTCTTGTTAGCTCCTTACATCAAGTGGCTGCATGCCTTGTCTGGAGCGATTTCCATTTAAAAATGTGGAAATTATTGTATTCTTCAATACTGTCATTTTATCTATTTTAATTTGCAGCGTTTGGTTCCCTATCAAATGGCTTATTCAACCAAAATTTATCTGGGTACATTTGGCGGGAAAAGTATACAAGCTCAAAGTTGTGATTCGTTGTATTAATATATTATACAAATATTAGTATATTTGGACTTGATTAAGAAATAATTTTCTTAATAGTGAAATTTTTAGTATTGATGTAAGGCTTAAGTATTTGTAAAATTTTGTTACTTACTATATTCATACTAATAATTGAAGCCCTCGAAGTTATATAATCTAATAGTTGAATTTAGTCAAATAAATATTTAAATCGTTGTTATTATTGTAAATACACACAGCACCCCTAGGATAGTTTGCAATCAAGCCGAAAGTACTTGGAATTGTAACCATTACTCGTTTATCAGCAATTTCATACCTGCAATAAAGACGCTCATCTAGAAACTTGAAAGTGTTGCTAGTAGTGTCTTACCTTTTCTGCGTCCCATGCCATGTAATACGATCCTTTTTCCGTAATTTCGAACAAGCTCGCAACAAAGATGACGATCATGGCCAAAGGTGCGAGATAACGCCAGACAAATAACCAAAAATAACTTGGACGAACTCCAAGCATCAATTCTACGTCATCACTGAATCTGCAAATGGATAAGACATCGTCAAAATGTTATAAAATCATTGTATAGCGTCATTATGAAAGTCCTGCGTGTTTATTTGAGTAAAGCGTGATTAAAACAAAACATTCCTACACATTGAAGCCTTAATTTAATTCACAATCTTTTCTGCAATCCGACCATATTTTATACAAATTAACTTCAGTCTATGTCTGACTTCTCCACCAAGTTTCACTCATTGATGGCCAACAGACTTTGTTTTATCGCTCTTCAATTATATGGAGGCACTTTTGTGATCGTTTCATAAGTAGGGGTAAACATCGTAAATGTACTTCACATTCAGCTAACCATAACCCCCCAGATTTTATCTGTGACGTTATCTCAAAGATAATGTCTCTGACAACTATCCACGGACTATTCATGAACTGAAGAGGCCCATCGTAGCCCAAATCAGGGCAGTGTCAAGACAGGAGTGTGTCAGATTCATCGAGAATGTTACATGTCGTATTCAGGTGTGGTTATCATTAGACGACAATAAACAAAACTTGTTGGGAATTTAGTATTGTGAACAGGGATTTAATTGCTTCCCGCCGCATGTGACACAACGTCGGAAGGTGGGGGAAAGGGTCAAGCCAGAGCCCATAAAGGAGGAGCACTCTGGCCTAGCAAAAAAATGCTAGGCAGCCCCGTCGTCATTCCCTGCTCAAAGCGCCTCAGGCAGTAAGTAATGAACTTACTCCACCCCAAAGAGGGGAGGCAATGTTTGGGAGGGTGCACCTCCTAGGACAACCCAGGATAGTATACCTCAGCCCGGCAGATAAAAGGCCAACGAAATGGCAAAGTTCCTGCCGGACTGATTGTCAAGAACGAATCCTTGACTGGTATTACCTTACCCCTTCCCGAAGTCCTCAATCGACAGAAGTTAATGAAAGACCGAACAGGCTGCGGTTGAACTACTTGAACAAGCCAGTCTCATACACTGAGTCTCATTTATATCAAATATCGTTGAATTTCAGAAAAGAATTGTACATTTTATTAACGATTCCATAGATGGCATTGTTAGGATTGTACTGTGCATCCCTTGCAAAAACTAATAAATAGCAGAAGTAAAAGAATTTGTACGGAAGAGGAGTGCAGAATGTGGACCTGGGGTTAAACTTCCGACAGCCTCGTAACTCTCGCTTCCCTTATTTTGTCCTTTAGTCCTCACATTCCATGAGCGATGATTCTGGCAAAGGTGGAAGAATCGCTGTTTTCTGGGTCGGAATCTATCCATCGTTTGCCAGTTTTTGACCTTGAAGTAGTATTTTTTTCTGCTTTAGCTCCTTACATCAAATGGCTTCATGCCTTGTCTCGAGCGATTTCTATTAAAAAATATGCCTCTGAGCGCCCATATATTTAGTAATATTGTTCTCAATATTTAGAAAATGAAAATGTGAGAATATAAACCAATATCTTTGAGAACTGGGACGTAATTTTGGTTACAGACATCACCAATAAAATTAATTTTAATATAATTTCGTTTTGTACAAATGTGTGCAGTTAGAGAATATTATTTGTAAAAGTTCGACATCTCATTAAAAAGTGATGCGAGTTAAAAACAGACTCATTTACTATAACATTTATAAATTACTCCATCTAACGGAACGAATATTGCGTTGAGTAAACAGTATTTTATTTACTCCGTGAACTGGCAATGAATAATGAAAAATTATAATGTTTTATTAACAAAAGTATTGAAGTGAATACTTAAAATTTATATCATTAGAAGTGTTGTCCCTACGCCCCCAAATTCTAGCATATATTAAATATCAAATTATTTTTAACGTCAATACGTAGTCAAAACAAAATGAATTGTTTTGGACTATTAAAATAATTTCCAACGCTATTGATGATGTTTACCCATGCATTTATTTATTTTTTAATTATCCTAGAAATCAATTATAGCGAAGGAGTAATGAGAGAAAGAATATTCAGACGATGGTTTTCATGATTCGAAAACGGTGAGCACAGTCTTCAGGAAAAAATAACAGAGAGAGGGAACAATAATATCGGGATGTTCATGCATTGGAAATCAAGGCAGAAAGAGAATTGCTAGTCTTTCTCTGCTCTATTGTAATTTTCATGGAAGTTGCTCGACTGGGCCAGAATTTTTAGTTTCGTCTTTTAATACATTCACAGCAATAACTCGTCTTCGAGCACAACGAAAAATATATTCCCTTTCTTCTACCGTGTGCATTGCCCCAGCCATAATTTCTATGGACAGATAGTATCTTCTTTGAAATTGTTAATCGTCTGTGTAACACATTACCGCAGGACTGCTTCTGCTGCTGGTTTCAACTCCAAATCCAATGCCAACAAATCCTTGTCACGGACTTCCTCCCCAATAAGCAATCAAACACAGTTCCTACCATTCACCAATGTTAACACTCCCATCGTGTTCCTCATCTTTCGGACGACAATAATTCGAGTCTCATAAATCCTTATCCTCGCGTGGCTCTTGGCCTTGATGAGTTACGACTCTAACGGTAAAAATAAATCGAATTACCTTCTGATTTACATTCGTGCAAATCGACCAGGCTTGGAGAGCAAACACTGATGTAGTATATAAACAAGCAACAAACAAAAAAAATAAGAAAAAGAATATAAAAAAAAACAACGGCTTACTGTTTCAGTCCGTAGATGTAAGATATAGCAACAACCTCGATAAAAGCAATCACCAGAAGCGGAATGTTGGCACAGTACATGTCGAAAAGGTCGAACACGTAAGGTCCGGTTGAAGTAGCGAAACCAAATGATACCAGCATCGATAAGAAACACACAATACCTGAAATAAGAGACAACGAGAGAAGCCATTGTACAAAGGACAAGGTTTATAGGACAGAGGAACAAATGAATGTCAGGCTCTTGCCACAATATGTTTTACCACACTAAGTAGTATTAGGTAGATGCGCACAAAGACACACGGACACACACACACACACACATATATATATATATATATATATATATATATATATAAAGTATTTTTTTCGGCTAAAAATGATGAATTTCCTCAGATTTGACAAATCAAAAAATAGAAAACAAAAATTGCATAGGTATTATAGGTGTTATAATTTCAATATTTCGAACGTCCCTCCGTTTTCTATCATAAAACGCATTTTCGATGAAAATTGAAAAAAATATAAAACCTTTATGAAAAGTAAACATTTTCAAATTTGTGAATCGCTAATAATCTGTTTCAAAGGTCAAGTAAAGCTTAGTTGTTTTTATTTTATTTATGTTTTTAACATTGTGGATGATTTTCCGCAGCCCCTTAACTTTCGCGTCCCTTCTGTTCTCTTCATTCTCCCTTTTCCATGACCGATGTTTCTTACGCAGGGAGAGGAACACGCTGGCTACGCGGTGAGCAGTAACTGGAGATGACTGTAGTAATTATATTTCTTATCTTATTGATAAGGATGTTGGATTAAACGTTTTTCCATGGGATGACGTTATCCTCCTGATAGTCCAACGATCCAAAGACCCGGACAGGTGCATACTATCGAGGCTGCTGTATTACCATTTGGTGAATGAAGTCTGGAACTTGCAGTAGTCTCCGGTGAGGCCTCTCGATGTCATATTAGTGGGAACTGCTACGGCTTTTCTTTCTTCAATGGTCTTCAAAGAAAATCTCTTTTCTTTACTCATTCTCTCTGCGTCCTACTCTTAACCCTCTGCTGACCTCTTAACCCTCTGCTGACCTCTTAACCCTCTGCTGACCTCTCAATCCTCTGCTGACCTCTTAACCCTCTGTTGACCTCTTCCACAAATCCGCTAACCTCAACATTACAAGTCACAAAACACAAAAAAGAGTAAACCCAGAACCTCAACTTCCAACGTAGACCACCACTGCCAGGTCTCATTTTCCGACATCAGGAGGGGGGTCTACGTTCCAACCTTCCAGAGATTTAAAATCCATTTACGGGAGATCAAACACACACGACCTGTTGTTTCTGTACTGCAGCTGATTTGTATTAAATATGGTGAGATTGCAGCACAGATTTTGAATATTATGGACGATTCCATGGATGGAATTCGTTGGGGGTTACGTTTGAAATGTTATTCACTTCAGGTGTGACAATATACATACATGTACATATGGGGTAAGGTACACGATAAGTCATTAAAATGAATGAAAAAAAGACAAACGGAAAACAGGTTAAAATGCAGGAGAAAAACAAAAAACAAGAGATTTGATCGGTTTCGTTCCTATTAACGAACGTCTTCACTTTTTCTGAAGACGTTCGTTAATACGAACGAAACCGGTCAAATCTCTTGTTTTTGTTTTTCTCCTGCATTTTAACCTGTTTTCCGTTCGTCTCTTTTTTCACACATATGTACATATGTATGCGATTATCTGTGCGTCAGTGGTAGTATCGATTATTTAATTTAATTAGTCCCTTAACTATTTAAATGAAAGCGTCTCGACTCCGGATGTGGAAATATATGCGCACATTTGTGTTCGATGCTGTTTCTGTGAGTTGATTGATCATAGTAATAATATCACTTTACAACAAATATGCACAATCCTGTGGTCAAATCATGGCTCATACTCTGACAGTCGGCCAAATACAGAGTGAAATTGCGCTGGTCGAGTTGCTGTGTTAAGTGGCCAATATGACAAATCCTTGTTGAGCCGTCCTCTTAGATAATCAATTTTTGACCAGTTACAACCATCGTTAATAATCCCAGCGATGTTTCACTGTCCATCAGTCAAACTCAGTAATACTTAATGTCGAATGGCTTTTCGGTCTTGATAAGCGGTGACTCGTTTGGAAAAAAAACACACAAAAGAAAACGTATATATTAGTACGCGAAATCGTTCTACAAAAAAAGTTTCATTAAAAATATTGTTAATATTAAAACACTTATATATATATATATATATATATATATATATATATATATATAGAAATATATGAAATTAAGGGCAACTAATAATGCAATTTTCTGCATCTTAATCACTTAGGAAAGTGTGACAATCGAAATAATAGTAAGCAAAATAACAACGAACGCTGCAATCACCAATAAAAATAATTACATAAAAATACATTAAATACTTAGGTGATAAAAATTGTACATATTTCTAGACGGACCGTCTTGGTCCAGTGGTAGAACGCTGGACTACAGACATCAATATGGAAGGTTCGATCTCTGTCTAAGTTAGCCATGCTGATGACGGCTGTGAGCCAGAAACACGTGCCCATGGATTACTTTTATGTACGTATAAAATAAAAAAATATATACATATTAACGGAATAAATACGTCCTATGAACGACTAATAATGCAATTTTCTGCATCTTAATCACTTAGGAAAGTGAGACAATCGAATTAATAGTAAGCAACATAACAACACCAATAAAAATAATTACATAAAAATACATTATATATATATATATATATATATATATATATATATATATATATATATATATATATATATATATATATATAAATTTGTAAGAAGAAAAACCAAAACAATATTATTTATGTATTCAGCAATGTTTCGTCTTTATTTCGAGACTTCCTCAGGATGATTGTTTGAAGAGAATAATATAACACAGAAGTACAAATTGTTTGAAACAAAGGCGGTAACCTGGTTGGGCATGAAAGACCGCTCATGAAAAGAATAAATTATTAGATACAAATAGATGGTGACGGTGGAAAATGGAGTAAACAGTAGAGAATGTGGGGGGAAATGGTGGCGGTTAGAGTTATAAGATCTTTGGGGAGAGGGAGTGAGCTAGTGTCATGTTAGCCAAGAGACGTCTTTTATAATAAGATCAGCTATGGTCTCCTTCACCCACACCCTCCCTTCTACACCGTCTTAATAAACGACCCTGGTTTTTAACCCTTCGCTTTCTGACCTCATTTTTTAAAAAGTGTCAATAAACATGTCTCATGTCCTCTCCGCCTCTTTTGTTTGATTAAAATTAACTCTGACCGCCACCAATGTTTGCCCCCCCCCCACACACACACCTTCCACAATATTATAAGGTCTCTCACTATCTCGTTGAGCCCATACCTGATCTCATCAGCAGGATTCGAAACTTCGATCATAGCGACTGTAGTTATAATGCTTTATTGTTAACCTACCTAGGTCCTATCTGGGATATGTGATTGTTTTATCACTTTTAAATTTTGTTGAACAGAATATCTTTTTTGCGATAATATCAGCTTTATATAAACTTTATCGTGATGCACTACCCAAGTGCTTGAAGGAGTTAACTTCCTTACATATATTATGTCGCATTCTATTTTCATGGACGGATACACACACACACACACGCACACACACACATATATATCTATATATATATATATATATATATATATATATATATATATATATATATATATATATATATACATATATATATATATATATAAAATAGTTATATATACATTATCTGTGGGTGTGGTGTGTGTGTTTGTAATTCGATTTAATATTTTGTTTGCGATACTATCAACTTTTTATTTAAGCTTCATTGTGATGCACTACCTAAGTGCTTAATAGAGTTAACTCCCTTACATACATTATGCGCATCACTGTTTAGGCACGTATATATATATATATATATATATATATATATATATATATATTAAAATAAACATAGTTTGAGTGCCCGACAATTGTTTCAAAGCACTGCCGGCTTCTTATCAAGGGCAATACTGAATTATCTCGCAAGTTGAAAATGCGAAAACCTTAAAATCAAAAGGGGGAAAAGAAACAAACATTTCATTTTACTTCTGTGATCCCAGACACACATTACACAATACACGCACTATTATATACATATATGCACATACATGCATATATATATATATATATATATATATATATATATATATATACACATATATGTACACACACACATATATACATAATAACTATATGTTCTTATTGTCAAGTATTAATAAAATATAAAAATTATAAAAATATATTTTATGAGGGGAACTTATTATTTACGTCGATTAATTTCTATTATAATTAATTAAATTATACTGTGTTTAGATGATATTATTCTTTTATTATTTTATATTTTCTATCTTATTTTCGATTACTTTTATATATATGAAAAATCTTTAATTATCACTTAATTTACATCTAACAATATCTAGTAATTACGTTTATCTTATAAACTTACTTTTTATTATTAATTTGGGGATATGAAACTTATTATTTTTAATATCACATATTAACTACTTTTATCCAATTTCTTTATGATTATGTATTATATTTCGAAGGAATTTTATATTATGTGTCTTTCTATATTTACTTACTTATCAGCGCTCAATTAGTACCAAGTTAATTTCCATGGTTTTATCCCCATGTTCAACTTTCAATGTATCTATTTTTCCAACATTCAATCCTGCTATAGTCAGTCACCCTGATTAGTTTCATACAGTGAAACACGTGTACATGGATAACTATTTTATATATATATATATATATATATATATATATATATATATATATATATATATATATAGTAAGTTATGAAAATATATTTATGCCAATTAAGCTACACAGAGGCTTCCTCGTTTCATCCTCGTAGGGAATCGTCAGGCTAAAATGCAAATAATAGAAATAATCAATCCCCATCACAAAAAAAGACATAACCATTAAGTTTTTACATTTGTAAATCGCATTATTGTGTTCGTTTCTATGGTGATTTCGTTAAATCCGTAAATAATATTTTCTGTGTTTTTATTTTTTAAATGCGGATAATCTTATTAGTCATTCGTCAACGTCCAATTTCTGTGAGCTTTTTATTTCCTGCATTCAACCATTTTTATTATTAGGTAGATCAGTGCTGTTACTAAAATGTACTTTTACCCAATATTTGTACTTTTTGACATTGCGTTTTCTTTCTCATTTTTTTTCTTCTAATTTCTTTACTCATTAAACAAAATACTGGTAGAAAATTACATTTTCACACGATTGGTGACGTTTATTGGATTTGTTTCTACCATTATTGTGTTTACTTTTCGATTTTTGAGCGATTATCAAGGCCCCAGTTGTACACGTGTATCGCTTATCGACGCCATCTTAATTTTCGTTCTAACTGAACACTATGTTTGTTTTTACAACAAAAAAAAAACGCTTGAAAATAAGTTGAAACGCAAATAAACGTATCCAGGTAGGTAGAAGAGTAACTTATCTTGCTTTTGGTAATATTTATTTGTTGTCCGTTTTCTTTCATCCCTTTTTTTTCCGCTCTTGTAATAAATGCCCAAATAATTAAATTCGTTTCGATTCTTTAAACCCATTTGCCGTTTGTCTGTAAGAAAAGCAGCGTCAACAAGTAGTTTTCTTTTAAAGAAAACACCACCGCGCTAATAGTTTTTTATTACTTGACCTCATATTGCAAATTATATTTTAAACTGTTCTTTCCAGGCAAGATAATGTAAACAAGACGATATTTGAAATGATTTCCTATCGGCAATGCCGGTTGAATACGCCTAGTAATGGATAAACTACAAACCCGTTGTTTTCGTCCGACACGTCACACAGCGTTTTCTTTTAATGTCCTCATTATAAAAGCACATTCTTCTTCGGTTAAAAATATATAATAGATATTGTTGATATATACAGAAGAGTTTTTATTCAATTAATTGTTTTATTCAACCCATATCTCAAAATATACTAACTTCAATATATCACTTTCAACTACCGACAAAATAAGATCAGATGTTATATGGATTATATGTTCGTGGAACTTTTTCAGATAAACCTTTCGTGTATAGTAGACAGTCTGTGGTTAGACTTACTATAGTACTATATAGTCTCAAGCATAACTTGAAAAATTAGGATTTCCTTTATATATGGTAAAATCTTTTTCGCATTCTATCCCTTTTAATCATATGATAATCTATACTGGAATGATCTCGTTCAAACCCCTTTTCCTTAGATATTATGTAATCAATATGTCTCCTATCACATATCACATATTAAATTGCTAAATATAGCCTTTTTAGATTTGTAAAAAAATTTTGGGGGGTGTAAATAAATTTATTTTATGTTTAGTTAAATTGTACTTATCTCTCCTTATCTCTAAGATTCGATTTGTTAATCGATAGGTCAGACTGATATTATGTAATCTGGGATCAGCTATTTACCTCCCTTGGTTCGGCAGAGTTCCAATGTTATTTTGTTGGTAGTTTCTACAATGAGAGATGATCATCTTTTAGGAAATAATCGTGAAATTTAGGATTTCCCTCTCTTTAAAATGTCTACCCTTTTCTTTTGTATTTTAAAGTTAATAATTTCGGTACTGTTCCAGATAACGCGCCTAATTTCCGTGACTTCGTGTCGACAACGATCGGGCAGGTCGTGGAAGCGCCCGAGAGTTGCCGAGACGAAAACGCCAAGCGTTAATGGAAAACTTGCAGGCGATAATATTAGACGAATTAATTCAAAGAAAAAATACATAGATAAAAAGATAAAAACCGAACAAACTGTAGGGGGTGGGGGTAGGGGTCAACTGAACCATTTTCAATCAAAATAATTTTTTTGTTGGAGGGGGGGTTAATATTTTCTTTTTCATTTGTTTCGCTGTTTTTCTTTTTTCTTCTTCTTGCTAACATAAAACAAAGAAAGAAAGAAAGAAAATGGATTAGGCTTTGGAGTTAGGGGTTAGGGCTTCCGTTCTTAGCGATAGCCAAGCCCTACATTCAAACTGCCAAGCTCTAACTGGAAGACTGGCAGACGATAATATAAAACGAATAAATTCAAATAAAAAATACATAGATTAAAATCATTTTTTTTTTGTGACAATAATTTTTTAGAGGAAGGGGGGTAAAATTTTGTCAATATTTTTATAAGATAAAAGAAAGAAAAAAAAATGATATCATTCCGCCAGCTCCCGATCGTTGTCGACGCGAAGTCACGGAAATTAGGCGCGTCATCTGGAACAGTACCATAATTTCTTACTGTTTAGGCTTACTATTTTTTCATTTGTTGTTGTCTTCCTAACAATGACAGTTTTCCAAGCAGATTATATGTTTTGAGAGCCATCAGAACAAGCAGTGTTATTTTGAAGTATTCCATTTTGTAATTCCTATTGGCTTGCCTTCGCACAAGGGCAAAGTTAGACGCACGGTCGGTTTTTAATGTATAGAAAATCCAGCTTCCTAAAAGGAGCATTCTGAATTCGGACAACAATTGCCTCACTTTTGAAGGATTTCACCTTCATTTACTGACGACAGAAACGTAAAAATACAGTTTCAATAAAGTATTAATGCAGTAGTAATATAGTATTAATGCAGTTTCAATGCAGTATCAATACAGATTCAATACAGTAGTAATACAGTATCAATGCAGTATTAATACAGTATCAATGCAGTAGTAATACAGTATTAATGCAGTAGTAATACAGTATTAATACAGTATTAATGCAGTAGTAATACAGTATTAATGCAGTATCAATACAGTATTAATGCAGTAGTAATACAGTATTAATGCAGAAATGCAGTATCGTTACATTATTAATGCAGTAGTAATACAGTATTAATGCAGAAATGCAGTATCAATACAGTATTAATCCAGTAGTAATACAGTATTAATGCAGTAGTAATACACTATTAATGCAGTAGTAATACAGTATTAATGCAGAAATGCAGTATCAATACAGTATTAATGCAGTATCAATACAGTATTAATGCAGTATCAATACAGTATTAATGCAGAAATGCAGTATCAATACAGTATTAATGCAGTATCAATACAGTATTAATGCAGTATTAATACAGTATTAATGCAGTATCAATACAGTATTAATGCAGAAATGCAGTATCAATACAGTATTAATGCAGTAGTAATACAGTATTAATGCAGAAATGCAGTATCAATACAGTATTAATGCAGTATTAATACAGTATTAATGCAGTAGTAATACAGTATTAATGCAGTAGTGATACAGTATTAATGCAGAAATGTAGTATCAATACAGTATTAATTCAGTAGTAATACAGTATTAATGCAGAAATGCAGTATCAATACAGTATTAATGCCGTATCAATACAGTATTAATGCAGTATTAATACAGTATTAATGCAGTTTCAATACAGTATTAATGCAGAAATACAGTATCAATACAGTATTAATGCAGTAGTAATACAGTATTAATGCAGAAATGCAGCATCAATACAGTATTAATACAGTATTAATACAG
This sequence comes from Sepiola atlantica, assembly GCA_963556195.1. Lineage (NCBI taxonomy): Eukaryota > Metazoa > Mollusca > Cephalopoda > Sepiida > Sepiolidae > Sepiola > Sepiola atlantica. Next base: position 81,587,111 of record OY744534.1, on the reverse strand, counting down.
TATTAATGCAGTAGTAATACAGTATTAATGCAGAAATGCAGTATCAATACAGTATTAATGCAGTATCAATACAGTATTAATGCAGTAGTAATACAGTATTAATGCAGAAATGCAGTATCAATACAGTATTAATGCAGTAGTAATACAGTATTAATGCAGAAATGCAGTATCAATACAGTATTAATGCAGTATTAATACAGTATTAATGCAATTTCAATACAGTATTAATGCAGAAATGCAGTATCAATACAGTATTAATGCAGTAGTAATACAGTATTAATGCAGAAATGCAGTATCAATACAGTATTAATGCCGTATCAATACAGTATTAATGCAGTATTAATACAGTATTAATGCAGTTTCAATACAGTATTAATGCAGAAATACAGTATCAATACAGTATTAATGCAGTAGTAATACAGTATTAATGCAGAAATGCAGCATCAATACAGTATTAATACAGTATTAATACAGTATTAATGCAGTAGTAATACAGTATTAATGCAGAAATGCAGTATCAATACAGTATTAATGCAGTATCAATACAGTATTAATGCAGTAGTAATACAGTATTAATGCAGAAATGCAGTATCAATACAGTATTAATGCAGTAGTAATACAGTATTAATGCAGAAATGCAGTATCAATACAGTATTAATGCAGTATTAATACAGTATTAATGCAATTTCAATACAGTATTAATGCAGAAATGCAGTATCAATACAGTATTAATGCAGTAGTAATACAGTATTAATGCAGTATTAATACAGTATTAATGCAGAAATGTAGTATCAATTCAGTATTAATGCAGTAGTAATACAGTATTAATGCAGTATTAATACAGTATTAATGCAGTTTCAATACAGTATTAATGCAGAAATGCAGTATCAATACAGTATCAATGCAGTATCAATACAGTATTTATATTTTGCTTTTTGCCTTAAAGGAGAAAAATCTTACCAAAGCTATAGAATTCAGTCTTCTCTACTTTTGAACTTGGAGCTGGAAAGAGGGAAGACGGATTAATACCCGTTTTCAATGGTATTATAGAAAGTGATGTAATAACCCCGACAGAACTCGAACATGGTACCCAGATTTCAAACTTTGTGCCCTTAACCACCACATCAGCGCCCAGATTTCATTTGATGTCTACAATTGTCATTGTCATCTTCAGAATTTTCAGACGATACCTTTCTGATGAATCTCGATTTAGCAGATAATTTTACTGGGACTTGATTTTACTTTCTATTTAGAGTTGTTGCTTCTTATAACATCACGTGCTGTTCCTTATCTACATACGGGGTAAGTTGTATAGCAGCTGTGTCAGGAGCGTACTGATATATAACAGTGGATGCTGCGCCCTCACCCAATCCTCTCACGCCGGGTCTGCGGCGCAATCACAGAGACATGATCAGATAGATCTGCAATGTGAAATCTGTCCAAACCCAACACATCAGGTCAGAAGATTTGCAAAAAACATTACACTTGCCTAACATGGAGGTTTTTTTTAAGGATAAATCTAATGCGTTTATATAGTTATGTGGAACGTTCATTCCCCTGAATAAACCGTTGCAGAAGCATGGATATCATCAAGCGCAGGAAGGTTGACTGGCCATGGGAAAATTGGAAGAAAGTGATTGGACAGACCGCACAGTGGAATTTGGACACTGTTGACCTAGTGAAGCGTGTGAGATGCGGAGTGGCTTACGTAATATCATTGAACATGTGACTCCTGAACGAGGGAAAAGTGACGTTAAATGAATAGAATAAGAAAAAAGAAAGAAGAAAGAAGAAAGAATTTTAAAAAATCCAGCGTTTAGAGAAGAAAGAGCAAAAAATCTGGGTGGTACTTACCACAGACAACTTCCTTTCGTATTGCCGGGAAGAGAACAATGTCGTTGATAGAGGTGATGGCGCCTTCTAAAGTGCCAAACATGGTATCCAAACCTAGTGTTAGCAACATGAGGAAGAAAAGCACTGCCCACAGGGGAGCCACTGGGAATTGATCGATAGCTTCCGTGAAAGCGATGAACGCTAAGCCAGTGCCGGATGCAGACTACAAAAACAAATGACAAAATAGCAAATAAATAAATTAAATTAACTATATACATATTTTGCAAAAATTGAAAAGTAGCACAACCAAAAATTTACATATATAATAAAATACAATAAATGTTGCCTGTAGTTTCAAGTGACGGGAATTATCTCAAGAGCCGAGTGATGGTGCACTCCTCCATTCTCCTTGCTAATCTAATTTTAAAAATAGAAATCGCTCCAGACAAGGCACGAAGCCACTTAATGTGAGGAGCTAATATATATATATATATATTTATATATATATATATATGATAATTTTATTTACACAGACATGTACAAAATCTGCGACACTGGCATGTCGATGTTATCGATCAACAGTTACTATAAACTGAGATCTCATCAGGCAGAGTTAGAATCCGATCTTAACCTCAGATCATATTTGGAGAGAATCTGTTGATCGATAACATCGACATGCCAGTGTCGCAGATTTTGTACATGTCTGTGTAAATAAAATTATCATATATAAAGCTCTATTTTGATATTGAGCACTTTTTATAAACCCGGTTAAAATTCTCTGGATTACCACCCTGTGGATATTTTTTACCTGGATTATTACCATTATTATATATATATATATATATATATATATATATATATATATATATATATATATATATATATATATATATATATATATATATATATATATACTACTTCAACGTCGAAAACTACCCAACAATAGGTGTTAGATGGATAGATTCCGACCCCAAAATAGTCTTCGGTCTCCATTTAAACCCTGACATGAGAATACTTCACCCTACACGTAAACCTTGACCAAATATTAAAAATAACATAGTATTCGAAGCTCAAATAAGATCCCCTCGAGATGGCTACACACTTGCTCATACGAATAATGGTTCACCTTCGCTTAGTGATGTTACCTCAAGTGACATCAGTTAGCTGGATACTCCACCAGACTAGATGAATGCTTGTCCTGGTCTCCGGCAAAACCAAGAGACCACAGGAAAGATATACTATAACATAGTTAACGGATAATTTGGGGTGAGAGACATTAGTGTTCTTCACTGCTTAACTAACTCAACGTGTGAGAGGTGGAGGAGAATCTTTATTGACCACTCGGACATCTATGTATCTCATATAGAAATCAAGTGTTAGCCCCAGAAAGGAGCCTCTTGATTTCTGAGAACTGACTGAAGTAAAATGAAAACTAAGGTGTGATGGGGGATAGAGCGAGATGGCGTTAGACAGTCAGCAAGATATGTAACACGATGATGATGATGATGATGATGATGATGATGATGATGATGATGATGATGATGATGATGATGAGCAAAAAATATGAGGCCAGAGTGCTCCTTTTTTTAGGGACGCTAGCTTGATTCTCCCCACCTTCCCGACCTTGTTTCACATATTGCTGCGGTGGGAGGCAATTTACATACCGTCATTGGTGGCATTCACTTTCCGTCCGATGATGATGATGATGATGATGATGATGATGATGATGATGATGATGATGATGATGATGATGATGATGGACATACTAGTCGAGGTCCCGATCTCGACAATCAGTCAGGCAGAAACTGGGCTATTCCGGTGGCCTTTTATCTGTCAAGCTGAGGTATTAGTCCTGGGTAGTCCTAAGAAGTCCACCCTCCCGGGTCGTGCCTTCCCTCTTTGGGGTAGAGAATTTTTATTTTGCTTATAGCCTGAGGCACCCCAACCGAGAAATGCTGACGGGGCTGCCCAGAAAAGGCCAGAGTCCTCCTGCTTTTGAGGGGCTGGGTTGGATGTAAATACCGTTATTGGTGGCAGCCATTGCCAGAGTATCGAACGCAGACTTTCTGTAAAATACTATACTGTACTTCTGTAAATACACTCTTGTAAATATACCACCGTGTTGTCTTAATTAGTATCGGCTCTTAAAGGTCACAGCAATATATTAGTCAGAACATGTGAATAACATATGAGAACTCTTCTCTATATATTATTATACAAAATGTGAAGTTATCAACGTTGTTTCCCTTGAACATTTTTGCTATATACACACAATACCCTCTATAATATACGTTAGTTTTGGGATTGAGTTATTCCTTAACTTAAAACACCTTCTATAATATACATTAGTTCTGGGATTGAGTTATTCCTTAACTTAAATACCTTTTATAATATACTTTATTTCTGGGATTGAGTTATTCTTAAAAATATATCTGTTTTAATTGTTCTAACTCGTCGTAATGTATAATTAACTAAACAAATAAACCACCCCTATCTTATCTATGTATGTACGTCTGTCGGCCCTCTCAATTTATGTTGATTCAATGACTATTATTTATATCTCTGTGGGCATTTAGAGAAAGAGTGCTTCTTTTTTCTTCCGCGTTAGATTCTAATTTACAAATGTGCTTCCATACAGACAACAAACACGTATGTAAATTAGATGGTAAAATAATAAAGGCTGTTTATTTCTGACTATATAAGAATCATAAATAATAATTATATTTCTAGATGATAATGATGATCATGATCATGATGATAATGACGATGATGACGATGATGACGATGATGATGATGATGATGATGATGATGATGGCGATGATCATGATGATGATGATGATGATGATGATGATGATGATGATGATGATGATGATGACGATGATGATGATGATGACGATGATGATGATGATGAGGAGGAGGAGGAGGAGGAGGAGGATATAGAGACTTATTAGTTTTATTTATGCAAGATCTATATATTTAAAAATATGTAGCAGTTTATGAATTTTTAAATGAAATAAACATACAATAAATAGTGGTATCGGTTGTGACTCAACGGGTCACAGGTGATCTGGTATATTATCAAACATGCGTTTATTCGTTTTTCTAAACTCCTCTTCTACTCCGTAATCATCTTTGTGGCTTTCCTTGGATTTCCGCGTGTAGACCTCTCTGTCATCTTCGTCACTGTTTTCATCATCGGAATTAATTGATGACTATGAACAATTTAGTAGATTTCGAATATTAATTTATTAAATCAATTTAAGCAAGGAATCGCCGTCTGGTTGCTTGCCTTTTCGTTTTCTCTGGGGTCTGCCACACCGAAAAGCAGTATCCGATATGGCCAATTGTGTCGCCAATTATTTTTTATTTGAAAACACTATCTTCTTAACCTCAAATTGTTAGATGTTCACTTATATGTACCTGGTACGGCATTCATCCTGGACGAGTCGAGCCGTCTTCTTCTGAAGAAAGGAAGTTTCTAAGGAATAGTAAACTCACAAGCGGTCCCCAGTCGCACTTGTATCCAGGTCAGGGGAGATGATGACGTTAGATTTTGCAGGCAGGTGTCACCGTCCTTTCCACATACAGCGTCTGGTATTCGCAAATAGTCACCAATCTGGTACTGACCAGGCCTTACGTCGCTTAACTTCAGTGATCTATCAAGGACCGGTCTGTCAACGTGATTATTACCGATGCATAATGGTTTATGCACCGGCATTGTCGTTGTGAACCCAGATTCTTTTCGTCTGCTGATAAAAAACACTCAGCCGCCGATGTTTATAAAATAGTTTATCTAAAAAGAGAGACAGTCACAGGAAATATCAGAGAGACAGGTGACTTATATAGAAGAGAGAGAGAGAAAGAAAGAAAGAAAGAAGACAGACAGACAGACAGACAGACAGATAGATAGATAGATAGATAGATAGATAGATAGCTTGTCTCGATATGCCCAGCCACATTGTACGCGTTGCCCTCCGCCATTGGAGTCATCATTCAGATAGGTATTTTCTGTCTAGAATCTCGTCAGCGAATGAAACAGAAAATCCTCGACCGAAAGTCACGTGGTTTCTATCAACATCTGCTGGGGTCACGTGTGACATTCAAGTTTTAACTCAAACTTTTCGATTCAAACACGCCCCCCATTATGTAATAACAGGATCAGCCCGGCTAATCACGGCTCAGTAGACCCTCACCCTTTTTTTACATTCAAACATTATGGCTTTGAAAAAATCAATATCCCTCGAATACGTACATCTGTCATGAATTTCTTGAAATCACAATGTAGAGCCACTGTTGTGTTGTGGATGGATGCCTTCGTTGCGTTTGCGAATCCATGTCTTTCTAAACAATCTTCATACGCCATGGTGGCTTTAAAACCTTTAAAAATTAAAAGAAAATAAATATTTTAGACGAAAAAAAAAAGTGTACATAGTATCCCAATAGACAAAACAACGGTTAAAAATAAACAAGCCGCGCGCGTGTGGCCCCCCTCTGTATGTGACTCGATGTGGCGAGTGTAAAATGCAATAAATTTGGGCAATTTGGGGCATTTTTGATCCCCCTTTGACCCCCTGGGGCGCGAACCAGAATTTTTCTGAGGTCAAGGATGCTCATTTTATATCCAGAACAATTGCCTCTACATTTTGGCCAAGTTTCAGAAAAATTGAATGGATGGATCAAACGTTATGGGAGAAAAGGGTAATTTTTTGCCATTTTGGGGGCTTTTGACCCCCTTGGGGCGCGAACCAGATTTTTTCCAAGGTCAACGATACTTATTTTCTATTAGGTACAATTGCCTCCACATTTTGGCCAAGTTTCAGAGAAATTGATTTAATGGATGAAAAGTTATGGGGCAAAAAATGTCATTTTTTGCCATTTCGAGGCCTTTTGACCCCCTGGGAAGCTAATCAGATTTTCTTTTCAAAAATCGGAGAATGTCACTTTATAACCTGATCAAAGTTACAACTTCATGAAAAATTTCAGAGAAATTCAATGGATGGTTCCGTAGAAAAATCCGGACGGACGGACGGGCCTCAAAACATATGTCCCCCGATTTATAAAACGAGGATTTTGTGTTTCTTGGTTCAGTGATTCAAGGATCTTCATTTGAAACGAACAGCAGAATAGGAATAGAAACTTCTGCATTTGGACGTCTAAAGGAAAAGATAAGGATCGGGAGGAACATATAAACGCATCTGAAGTGAACACTTTACAATGCGTTGATACTTCATAATGCAAGTGAAACATGGAACTGATAGAAAGGAAGCTCAATGTGTTTGGGATTAAATCAAGGGAGGCGCGATAGCGCTCTATCCCTTAATAGACTTCAAAAACGGCCTATGCTAGAAATCTCATTTTTTGATCAATCATAACTCAAAAACCAATAAACCAAATTAGTTAAAACTTTGCACAAAATTGTTATTTGATAGGTTCTATAAGTGTGTAGAATTTCAGCATCATTAGTCAAGGCAACCCAGAGATCCAGAAAGTTCAATCATGAAATCATGTTATCTGTGTGTACGTACGTACGTACGTATGTATGTGCCACCCTGTATCTAATACAACTATTTGATGGATTCAGCTGATTTTTGGCAGAGATAGAGGTTCTAGGGTCTAGCTAATGGCATTTTAATTTCAGTTTACCATATACCTTAGTTATCCAGAAAATTCCAAAAAACCTTAAAAATTACCATTGTATTGAGGCATAGCTTTTACAAAAGTAGTGACATTCCATGATAAATGCCAGTATACTGAAATCATATGCCCTTAATAGGGTTAAGATGAAAATTCATATACACTAAATGTACAAAAGGAAGGAAATTCCCAAATGTGTACACTTTTATTGTCATTAAGGGTATGCGAGCACAACAGGGCTATGTATTTTACTGGTAGGAATTTTTCTTCAGCGCACCTCACACACTTCATCCACTCATGCATAGAGATTTATACTGTAGTGATGTGATAATGAAATGGTTTGGTTGATATGTAGTCATACCCTTAATAATGGAATATTTAATTAAAATTTTTAATTAAAAATGTTAATTTGAATAACGTCCGCCTCTTCACATCACATACTCTCTTGCGAGAAATTGGAGATGACAATGAACTTAGGCAAATGCATTTTGTTTCTTTTTTGGACAAAACAGTTGAAAAAAAACCCGAAGGTTTTGTGGGGTGTTTCAGCGATTCCAGGATCCTCATCTGAAATTAGCAGAAAAATAGTAACTCTTGCATTTATACATCTAAATGTGAAACTATGGAACAGGAAGGACACATAAATTCCTCTGAAATTGAGACTGTAACAATGCATCGATAGTTCCTCTTGCTGTATATGCAAGTAAAACATGAACTATACTGGCAGAACATGCGTCGAAACTCAATATATTTGAAATGAAATCTTCAAGAACTATCGTTGGAATAACTTTGCGAAATATACTAAGAAATGCAGATAGCAGAAAGTGGTTTAATATTAACAGATCCGAAAACGACGTTATTCGAAAAAACAAAAGATATTAACATGGCTTGGACATGTTTCCCGGCTACCAGACTCCAGCTATGTAAATACATCATATCAAGAAGATTCCATTCAAGAAAGATGTAGAAAACGATCACCAAAGAAAGGAAACGACTAGAGAAGGGTTTAGACTGGCATGCCGCTCCTGAAAGACTGGCACAAGACCGTGATAAGTGGGGGAATTTTGTTTTCAAGCATGTGGCACAGCTCTTTAGTATATGCAAATATGTCAATTTAGTCAAGAAAGTACACTCATTTTCACAAGTAAAATATACAGATTTTTATACACCCCTTCACCAAATGAGGCCTCCAGAGTGCTACTGAAACCATCTTTTTGGGGGTGGGGTGATATAGATAATGCCGGCTGTGTACACTATAACCAGGTTTACTATAAATTTTGAGAGAATCCTGATACGGTTTTGTGTTCTCCAATGCAACTTTGAGCGTTAATTATTTATATTTCAATTTGATATAACATGTGCATCCTTGGCTTTTTGACTAATATCAGAGTGCAGTATCTGTTCCGATTGATGCTAAACTATTGTTCTGTACAGTTCTCGGAGGTCCACGTTCACAGGCTTCACCTTCTCTTTGAGAATAGGTTAGTTTATTGCTAATCGCCTGAGGCGACCCTACCGGAGAATGTCGACGGGGCTGCTCAGGCATTTTTGTAGGCCAGAGCGCGCTAATCCTAGTGTACTGGCTTTCCACATCTTACCTTGTGTCTAGCCTTCTAGAGAGGAAGGAAAATAAACAAAATACTTTGACCTTGTGTCTAACCTGCTGATGTAAATAACTTGGCTTTTTTTTGCTGGGCGCAAAGTGTACTATCTGTCCTGATGCCACACTTATTTTTTTTATTTCTGTTATCGGTCAGTGAAGGAGAAATCCTTTTAGACCGAAGCAATTTATATTGTTATTCCAATCCATTGTGCCAATTTTGGGGAGGAGTTGAACTTTCCCCACATTAAAAATAAACGTTGTGTCTAACTCTGTCCTCGTGGGGAGACAAGCAAATAGAAAGATATGTATCGATATTGTATAGAATTGTGTCTGAATTATTTTCATTTTCTTTTTATTTTAAAAATGTATACATTAGATCGCGAAATCGATTTTTTTCTCTATCAAGGCAAGATCGAGTCTTTTGAGTGGCACCTCCCCAGATGAGGCTGCAGTATTCCATCTTAAGATGCATCTGATTCTTATATATTCCATCTTAAGATATATCTGATTTTTATATATGGAGAGGTTTGTATCAGATATCAGGTACCTTCCGGAGTGGTAGAATGATCCAATCATTTTAACAGCAACTTTAGCAACATATTAAATATAAGTCTTTCATTTTAGATCTGGAGTGAAAGTCAGTCCTGGGAGTTTATCAAAACAAGGGGCTCCTCTAAAGAGAGAGAGAGCTATTCATTTTGAATAGAGATCAACAATGATCAGAGCGTTGGTGGCGAAAGGAGAGAAGCTGGTGTTTTCAGGGGTTAAAAGTAAGAATCAACTTTTCTCCATCTAGCCACGTTCTCCAGATAGGTAAATAACGATATCTAAATTTACTCTTCATCTTTTCTGTCCTCGGTCACCGAAGGAGAGATCCTTCTAGATTGAGGCAATTTTTATTCTTGTCCCAACTCAGAGTGCCCCCCTTGTTTTGTTTTTTTTTTTGGGGGGGGGGGATTTTCCGACATTTAAAAGCGATCTTGTATCTAACTCTTCCCTCGCCGGGAGGCAAATAAATAAGGACTCTTATAGATGTAGTAGATTGCATCAGACATCAGGTACTTTCTGGAGCGATAGAATGATTCAACGATTTTTTCCAGTGATTTTAACAACAGATTTGATATAAGTCTCTGCCTGTATAAGAGCCATATACATCCTAAGATGGGGAGGTACTGTTGCCAAATCTGGGGAGGTGCTGCTCCGATCTTCCTTACCTGCCTTGACAAAATACAAAACCGACTTCGAAATCTAGTGGGCGATGTCCTCTTCTTTTCCCTACTACCTCTTATTCACAGGAGAGACGTTGCTAGTCTTTCTCTACTCTACCGTAATTTTGATAGTAGGTGCAACAAAAACTCGTCTAGCTACAACCACTGTCAATAATTTTCCTTTCTTCCTCTCTGTGTCTAAAACTAAACGAAACTTCCACGAGCAAAGTTTCTTTTCTAGAACTACACGTCTGTGGAACTCAATACCGCGGTGCTGCTTCCCAGATGACTACAACATTGTCGTTTCCAAGCCCAATGTAAACAGATTCTTGTTAAGCCGTCCTCCTGGATACTCAAATTCTTCCAAACTTCCACCATCATTACCGGTGTTGTCTCACCATCCATCTGACATCCATTAACCCTTATCCTCGAGTGACCTTTGGGCCTTGATGAGTGGTGACTCTTTAGTAAAAAAAAAAATTAAATCTTTTATTTCAGGTCTGGAGTGAAAGTCTGTCGTAAGCGTGACAGACTGACCAACCGGGGAAGGGAGAGGGCGAGGGACAGACAGATAGATTCTCATATCGAGATGCGCGCTTCATCTGAGAACAGAATATAATACATCTTTTCACGTGTCGATGTCGTTTTAAGAGAAACGAAAGAGTGAAGCAGAACATGAGTAAACCAATTTACCTGGACTTTCTATCGATTTTTTATCATCATCTTCTTCATTCATCGTTACAGGTGAACAACAACAACAACAACAACAACAACAAAAGAAGACGGTAGCGACAGACACAAACCACAGGTATGTTGCCATGGTAACTGCTGGCTGGTTTTTATCTTTTCTTTTGTTTCACTTGCCTTATCTATTTTTCAGCATTTGTCTCCCGCTTTCTCTCGTCCTTCCCCCTCCTCTCTCTCCTTCCCTCTCTCTCTCTCTTCCCCCTGTCTACCTCTCCCTCCCCTTCTCTCTCACACACACAGACACACACGTGCACGTATTACGCAATGCATTAAAACAGTACTTGTTCACTGAGTGTTCCGCCAATGGATTGATGTAAGTTTGTGTAGATTACACCATAATATATGCGTCTACTCATCTCCATCAGAGGCTCTATTATTTAAATCGATATTTTATCATCTACGCTCATACCCCTATTGACACCGTCTGTTAATTATTATTTACCCAGTATGGGGTTTCACAAAATTAATTATCAGTGATTGCCTACCGACAGTGGCGTTTCCTGGAATCTGAGTGACATCAAGTCTCCCCAAATTTCCATCTCTCTTTGCCTCTTTTGATAACTATTGAATATAATTTTGCTTTATCGCAACAGTTGTTTACCATTGATTGTTTGGCTAGAAACGAGCATTAGTTGTCTCTGGAATATTAATTAAGCATTAAAATATAGTAAATTAATCAAAAATAAAAGTATACTATTACTTCTATAAAAATAAATTATTGTACGATTTTTTAATTATCAATTCATTTGACTATAGTATTTTGGATTCAGACAGACAGATACCAAATCTCCATTAGTAATAAAATACAATATTACAAGTAATAAAAGTTATAGTATAGTTTTTGCTTCAACCAGACAGATACCAAATCTCCATTAGTAATAAAAATACAATATTACAAGTAAAAGAGGTTATAGTATAGTTTTTGCTTCAAACAGACAGATACCAAATATCCATTAGTAATAAAAACACAATATTACAAGTAATAGAAGTTATAGTATAGTTTCTGCTTCAAACAGACAGATACCAAATCTCCATTAGTAATAAAAATACAATATTACAAGTAAAAGAATTGTAGTATAGTTTTTGCTTCAAGCAGACATATACCAAATCTCCATTAGTAATATAAGTACAATATTACAATTAATAGAAGGAATAGTATATGTTTTTATCTTATATATGTTAATTTCATTAAATTCATAAAAAAATATATCCAATTAAAAATGTTTTTAGACTTACGTGAGATACAAACTACTCGAGTATTAGCATCATAAAATCTACTGCCTCCTTAGTAGTGTGTACTCTGCCTATTCTTTTTTGTCAACCAAACACGTAAACACACTTTAAAAACACCATAGCCTTTTAATAGTATATATACAGGGTGGGCCAAAATAAGGGTCCTATCTTTAAATTTGAATAACTTGAATTTGAATAACTTCCACAAAATAAAAGTTAAACTCACCAAACTTTATGTGTGTGTAGACTGACCCTTCCGAGATTTTTTGAAATAAACAAAACAAATTTTAGCCGAAAAACACTTCTTAAAACTTACAAAAACTAAAGTATTGTTTTTTACACTGTTTTGAGTTTTTTAAGCAAAAATAATGTTTTCTAAATGAGGGTACGTTCCTTAGGGCTAATACGGCTCATGCTTGCTTCGGAAGGGGTCCTTTACTTATTCTAAAAAAAAAAAATTAAAAAAATCAATAAATAAAAAAGTTATGAATTTTTTAAAATAGGACCCTTATTTTTGCCCACCCTGTATATATATATATATATATATATATATATATATATATATATATATATATATATATATATATATATATATATACAATATGAAACTAAAAGTATACTTTTAGTAGATAGAACCTATAGGGTAATCGTTTAAGCTCAATATACGAAATAGAGCAATTATAAAGATAAATGAAAGAAGAGGGATAAACATGTACGAATGACAAATTTATTTCAACTTCGATTGTTCAATGCAAGGTGTACTCGGTAAAACCATATTTATTATTCTTTCCTTTAGCCAACTTATCTATCTATGTAATTCCTCTGATGATAAGATTTTAATCTTTGAAAAGCCTTGGCTTAAGGAAAGAATAATAAACATGTTTTTACCGAGTACACCTTGCATTGAACAATCGAAGTTGAAATAAATGTGTCATTCGTACATGTTTATCCCTCTTGTTTCATCTATATATATATATATATATATATATATATATATATATATATATATATATATATATATATATATATATAGTCTCGGAAGTTTCTCAACCATTAAAACTATATAAAAGAAAAAAAACAACAAACATTTTAGTCCCAAGTCGTTCGGTGGAAAATCACTTTTTTGTAAGTCAATTTACTTTTTGCAGTCACTATATTAGTTTGTTTCCATGAATTTACGCTAGTCTTAACATTATTTAAGGGGTCATCAGTAGTTTACTATGAAAAACTGTTTCGGGAATTTAAAAACAAAACAGTATTTAATTTCATAGCTTCCCAGCAGAGTTGATCATACCCCACTTCCCTTAAAAGACAAGAACAAAAACGTTCCGTATATTAGATCTAAGTTTTGTTCCATATAAATGTTTTGCTAACTTATTTAGTTATTAAAAAATGTCCTCCTTACCTGTGTTGTTCGTCTGTGTCTAAGAAAATGTATCCGTTATTTACAAAAAACTTTGCTGTATTTTAAAGTGTTCGGACGCATCCATTACACTACTTTTTAGGTGATTTATAGTTTTATGTATTTTTTATGATTTTATTATATTTAGTTTTATATTAAAAATATTTAAAAATTAAATATATATATATATATATATATATATATATATATATATATACGTGTATTTAAAACATTTTTTATATAGATAGATGGTGAATGCCGGTAGTCTACTCAGTTGTTCTTGGCCTTATGGCTAAGATCAAAGTGTAGTATCTGTTCCGATGGATACTGCACCCCATAGACTGGTATTGTCTTGGCCTTCGGGGCTTGATTTACGCCGGTCTATGGGTCTGTCCTGTGCAGTTCTAGGAGGTCCACCCTCCCAGGCCTCGACTCCCCTCTTTGGGGAGGAGTAAGTTTATTGCTTACTGCCCAAGGCGCAACTACCGGGAAATGCCCAGGCAATTGTTAAACCCCACTTTCCCGACCCGACCTTGCGTCACATCTTACTTGTGAGAATAAGATAAAAACTGGCCTTGTGCCTAACTCCTGGAGAGGAGTAAATCAATACTCAGTTAATTGTAGCTTTCTACTGCTACTGTAACGGTGGAAGCGGGCAAAGATTGAGGAATTATAGCTCGAATTAGTATTTGATTACAAGTAGTGTTTCGCAGTGACAACATTGTTTTCTTCAGCCTAAGAACTAAACATAAACAAATTAGTTCATATAAAACTTAACGTACGCAAAACTAAAATATGTAAATTAATTGAATATAAAGAGAATTGTACGCCACAGATTTGCCTGTTCACGTAAATAGTAACATCGCAGCAATAACGCATGGTGGTCTAAATAAATGTGACGTAAAAAAGTGTATGCACCATTTTAAATATGTACCCGGTACTCTTCCAGAGTATATAGATTTCAGTGACTTCGCGTCGTCAACGTTCGGGCATGAAACCACTGTTTTAAACAAATTTCTGTTTTTTTCTCAATGTTTTTTAAAATTATTTTTAACATTTACTGGGTTAGGGTTTAGGGTTAGTTTTTAGCGTTTAGGGTTTAGGGTTTAGGGTTAGGGTTAGTCTTTCTCTAGAAGTGACCGTTGCTGACAGAACTCGATAAGTCCTTCGGGAGATTCAACGTGCTGACACAGATCGCAGAAATTTATTTTTTTAACAGGCTGCAGATATTGAAATTAATTTCTTCCAAAAGTTATCGTCTGCTTGCTTGCTACCTGATTGTGTAATGCCTGCTGCAACTTTATTTGTTAATAGTTTCGTCAACTCTCGAACGCTTCTGATACCTGCCCGAACGTTGACGACGCAAAGTCACTGAAATGTGGTGCGTTCTCTATAAGAGTACCAAGTACCCGCAATCCAAAAGGGAGATAACACGCACACGTTTTAGGATACTATTCTACTTGGTTATAATTTTGTGAAAAACAAACAACTACAAGAATTTCTGTGAAAACTGTTATAAAATACTAGTAGAACACGGGAATGTAGGTATACGAATATAAATAAATGACGGGTGTACTTACCTAAAACAGAGAAAACTACTGTTGCAGTTAGTAAAGATGTAAAGAAATCGCCCACACTGACCAACAGGGCCTCATTCAGAAAGTTACTCCGAACTGGATTGTAAGAAGCTAGGGCCACAAGACATCCAAAGGCCAGCCCAAACGAATAGAAAATCTGAGTGGCTGCATCAAGCCAAACGGCAGGGTCGAACAATTTATCCCACTAAAATAAAAAAAAAGAAATATATTTATATATATATATATATATACATAAAAAATGAACTTTCTAAAATTTATAACTACCAGCGTCTATGCGCGATTTAAGTTCAATTTAAAACAGACATTTGCACCGTTAGTTCATAACATCGGACACCCCTTCTACAAGACCAGGAAGGATTATTACGAAAGAAGAAAGGTTTATACCTTTTATTTGTCTAAAACTCTGTCGAGGCTTGTTATATCAAGCGAAATATTATATTATATTTTGTAGTATATAGTTATACTGTAGATCAGGGGCGGGCAACCTTTTCAGAGTGAGGGCCAGATGAGACTTTTAGAAGCAGATCGCGGGCTGGAGTAAAAAACGAAATTTCAGAATTACTATATTTTGTTTATATGAATAAATTGTACAAAAATTGCATTGAACACTCTACAAATCTGATATTTTTTCTCAAGAGACTTCTGTATATGATGTTATAAAAGGCGCCGACGAAGAGCCATTTTGGAATCATAAAAAATAATGACGGGGAAGTAGCAAGTTGATCCAGCATTCGTTTTGACACACCTCACATAAGTTATCTGTTTCATGCCATTTCCTCATCTCTCGTTTCCTCTTTGCCTTTCTCTTTCTCTTTTTCTATTTTTATCTCAGGCCAAGGATTTTAAATTAATAGTTGAAGAAAAATGAAATATACATGCATCATCGCTCGCTGATATTCATACATTTTTATCCCACTGTAAATCTTAATCGAAACCTACTTTTACGTCTATGCCACAAAATGATATGAGTTTTACTGGGAGGTCCGCGGGCCAGATAGCAATAATAAAGCCTAGCAGGGTGGCGGGCTGGACGCTAAGCCTTCGCGGGCCGGATGTGGACCGCGGGCCGAATGTGGACCGCGGGCCGGAGGTTGCCCGCCCCTGCGGTAGAGCGTTGGCGGAGGTATGTTCTTAAGCGAGTGCTAATCTAGTTTCATAGTCTTTAGAGGGATCAGCTCCCCATAACTTACCATTAATTTTATATCCCTTTTAGGAGGTAGCGCTGGTGAAATGAATACTGGTGTGGAAGGACGACCCGGGCGGGCCATGTTTGAATCTTATCAGTTCCATAGCATCACTTCTGCTACGGTTGTTGACAAATATTTACGTGGTCTCCTTGTAAGTAGCTAGTACTTGACAGAAATGGGAGAAGTTATGCCGATAACAGAATCGATTTGAACAAAAAAAGTTGTGCAATGCTGATTTATCGTCCTGTTTACGAATCTGATTTTTTACTGCGAGCAAGCAGAGTAAACAAATATCTCAATACCCGTGTTACACAGCGAAAGCCGTTGCTTAGATGAAAAGGGTTGTGGTGACACCTAAGGGTCAGAGGTGACCCCAGAACGGAAGTCAGCGAAACGCCGTAACATCCTGACGGGCATTTTTCTCTCTTTTTTTTGGCAACAGTTTAAGCAGAGCTGAGGTGTCCAAGGCGCGGTTTCCAAGTGGATGTGGGCGTAAACCATGTAGTTAACGCTCTATACACATATCTATCTATCTATCTATCTATCTATCTATCTATCTATCTATCTATCTGTTGTATTCTTTTACACGATTACGCAAATAACCCATATCTCTGGCTTTTTATTTCACTATTCTTTTTTTTTAATGAACTAACTTATAAATAAACATCGGCGTCTGAGTGATTTTGTCAGCAGACGATCCAGAACCTGTGTTTCGTGGCGGGTGTATACTGATTTATATACACATCAGTAAGTGAAAATGTAACATCCGTACAATTGAGAGACAACAGCATCAAACAAACAGGAAGTGCCGCCATTTTGTCCATTTCAACTAACGAACAGAGACTCTCTAAGCAGCAGCAGCAGCAGCCTTGTAAACATGTTAGATTCATACGTGTAAATATTTAAATAGTGTTTTTCTTTTCCTTACGTCAGGTATAAACAGAAGCTTTACTCCTTCCTCGAATCCATGGAGTGTGATGCCGCGAAAGAAGAAGATGACCAACACAAAATATGGAAACGTTGCTGTCACATAGACTACCTGGAATTATACAAGATATACACGGAATTAGTATCTTCACAAATCGTCTGATTCCATAATAGCATTTATTTCTTTAAACTTTAATTAATATTTTTATTTCAATTTTCATGCTTTCCGATTCAAGTTTTAATCCATTTTTTAAACACATTACTATTGACACAAATTGCATTTTAGCAATTCATAGTTTTCATTCAATCTTTATATTTTATTCAATGTGTTATTCATCTTCTTATACATATGACGAATATTAATATACTATTATAACATCTTTGTTATCTGGCGTTGCACAGAAATAGTGTTACTTTAATTTTGTTGTCTAATGGCCGTTCTTTGCCAAATTATTTTATTAAATCATATTGTTACGGTATTGTTTGTTTGTTTATTGAATCAAATTGTTATAAAATTATCATCTACTTAATTTTTCTACATGCTGTTTTAATATTTTACTTGAATCAAGTTGTTATAAAATTATCATTTACTTAATTTTTCTAAATGCTGTTTTAATCATTTACTTGAATCAAATTGTTATAAAATTATCATTTACTTAATTTTTCTAAATTCTGTTTTAATCTTTTACTCGAATCAAATTGTTATAAAATTATCATTTACTTAATTTTTCAAAATGTTATTTTAATCTTTTACTTGAATCAAATTGTTATAAAATTATCATTTACTTAATTTTTCTAAATGCTGTTTTAATCTTTTACTTGAATCAAATTGTTATAAAATTATCATTTAGTTAATTTTTCAAAATGCTGTTTTAATCTTTTACTTGAATCAAATTGTTATAAAATTATTATTTACTTAATTTTTCTAAATGCTGTTTTAATCTTTTACTTGAATCAAATTGTACTAAAATTATCATTTAGTAAATTTTTCTAAATGTTGTTTTAATCTTTTACTTGAATCAAATTGTTATAAAATTATCATTTACTTAATTTTTCAAAATGTTGTTTTGATCTTTTACTTGAATCAAATTGTTATAAAATTATCATTTACTTAATTTTTAAAAATGTTGTTTTAATCTTTTACTTGAATAAAATTGTTATAAAATTATCATTTACTTAATTTTTATAAATGCTGTTTTAATCTTTTACTTGAATCAAATTGTTATAAAATTATCATTTACTTAATTTTTCTAAATGTTGTTTTAATCTTTTACTTGAATCAAATTGTTATAAAATTATCATTTAGTAAATTTATCTAAATGTTATTTTAATCTTTTACTTGAATCAAATTGTTATAAAATTATCATTTAGTTAATTTTTCTAAATGCTGTTTTAATCATTTACTTGAATCAAATTGTTATAAAATTATCATTTACTTAATTTTTCTATATGCTGTTTTAATCTTTTACTTGAATCAAATTGTTATAAAATTATCATTTACTTAATTTTTCTAAATGCTGTTTTAATCTTTTACTTGAATCAAATTGTTATAAAATTATCATTTACTTAATTTTTCTAAATGTTGTTTTAATATTTTCTATTTAGAAAATGATTGGAAGTAAATAGCTCTCAAAAGTTTCACTCTTTTGATTAAATGAAGATTTGCTAAGAATCTTTAAGCCAGGAAGGACACTCTATTTACCAATTTAAATGCGTATAACTTCATTCAAATTCTGAAGGGTAACGAAGTAATTCATACCCTTTTTTACTTTAAACATTAAATTAAAATGGTTAAATAGTTTACGATGAAATTTAAATGCATTCTGGTTTATTTAATTTGTAAAGTAAATTATTTTCAAACAAGGTTTAGAAAATTTTGTTTCATTTTGCGTCATTGCATTTTTTATTTCACTAAATATTCGATAAAAAAAGCAATATTCATTCAATTCTCGAACATAAAAAACACAAGAAAAATCAGATACACTTAAAGTTGTCCTATACTTTTATTAATGCAATTTTCATTTCTATTTAAATATTCATTTTTATGCATTCTTTCGTTCAGTTCTCGCACACTTGAAAAGTATTTTCATACTATAACATTTGCAAGTTAAGTAAGGAAATTGACAACATCTTTGAAGCACGCATGAGAATGTATTTAAGTGAAATATTTTGAAAATCAACAATCGTCCAATTTAAATGAAACATTCATTTATTTAATTTTTTTGCAAGCTTTCGTTGTAGAACAACTTTGTCAGGCGAGACTGTCTTACAGTTTTCTTCATCTTTTCTTCCTCCTCATGTTGATGATATTTACCCCGAGGAGTCGAATCACGATATGAGCAGAAAGAGACGTCAAGTTCTTAAAGACGTTAGGATAAGTGTAGTCCTCGCGATGTTATGCGCAGATTGGCGCTTTTTTAAGTAAGTGTTACACCGGCCGTTCTTACACAGGAGAAACTGCACCGGTTGTCACTATAAATAGTGCGAGTCACCAGAGACATAGGGAAGACAAAGCAGTCTTGTAACTGTCTAGCCAAGTGCTAGTCACTTTCTTACTTTGTTAATATACTTGTTAAACCAACCCTCGACTTGACTTCCTTTATTTATTATTTACTGTTGGACAACTTCACAACAGTAAGGAAATTGACAACATCTTTGTATTTCTTCCTTAGATTTTTCTTTTTCATTCAATTTTCATATTTCATTCGAATTTCACGCACTCAAGAATATCGTTACCAATTATGACAACGATAATTATTGCTATTATATCAACAATTTAATATTCATTTTCCATCGACTTTTCTTTATTATAATTAAAGATTGTTTTACATTGTTCTAACAGAATGCAATTTACCTTTCAAAAATATATTTCCATATTTCTTTAAATTTTAATTTCATATTTAATCAATATATGATAAATATTGTCACGCATTTATATAACATTTAACGACTTAATTTTTCATTTTTATTTTAAATTGATTTTTAATTGAATTTTAATATTTCAATCATTTTAATTAAATGTAAGTATTTTATTCAATTTTAACTTGTCCTAAATTTTTCATTCACTTTTTATCGACTTTTTAATGAAATTTTCATAATTGAATTGTCTTTTATCTAATTTTTATTTTCTATTGAATTTTTATTTTTCAATATTTTATAAATTTAACTTTAATCTTTCATTTAATTTTCATAGATAATTAAGTTTTTAATTTAATTCATTTTTCATTGGATTTTAGTTTTAATTTACATTTTCAGTTATTTTTGATAAAATTTTAATTCGTAATTATTTTTTTATTTTACAATTTTCATTTTACCTTTAATTCATTATTCGTTAAAATTAATGTTTCAATTATGTTAAATTACATTTCAGTTTTTAGTAGTTTGATTTTAATTGAATTTTCTTTTCAGAAATTTTACCTATAAGTTTAATTTTTCTATTTATTTTTATTAATTTTTAAAATTTATTTTCTGTTTTTTAGTATATTTTTGCATTCATTGTTTATTAAATGTTAATCTTTTATTTTTTGCTTTTAAATTAATTTTTCAGTCATCTATAAGTTGATTTTCACTTTGTAATTCAATAAATATATTTACTAATAATATTATGACAAAGAGAAAAAGAAAAAAATTTATCGATTTTATCTATTGATATAGATTACAATAATATTGACAGAAAGCTAAAGCGATGCTAACGACTTACTTTTCCTATGATATATATATATATATATATGTATATATATATATATATATCGAGACAGAATTTTTTCCTTAAGACACGTATTATTAAAAATAACAGCCAATTTTTGTCTGATTATTTTAGTATTGATCCCTTTAATTTTCCGGATTAAAATCTTAATCTCGGAAGTAAATTGGCTGATGAAACTGCCGTAATGTACATGTTGGTCCAGAGTACTTTCTGACAAGCCTGAGTCCCTCGTCAGTGGAATAATGACAAACAGGTAAAGACATGGAGTGAGATTTATAATTAATTATGGCGGGAAAATTTAGATATGAAACTATATTTCATCAGCCAATTTTCTTCCGAGATTAAGATTTTTAATCCGGAAAATTGAAGGGATCAATACTAAAATAACCAGACAAAAATTGTCGGTTATTTTTAATAATAATAATAATAATATATATATATATATATATATATATATATATATATATATATATATATAAAATTGAAATAATAAACATAATATTATATCTTATAATATTTATTAGATCATCAAGTAATTCAAGCAAGGGATACATAAAACACATTTTTCTTTTCCTTGATATAGATTACAATAATATTGACAGAAAGCTAAAGCGATACTAACGACTTACTTTTTCCTATGATATATATATATGTATATATCTATTTTTATATATATATATATATATATATATATATATATATATGTATATATATATATATATATATATATATATATATATATATATATATATATAACAATCTAGGTAACACATCCACAGGGTAGTGATCCAAAGAATTTCAACCGGGTGTATAAAAAGTGCTCAATATCAAATAGAGCTTTTATATATGATTATTTTTATTTACAGAGACATGTAGAAAATCTGCGACACTAGCATGTCGATGTTATTGATCAACAGCTATTATAAACTGAG
Source organism: Sepiola atlantica (assembly GCA_963556195.1). Classification (NCBI taxonomy): domain Eukaryota; kingdom Metazoa; phylum Mollusca; class Cephalopoda; order Sepiida; family Sepiolidae; genus Sepiola; species Sepiola atlantica. The sequence continues at coordinate 81,565,101 of OY744534.1, read as the reverse complement.
ATCTCATCAGACAGATATATATATAATTGAAATAATAAACATAATATTATATTATATAATATTTATTAGATCATCAATTAATTCAAACAAGGGATACATAAACCCTCTTTTCTTTTCCTTAATCCATCGATTTTCAAAACTAAACTTTTATCATAATAGCAAAATTAGAAACATGAATCAGAAAAATATGTATTACTGTTTTTCAAATATCTGAATTGATATAGATTAGAATAATATTGAAAAAAAAGATAAATCAAGACGAACGACTTACTTTTCCCGATGATTTGATACCTTTGATCATACAACAATAAACCAACACCCAAGCACAAACGAGAGCTGCTGACACTTTCCAGTTGATGGCAGGCGGCGTGTCAATTGACGGTGCACTGTTTAACGCTGTGCGGAACCAGAAAAAGGTGGTGGAGCCGCTTCGCTGAAAAAGAAAACGAATATTTCTGATAAAGACATTTCATTTGGTTGCAGATTTTTATGCATATATAAAAAAAATTATGAGGTGCAATAGGAATGGATTACAATAATATCAGTCAGATCTTTCAGGAAGTGATTTACGCTCTTGGGATATTATACGACATAAGTGTCGATATATATATATTTATATATATATATATTTATATATATAATTTTTATATATATATTTATATATATATATATATATAATTTATAAATAAATATGGATTATTTTAACATCGATGTTTCATGCTAACGCAATCTTAAAAGTGATAATAACATTGGCTTAAAGAACAAATATGCATGGAGGATAACTGTTGTGGACTTATAAAGGGGTCCAGAAAGAAGACACGAACTCGTGATTAAGTGAAACAAAGTATATTGAAGAAAGTATAAATACAGCATATAAAGAGAGTGGTTGAGCGTCTGTCTGACTGGGGTAGTTTCAGGTATTTAATTGCTTCCCACACCAGCAATATGTGACACAAGGTCGGAAGGAGGGGGTAGAACCAAGTCAGCGCCCCTAAAGAAGGATCACTCTGGCCTAACAAAAATAACCTGGCCAGCCCCGTCGACATTCTCCGGCCAGGGCGCCTCAGGCAGTAAGCTATAAACTTACTCCACCCCAAAGAGGGGAGGCAAGGCCTGAGCGGGTGCACCTCCTAGGACAACTCATGACAGTATACCTCATCCCGGCAGATAAAAGGTCACCGAAATGGCCCAGTTCCTGCTGGATTGATTGTCGACAACGAATCCTCGACTGGTATTACCTTACCCCATCCCGACGTCCTCAATCAACCGAAGTTAATGAGAGACTGAACGGGATGGGATTGGTTCCAGGTATTTAATTCCTTCCCATCGCAGGAATATGTGACACAAGATCGGGAAGATCAAGCTAGCGCCCCTGAAGAAGGAGCACTCCGCACTAACAAAAATAGCCCGGGCAACCTCGTCGGCATTCCCCGGTCAGGGCGTCTCAGGCAGTAACCGATAAACTTACTCCACCCCAAAGAGTCGAGGCAAGGCCTGAGAGGGTGCACCTCGTAGGACAACCAAGGACAGTATATCTCAGACCAGCAGATAAAAGACCACAAAAATGGCCTAGTTCCTGCCGGACTGATTGTCGAGAACAAATTTTCGACTGGTAATACCTTACCCCATCTCGAAGTTAATGAGAGACTGATCGGGCTGGGGTTGGTTCCAACGCTGAGGGGCATGTGCTTCCGGTATTTATAATGAAGCGGGAGAGGTTATGTAGTCTATAAGGTAGGTGTCATAACACCACCCCTCCCAAACATTACCACCGCCGGAGTCTCAGTATTGTTTTCTTTTTTGGATTGATAACGATAAATCCAGAAGACTTCCGTTTCTTTTTGACTGTCGCTGGTCTGGTGCTGCTTGGTGTATCTGTATGCTGAGAATGTCGTATATGGTATCCAGTACTTCTTTATTTTCCTAGGGAGTGTTGTCGGTGTAATCCGACAATAGTTTTCTAATTTGATTTAGACGTCTCTTATGAGAGAACTGAGGGCTTTGGATTATGTAAACCATATTTCCAATTCTTTTTTCTATCGTACCAAGTTCCCGGAGAGATGTGTTATTCCTAAACATCTTGAACATACTCTTTTCCCTGTGGATTTACACATTTTTGGGTACAATAGAGGTTTGCCCGTGTTTGGTTTATTTAACAGAAACTTAATCTGGAAACATAGAAAATGTCTATAAAATAAGATGGATATATTCCAACATTTAACTTGTTGTCTGAAGAAAGTTATAATTGAAATATGTTTGCAATCGTTTAGTCTCAAACACAATTAATAACTATATAAATATATGTATATTAAGATATAAACAGAGAGAGAAAGAGAGCGAAAGAAATTATACAGATATATAGATATGAAAATAATGATATATACAGATATAAAGAATTAGATAAGAAAACATTGTGATGCTCCTCGTTAAAAAGTAGAGCACTGTAAAATGGTAGTAGTAACACAGCGTAGCGTCACTTGCTTAATGCATCGTTCCTTCCCTTATAGAAGTTTGAATGCCTGTACGCTTTCGCCGCCGTTATTGTGTTAAAATTATCATTGTTTATAAGCTGTTCAGAACTGGCCTAGCGGTTAGCGACGTTGGACTGTAGGTTGAAAATATACTTGTAGTCCAGGGTTTCGAATCGTGTGACCGGTGGTGAATAGTCGTACTTCTATGCTGATGAGTCTTGATTGAAAAAAAGACGAAACGTATACGTCCATAGATAAAAATATAAACAATAACAAATATTATATATATATATCATATCGGGGGATGAAACGCGGGTCCCTCTGTGTAGCTTAATTGCCATAAATATATTTTCATAACTTACTCTCTCTCTCTCTCTCTCTCTATATATATATATATATATATATATATATATAGTAGAGATCCGCGTAAGTAATTGGTGTACTGGGTGTCTGATTAAACTTATGATTCATATTTATGTAACTCGATAGGTTGATTTAATCAAACACCGCACTGAAAAGGAAGATCAGACTGGGAAGAATAGCCTTCTTTTAACAAATTAGTAAAATGAAATTGTGTTAGGAATTTTTATGACGTTAGTCAACGGACAATGTCCAGAATAGTTTTTGAAGATTTGGTAACAACACGAAATACTCCCTTATACTAACGCAAAACATTCGAATTCCGACCAAAATTATATCTTAGGTTGCAAACAAATGAAAATGTGACGTAAGCGATATAGAAAAATAGACTTGTAGATTAATAGACAGACGGACAAAAGAAGAGAGACCAACAGACGACATAATTTACGTTAAGTCTAGCACCGCACTTACGCACCCACACATTCATTCTCAGTATCGCCACCAACAACAACGACAACTTTAAAGAGCAAAAGATAGCTGTTGACAATTCGGCGAATGGACCTACAACAACAACAACAACAACAACAAACGTTGCAAATAAATATAAAATAGACGATGTCGAAAAGCTACAAACAGTCTCGCTGAGTTCAATCTCCTTAAGTTAGGGGACAATTATAGAAACAGTCAGTTCCAAAATGATCTCAGATTGTAGATGATTTTTAACTCGCCATATCAGTTCAGTTTATTGTAAACACCTTCAATACAACATTACTACCACGGCTGGATTCCTCGTTAAATTTGACTTGATCTTGGCATAGGGCTTTGTTTCACATGCGTTCCTGGACGGACAAGCAAAAAGACAGACCAATACCAAATTTATTATAGATTCCATGTGGTTATCATCTGCTCAAGTTTGCAAAAGATAACAAAATAAACATTTAAAATAAGAAAAATAGTCCTTCACGAGAAAACATAATTTATGTTATATATATTTCTATCATATATATTTGGAGTTCAGAGGAATGGACGCTGGTGGTGGGGGTCTCTTTCAGGCTTGATTTTTCTTGAAGTGATTCTACCTTCTTTGCTTTTATTATTGTGATTAGCGCAAGATAAAAAAAAAACAAGAATTAACTGAGTTAATTCCCTTGAATTTATATCACAGTTATCACCCTTGACAAACGAAATAGGAAACATTCTTTATATTCCATGAAAAATTGCCAGTATACTGAAATCATATGCCCTTAATAGGGTTAATATGAAAATTCATATACACTAAATGTACAAAAGCAAGGAAATTCCCAAATGTTTACACTTTTATTGTCATTAATTAAGGGTATGACTACATATCAACCAAACCACTCATTATCATATCACTACAGAATAAATCTCTATGCATGAGTGGATGAAGTGTGTGAGGTGCGCTAAAGGAAAATTCCTACCAGTAAAATACATAGCCCTGTTGATTTCAGTATACTGGCATTTATCATGGAATCAATGGTAATTTTTAAGGTTTTTTGGAACTTTCTGGAAAACTAAAGTATATAGTAAACTGAAATTTAAATGCCATTAACTAGACCCTAGAACCTCTATCTCTGCCAAAAATCAGCTGAATCCATCAAATAGTTGATGAGATACTTGGTGGAACATACGTACGTATGTACGTACGTACACACAGATAACATGATTTCACGATTGAATTTTCTGGATCTCTGGGTTGCCTTGACTAATGATGCTGAAATTCTACACACTTATAGAACCTATCAAATAAAAAAATTGTGCAAAGTTTTAACTAATTTGGTTTATTGGTTTTTGAGTTATGATTGATCAAAGAAATGAGATTTCCAGCATAGGCCATTCTTAAAGTCTATTAAGGGATGAAGCGATCTCGCGCCTCCCTTGATTCCACTAAAATATCTAAAAAAAACAGCACTTAGCTGGATACTCCACCAGACTAGATGAATTCTTGTCCTAGAATCCGGTAAGACCAAGATACCACAAGAAAAATATACTATAACATAGTAAACTAGTTAATTGTGGTTAGGAAAATTAATGTTATTTCTTTCTTTACTAAATCAACGTTTGACAGGTAAACGGGAAGTTTAATAGACTATTCGAATGTCTATGTTTCTCATATAGATATCAAGTGTTAGCCCATAGGAAGGCGGCCTTTGATTTCTGAGAACTTAGACTGAAGTAAAATGAAACAAAAGGCAGACATTGAGTCTTATATAGCGAGAAGATTTAATGATACTGACTGAAATTTCTTTTTTCAAATAGATTTAATTTTTATTCTTTTTTCATTGCTTAATACACTCAGAAAGAAACGTAATCGATTATTGATTCTTTGGGGGGGGGCTCAGAATAAGTTTTTTTTAATTAATAGTGTTAAATTTCAATTCAGAACTTTTAGTTGTATTCCATCTATATAATTATACGCTAAGCCACTTCATGGTGGTACCTACGTTATCACCTTTAACACACATTAAGCTATTAAACAAAGTATGGCCGTTAGGCGTATGAGTAGGTAATGTGAGCTATATTTAGTTCAATGTTATTTTATGCAATAGGGAAAATAGGGGAGGAATCCCTTTTTGAAAATCCAAAT
>OY744534.1:81502162-81554662 GCA_963556195.1 Sepiola atlantica | reverse complement strand
ACATACATACATATATATACATATATATATACATATATATATATGTATATATATACATATATGTACATATATGTACATATATATGTGTGTGTGTATGTGTATATACATATGTATATGGGGTAAGGTACACGATAATTCATGAAAATGGAATATCGTGGTGGGCAAAGTGTTTGAAAAAATGACAAACGGAAAACAAGTTAAAGTGCGGGGGAAAAACAAAAACAAGAGATTTGTTGACCGGTTTCGTAAGTGGCGAACGGCTTTCAGAAAATAAAGACATGGAAAGAATTTTATTTTGAAGCCACACACATGGGATGAGGGAAGGATGATCTGATTGGACCATATGAGAAGACATTAAGTGATGTTGGAATATGATAAGTGGCTGACACATTCTTCTATGTTTCTTATTCTTCTGTTTATATTTTTATTTATTTTCTTTCTTTCTTTTACTATCACACCTAATGAGCTAGTATGGAGGAAACGGTGGGGGAGGAGGAAAGGCGACCAGAGGGAAGAAAGGACAGAGAAGCTGGCTAAGGTAAACAAAAGGGGTGGGCATGAAATTGATACACTGGATGTTAGAACCCAAAGATTAATAAGAAAGAATCAAGGATAGGTCTGCTAATTTGTCACACATTAGGTTTTTAAAGAGCAATTCATGAAAAGGAAAAGCCGTCGTGGACAAAATGTGTGAAAAATGAAACAGACGGAAAAACAGGTTAAAGAGTAGGAGAAAAATAATTTTAAAAAATAAATTTAAAAATTAAAAAAAATATATATATATATGGATTAAAAAAATAGAAAATAAGGGTTAAGTTAGAGAGAGATGTATTAAAATGATTTGATTATAAATGGGAGCTTGCTATTTTCGCAAAACATATATATATATATATATATATATATATATATATATATATATGTATATACAAGAGATAGATACATAGACACAAACAGACAGAAATAGACAGATAAACAGACCAAAAACGAGTGAAAGAGAAAGAGATAGAGATAGATAGATAGAGAAATAGAGAGAAAGAGAGAGAGAGATAAAAAGAACAAGAGTTACTCGTTGCAGATGTCTAAGCATATTCGCAAGCAATGAAATTTCGCTTGGCATTTTGCTTTACATTAATGCTATTTTTAAAAACCGAAACGAGATTTATATCATTTTTGAAAGGATAATCGGCAAATCTGAAGTTTTGATGATTTTTACCAAAGGAAACGGAAAACTCAATCGAGACCAAAAAAAAACTAATTAAAAATCGAAGTTCCAATCCTAAAATGAGAAAGTAATCATTCGCATATGAAATGAATCTATTTGCCGATGCTTTGTCTTTGTTCGACAAATTTCCCCCGAAACACAAAGCATTCATTTTGATCTCAAATCTCAATTATGAATTTGTCGTCATTACATTAAGCAATGCGTCGCGTTTATAGACATGAATCAATTAGCGGTTTATGCTTTGTTTTGGTTGCTTTACAGCATATCGACGATAGGGTGGTCTTTTAACGTCGAAATAAGTCAATTATATATATATATATATATATATATATATATATATATATATATATATATTCAAATATGCATCCGTTAATTCGTTTCGTAGACAAATATTTGGCAAATACAGTCTGCAAACGATTCTATTAAACCAGTTTATATGACATCTTCGCATCAGAGTGGACCAGAGAGTAAGGAAGAGTTAATTAAAGCTCTAAAAGTGAGGTCTCAATATCGAATGTAGTTTCATATCACACGAACCCGAATTGCTGACTTCCGCTCAGACTGATTTCCTGTACATACTTGAAAAATACCCGTTTTTACCTAATTTAGGGGTGCTGAATTTAAATTTGAAATCCGTTTTTACTCATCACTTCTAGTTTTTTTTTTAGATATGCATAGTGTGCATTTTGTGCATATACGGTACATAAAGGCGTATATCCATTCAGGGTAAATTCTAATATTGTGAGACTTATGGCTTATTGTTTTAGTTATTATGCACTAAATGTAAGTGATAGCATTACATTATATATATATATATATATATATATATATATATATATATATATATATATATGTAGTTATATATCCAGACGGATGTTGGCAGTTAATGCAGCAGGTCTCAATCATGTGTGGGGACTTAACATCAGTTGCACAGCGTTTAATCATCACTCCCCTCCTCAGAACCGCCTACTTTCACTATTTTGACTCTAAAATTGGTGATCAGGACAAGTCTTGAGCTCCACACATCTGTTGTAAACCCTGCTACAATGGACTAACTGCATGGTTTAATGGCAAGAAAGCGGCTTTCAACTTTGCAGTCCCGATGGTTTGGAGAGAGCCACGAAGCCACGCAGATGATTGTTATTTTTGTCTAATTAATATAACTGGTTTCAATGCATCTTCTAGGAAAAATATCAAATATCCCAACCTTCCATCTGCTATGAGACCCGTTCCCCGTTCAGATGATCTTCCTGTACCCACATCTCCAGTAAATAAGGATCTTCTTTCCTCATCAGATGAAGAAATGCCTTCAAGGGAGGATGCTGCCGAGTCAATATCGTTGGAAGATATTGAGTCTACATATTCAGGAACAAGTGGCAACGAGCCACACTGGATCACGCAAAAAGACATGAATGATCTTGCTCGTGATTTGTATCTGTTAAAACAGCAGTTAGAGCTCTTGGCTTCTCGGCTTAAACAGTGGAAGCTAGTCCAAGAAGATATAAGGATCACCAGTTTCAGGAATCGGAAAAAAGACCTTGCTTCCTTTTTCGACATGGAAAACAAGTTGTGCTACTGCACAAACATACCTGGCTTGTTCACGTCCCTTGGTTTGCCACATAATCCTTCAAACTGGCATATTTTCATAAACTCTTCCAAGCGAGTCTCAAGGCTGTGCTTCTGTACAACGGGAATAAATATCCCAGCATTCCCATTGCACACTCTGTCCATCTAAAGAAGTCCTATGACAATATGGAGATTCTTTTAGAAGCTATTAAGTACAACGAGTACCAGTGGAGTCGGTGTGGGGACCTCAAGGTCATTGGCCTTCTTATGGGTATGCAAGTGGGCTTCACAATGTATTGTTGTTTTCTCTATCTATAGGATAGTCGAGCTGTATCGCAGCATTACAAGCAGAAAGACTGGGGGGTCTAGAAGCACTTTTGTTCCTGGCGAACACATCGTCAAGGAGAATCCTCTGGTGGACATGAATAAGGCGCTTTTTCCTCCTCTTCACATCAAGCTTTGTTTGATGAAGAATTTCGTGAAGGCTTTGGGCAAAAATGGTGCTGCCTTCCAACACTTGTCTACTGTGTTCCCAGGTCTTAGTGTTGCTAAGCTCAAAGAGGACATTTTTGTCGGACCTCAGATCTGAGGAGCGTCTTAACTTAAAGGAACTGAGAGCATGGGAAGCATTCAAGTCAGTCGGTAGTGGCTTCCTTGGTAACACACGCATACCAGATTACCGAGCTTGTATTCAGAAGTTGCTAAAGTCTTACGAGGATATGGGGTGCCGAATGTCACTCAAGATTCATTTTCTCCATTCCCACCTCAACTTCTTCCCGCCAAACCTTGGAGCAGTGAGTAATGAGCATGGAGAAAGATTCCACCAAGACATTACGAAGATGGAGAGCTACTATCAAGGCAAATGGAACCCCGGCATGATGGGAAACTTCTGCTGGATGCTCTTGCGTGACATCCCGGTTCAAAATACACCAGATCTTCTAAGAAAACACACTTTGGACTGTCTGTGGTACTATGAATTGTGTAATTGTGTTATCCAAGTATATTTATTCAATCGGTGTTCTTTATCTATCCTGTTTTATCTGTTATAAGCTGCTGCAACTCTTGAAATATGCACATTTATTCTCTGTTTATACAAAAATGAGACAGAAAACTAGAGGTAAGAGAGCAAAACTATTTATAAATTTCAATTCAGCACACCCAAATTAGCAAAAAACATCTATCCCCATTTCTTTTTTTTTGTAAGCCAGTGTAATTGACATATTTTTCTTGTGTAGTCAAACTAAAACTATATGTATATATAATACTTTATAAATATTTTTTCAAATTAACCCATATACACATGTGTTTCATGCCAAACCTGCAGTCCTCAGTATAAGAGAACCCCAATACGAAATTCATATTTAACTCAGTAGTCGGAGCGCGTACCGATGTGCTCAGCACGCATTGTCGAGAAATGGTAGAGTAAATTGACGTCTTAAATGGCAAAATCAGCGGCCGTTAAAAGCATGCAATTCTATTGTATCTTTTGTTATTCTTCAAAGTTTTTGTGGCTACATGAAACATCAACTAAGGATTAAAAGACTTTCCACAAACAGATATTCTTCAATATTTGTTTTTTAAAATGCCATGAAAGATAAGATGTGTGAAAAAGACAAACGAAAAAAACACAACAATCCCACTAACGTGCTAGTCATACAAAGAAGCACTTTTAACCACAACTTTGACTTTTTTACGTTTGCAAGAATCTATGCAGACATTACACGAGGGATTTACAGTAATTTCAAAGTTAAACAAAAGCTCTAATTTAATATTTAGAAATTTAAAAAGAATCGGAACGGTAATCGTATCGGAATTGGGAATTTAAAACAGAAACGACAATTGTATCGAAATCGGGGACAATTTTAGAATCGTCACATTATTTTTTGTAAATGTTTACATTTAAGGATGCATATACATAAAGTTGTATTTATTTATATTTTTTATGAATCGATCATTATGAATTTTTGGAATATATATTCTGACTGTTATATTAAATTGCTCAATTCAAGGCTATCGATGCTGGCGTTCTGTTCTAATCACATCTACAATTGTACTTCCATTCCCTGTGACGTCCCTACGAATTATAGCTTCAAGCCTTCTTCGTGTTTAAAGTAGCCACTTTCTGAAATTACCTCAATTCTCTCGTTTTCAAGACCGTTAACCCAAAGGTTATTACTGGCTCTTCAGATAGGAGGAGACAAATTCAATAACCTTTGTAAAAGACATAGAAGCTGCTGGAACCTTTGTATGCGCCGCTCGTTAAGTAGTCACTTCAATCAGCCCTGTTACGGTCGATAATCAGAGGAAATGCTATTTTCAGTTGTGAAAAGTATCTAACCAACATAATAAACCCGGAGATATTGGATTGATTTGAGAGTTATCATATATAGCTATCTGCATATTCCTATGAATCCATATGAAATGATACACCCTAACCCTATCTGCATATTCCTATAAATCCATATGAAATGATACACCCTAACCCTATCTGCATATTCCTATAAATCCATATGAAATGATACACCCTAACCCTATCTGCATATTCCTATAAATCCATATGAAATGATACACTCTAACCCTATCTGCATATTCCTATAACTCCACATTGGAGAATACACCCTACCCCTACCCCTATCTGCATATTCCTATAACTCATATGAAAGGATACACCTTAACTCTAATCCTAACTCTAACCCTATCTGCATATCCCTATAAATCCACATGAAAGAATATACCCTAACTCTAACCCTAACTCTAACCCTATCTGCATATTCCTATAGCTCCACATGGAAGAATACAACATAACCCTAACCCTATCTGCATATCCCTATAAATCCACATGAAAGAATATACCCTAACTCTAACCCTAACTCTAACCCTATCTGCATATTCCTATAACTCCACATAGAAGAATACACCCTAACCCTATCTGCATATTCCTATAACACCACATAGAAGAATGCACCCTAACCCTATCTGCATATTCCTATGACTCTATATGGAAGAATACACCCTAACCCTATCTGCATATTCCTATAACTCCACATAGAAGAATACACCCTAACCCTATCTGCATATTCCTATCTCCACATAGAAGAATACACCCTAACCCTATCTGCATATTCCTATAACACCACATAGAAGAATACACCCTAACCCTATCTGCATATTACTATGACTCTATATGGAAGAATACACCGTAATCCTATCTGCATATTCCTATAACTCCAGATGAAAGAATACACCCTAACCCTAACCCTATCTGCATATTCCTATAACTCCACATGAAAGAATACACCCTAACCCTAACCCTAACCCTATCTGCATATTCCTATAACTCCACATAGAAGAATACACCCTAACCCTATCTGCATATTTCTATAACTCCACATAGAAGAATACACCCTAACCCTAACCATCAACATTTTACCTACAAACTTGGAAACTTTAAAATATGTAGAAATTAGTAACGTCCTTTTTATTTTATTTTTACAGTAAAAATTATTTTTTCAGGCTCTAAGATTAAAAACATGATTTTTTGTAGAACAATATATCTAGGAATAGAATTACAAATGGTCTATAAAAGGGATTGGTAACCCTATTGAAGTGAGAGGTGACCAATTGGCTCTGCTGTATCTCGGTGAAGGGCCATGGTATTAAAAATAATGTAAATACATTTCCCCGGGCTCAAAATGCTCTGTTCAAAAAGCTGTCTATTTTTGAAGGTTTAAATTTTCTGTGGAGACATGGTTTAGTCGCCGGATGCTGAATATCAACTGGAAGCAGCCTGTAACCAATGAGAAGGTGCGGAGGCGATCTGGATACAAACCTGGACAAAGAAAGGTGGCAAAACTAATAAGTAAAGGAGTGCAGTTACAGGGAGAAATTTGACAAATTGGGATTGACTACTTTGCTCGAGAGAAGAATGAAATGTGATATGATTGAGACTTTCAAGATAATTAATGCTATTTCTAACTATGGTGGGCATTCTTTTTAGTATTTCGTCCTAGATCTGGAAGGTTATTGTCAGGACAGTTTTCAAAAACTAGATCTGTTAACCAGTTAAGTTTTTTTTTCCCACCGAGTAATATGTTTTTGGAATAAGTTGCCAGATCAGATTAAGGACAGCAATAGCGTGGATCAGTTTAAGATGAGGTTGGATGAATTCAGAGAAAGTGGTCGCAGGGACAAATTGAGGGGGCACTTTTGGGAGTTGTCAAATGAAATATTTGACAACATTTGATCTGGATATCGATATTGTACTAAGAGTTTAATTTTTTTAAACAGTTGAATGGAAAAGATAGTTAGAAGGGGAGATGCCCAAGGAGGCATACCACACACACACACACACACAGACACACACACACACACACACACACACACACACACACACATACATAATAATAATAATAATAATAATAATAATAATAATAATGATAATAATAATAATGATAATAAGAGTAATAATAATAAGAGTAATAGTAATAGTAATAATAATAATAATAATAATAATAATAATGATAATAATAATAATAATAATAATAATAATAATAATGATAATAAGAGTAATAATAATAATAATAATGATAATAATAATAATAATAATGATAATAAGAGTAATAATAATAATAATAATGATAATAATAATAATAATAATGATAATAAGAGTAATAATAATAAGAGTAATAGTAATAGTAATAATAATAATAATAATAATAATAATGATAATAATAATAATAATAATAATAATAATAATAATAATAATAATAATAAGAGTAATAATAATAAGAGTAATAGTAATAGTAATAATAATGATAATTATTATAATAATATTAGTAATAATAATAATAATTAATTCAAACAAATGACTTTTATCGGCCATGTATAAAGACACAAAGGACTCGATTATTTCGTTCTTACTGGTAGAGTGGCAGACCCCACGGTTGCTAAGTGGTTAACGACACAGACAGAAAATCTGGGTGTGCCGGGTTCAAATCCACTTCGTTCCACAAAAACACTTTCATCAAAACCAAAACTTGACCTTGTGTCTAACCTCCTGGAGAGGAGGTAAATAAAATACGTTTCTGGACAATATGTGTAGGTGGACAAACCGGAATGTAATGAGACTATTCTGTTTGATGGATGATAGGACAATGTGAAGAACCATAGTCACCGACGCCTTACGAAGGCAGGGCCGTCTATGATGATGATTAGATAAAAAACATCAGAAATTTTAGTTGTTCACAACTATATATGTTAAATATCCAGGCAGTGTGTACCGAAAAAGTCATTTTGACAAGAAGAGATGCACCTGGTAACAGAATACACGTAATTTTGTCTGCTGTTATTTCAGCAATTTATTTTACTACACGATTAATAGAAATACACCTAACACAATATTAAAGAATCCATTAATTTTTCTTCAAACGAAATACTACTGGAATTAGCAAATCATTTAATTTGTCATTTGTTTCTGCTTATTGTGAGGTAACTTCTCCACATCCGTCCGGTGAAATATTTGTCGATTAATAGTAGCAAAACTTTATCCAGGTGGTAATCAAGCAATCTTGTTTTTAAATGACTTTTAATTTTAGAAAACAGTTTGTTCACAAGTATATCTGTTCAATATCCAGGCGGTGTGTATTGAAAAGTCATTTTGACAAGAAGAGATGCACCTGGCAACAGAATACAAGAAACAATATAAACACGATCGATTGTTAAGAGATCAAAATAAATGTTGGATGTAGGGAAAGGTCATTTGACACGAAATACATGTACCTGCAATCGGAACGTAACAAGAAATGGAAAAGAATATGTTTCATTGTCATTCATTGAAACAACCATCGCCGAATAAAATGCTCTGATGGGGCATGGCTACATGGACAATGCCGTCACATGAGGGCGTTTGAAGTGGTCACAAATTGTTATATAAGCACAACCCTAAATTGATATTGAGAGTTAGTTGACGATTTGGATCCAAGAAGAATCAACCGTCTAATTGCTGTACGTGCATGTTACTTCTAACAACCCACATTCCTTCACCGCCACCGACAATAAAGATATATCGTAATATTTTCATATATGAATGTGTCGTCATTCTTTTTAAGCACGATAGTAGTACAACATATATATATTTTTTAACATAGTTCACCCCAAACAAGGCAGATCGCCACTGTAGACGTAAGGGGCTACTGAGAAAAAAAGGTGAGAGTTTTTTTAGGGGGGGGGGCAACCTAAATTGTGAACTGTGCAGCGAGATGTCTGTTTACATTAGTTTTAAATTTCTGCATGTAAATACCGCTAGGAAAACAGGGAGCAAGGAGGGAGTTCCAGAGTTCAGCAGCACGAGGAAAGAAGCTTTTGGAGTAGAAAGCTCTTCGGCATCTGGGGACCTCCACGGTGAATGGATGGAATTTTGCAGATTGTCGGGTTAGTCTAGTGTACTTGCAGCTAATTATATCAGTTTTGCATTTTCATGATGTGTTATATTTTCCGCCTGGCAATACATGTGTCTTGTAAAGTTCGACATTAGATTCGGAATGAACTTTCGAATTCAGAGACTCATCGCATTATAAGTTAGTTAGCTTTTGGGGAACTTAGCGAAAGTGAAGGTCGGTCATAGTTGAATGAAAACTCTCATGCTAAACTAGAACATTCAGATATTTAGACAATTCGTGTTGTTTATGTTTCAGAAAAAAAAAACTAAACATTTTAAAGTTCAAAGATGTAAAAAGTTTGCTTAATCGTAGAAGAAAAGTATAAACTGTAGATATACAATTATTTTAACATTGGAATAACTAATGAAAAAAAAGTAACACACTGAAACGCAGTAAAACTGTATCAACCATTCTATTAGAATTTTTGAAAGTAGATGGAAATACTAAAGAATAATTTAAAGCCACTATAGTGCTAATAATATAAATCTTTAAGTCTCATATATTAGTGTGTAAAGTAAATACACAAATGTAAAATGATAGTAATTAAAAAAAGGAATCAGTTTTGGGAAGGTATTAATTTCGAAGTGTGGTAAAGTTTTATTCAGCTACAAAAAATGTCTTTCTCAATTATTATCTTATTTAAGCCTCTACAGCAGTTCAGTCTAAAACACTCCTGGTCGAGAAAAAACAGCATTGAGAGTTCTTCCACAAGCAACTAGACTATTAAGCGACAGTCAGGAACGACGACAAAAGATATGAAGATACAACGTTTTCGATCGATCACTCATTACATAACAATCATACCTATTGAATCTCATTCGAGTTTGAAGATGATATTTTGAAATGTTATTTTGTTAAACAAGAAATTGTCTAAATGTCAGAAGTCGTTTTAGAGATGATGAGGGGTGTATCTCAGTTATTACAGGGTATCTCAGTTAAGCAGATAATTGAGTATGGGGTTAGGGTTAGGGTTATATATTAAAAAAAATGATAACAAATTTTCAGCGTTGTCATTTTGTACGCAAACTGTAAGGCTTGATTGAATGACATAAAGAGTCATTGTTAACATTTGACATTTAATTATATTGATTTTTCGTACTAGTGTTACATAACGAAATCCGTTGTTGGAATAGTAAAAGAAATGTTTGAGTGACACCTAAGGGTTTGAGGTGACGCCAGAACGGCAGTCGGCGAAACTACAAGACTTCCGAACGGATAAATTTATGTCTCTTTCTGGCGACACTTCAAGCAGGGGAAAGATGTCAAAGGCGCCACCCCTAATAGGGGTGGACGCGCACAATTCAGTGTTGTGCAGCAAGACAAGCTATGCGTTAATCTATTTATCTGACATTCTCTCGTTCGCGCGTGCACGCAAAAGAAACTCGTGTCTCCTGTTTTTCTATGAATGTTAATTTTTCTTTTCAATAAACCCATATTTTTGTAAATAAATTAACATCAGCGTTCGAGTGATTTTGTGAACACACGGCCGAGAACCTTAGGTTAGCACCAACGAGTATATAATGCTTTATATATTTATCGGTAAACGAAAACGTAGCAGAAATTAACGTTTTTATTAGAATCGCCCAATATCTAATAAAACAATTTTTGATTTTAATTTGTTTACGTTCATCATTATATTATATTTTATATACATATACTATATATAGTATATATATATATTATATATATATAACATATATTATATATTATATATATATTATATATATATAATATATATTATATATTATATATATATTATATATATATTATATATATATATTTATATATTATATATATATTATATATAAATTATATTATAAAAAATTTATATATTCACCAACGATTTTTCAAGACTTTCTCAAGATGAGAAAGAAGTTTTGGGTTATTTTAAACAAAGAAAGAAAATGCAGTTTTAATTCCCACTAACTAAATCCAAAATATCGCAGACTTAGAACTTGCATAAGCCGACTTTACAAATACAGAAGGGGATTCAAGTCTATAACAGTTAAACAAAAACAGGGGACCTTAACTTGAATTGTTAAATATTTAACAGGGATCATCAGCTGTTTACCATGTATCTGCTTCGGAGATTTAAAAACAGAACATTTATATATATATATATATATATATATATATATATATATATATATATATATATATATATATATAAATTATTATGTACTGCTTATTGTGTCCATATTACCATATTTTAAGGAAATAAAAGGGGATACATGTTTGTGTGTTGTTGTAGAGTATAACTAAAACATTGGTCCATGTGATATAAAAGATTGCTCAGCCCCGGCCTAATGGATGCTATAGCTGATTATGGGATCACCTATATTGAGTTCAAATCTTGTTAACATATTGTTGGTATTTACGCACTGATGCTGTTGGTTAATATTGACAGACCCTACCCATTAGTAGAGTTCGGCAAGTAATAAAACCATAAATTAAAACCATATTCTCAACAAGATTTGAAATCGCCATTGATCTGTCCATATAACGCGGTGCGAGCCATTACACCTATCAAGCATCTCTCTAGTACTGGCCAGAATTGTGGAGCTGTCGTGGGAGACCACAGGCAGGTAATGAGTTTTATTGACATGTTCTTCGTATATCTGATATCCGACATCGAACTACGTTGTCTCAAAGATTATTGAACTCGAGGATTTCTTAAGTGACGCCATGCAATCGCTGGCCTGGAGACTTTGCTGCGATTGACAGCATCACAATGGATATCTAGAGATGGTAAAGAAGCGGCAATGCCAACTGAGAAATGAAAAGGACGGAACAATAAAAGGAAGGTGAAAAAATCTACTGAGGTTTTTATAATAAGCTTAGGAGAAGTCTTACTTAAACGACCAATCAATAAAACACCGCGTCACAATGTATATTATTACGTTCTAACTGGATGGGCATACAATGAAAATAATCTTTAAACGCATCTATTTTTGAAAATCATGCTTTTATACAGTCGAATGGCTCATTAGAATGTCTTAAAATGGTAAAAATCAGTTCAAATTCTCGGAATTTATTAAACGTTGTGGATTTATCGGATTTAATTTAAGTAACGTAAGCGATGTTGAACCTGGTCAGTACCGGATTGGTGACCATGGCGCTGGAAGTTGGAGGACGGTGAAAAACTGAAAAAAGCTAACGTCGTAAAAATAATGAACACGATTAGTATAGGACATTGCGTGTGCAGAAATAAATAAATACATTTGCTTTGTACAAAATCCTTGCCGACCATTCTCTTCCGAAACGGATAATATACTTCCCCTTAAAAATGGTGACCCCGATGTGATATATACTAAAAATTTTCATTCAAAAACCCAACTTCCAATGGCGACTACCGATAAGAAAAGAGTTCGTTACAGTATAACAACTTCGCTTTTAGAGTAATAAAAAAACAGAAAGCTAAGTCCACAAAAAAGAAGAAAATTAGAAACAGATTTTTATACAAAAGAATTATTTAAAAAATTGGTACTACTCCAGATGAAGCGCATAATTTCCGTGACTGCTCGGTGGCAGCGATCGGGCAGGTCGCGGAAGCGTCCGAGACCTGCCGAGACGAAAACGAGGCTGAAGCAAAACTGAAAATCGTAAAAAGGAAGAGTGGCAGACGACAATATATGACGAAGAATTCAAAAGAAAAAAATGCATATATTTGAAAAAAAATGAAGAAAATAATGAATAAACCATAGATGAAGAACTATACATTAACATTTTTTTAAATTCTTTTCGTGGGCCAAATGAACCATTTTAATTTTTCTGTTGACTTTTTTTACATAAATCAAAGAAGTAAATGCTATTTCTATTACGATATTTAGGCAACTTTTTTTTTGTCTTTTTTTTTTTACATATAACAAAGAAGTATATGTTATTTTTTTTAGGATATTTAGGCAAGTTTTTTTTGTATATTTTTTGGGGGGTGGGGGGAATTTCATATATTTTCTCGTCGAGGGTCAGGGTTTACGGATACGTTTGCGGCCGGTTCGAAAGGTCTTCCTACCGCTTGTTTTGTTGTGCTGAGCGCAGATGAATTGGCAGCAACCTGATTGGTCAGCTCTGCTTCAGCCTCGTTTTCGTCTCGGCAGCTCTCGGGCGCTTCCGCGACCTGCCCGATCGTTGCCGCCGAACAGTCACGGAAATTAGGCGCTTCATCTGGAGTAGTACCAAAAAATCACCATGTCGCATGTTCTATGTCGCTTCACTGCTGGTTTAGTATTATTAGACTTTGTTAAATTACCTCCCCTCTAAGGGGAGGTTAAATGTTTGACAAGTCACAGTCAATTAAAATACATGAACGTTGGTTCAATGTGATGTTGACCGACCGAAAAATACCGCCTGTAAACAGGTTGGTTTATCCCCCGAAATTAAGGACCAAAACGAGACAAACGGTTGAAGACAAGAAGAGGTTTATTCGTCTTAGAATTGTTCTAAACCACTGACCAGTAGTGCGGGGACGGGAGAGAGAAAGAGAGAAGTCGATAATGACTGACTTATCTTATCCAAACATCTATAAAACCGCAAGTTCACACGTGTGATGTCACATCCGTTTCTAGTACACAGGAGGTCGAGCTGACATCCCAGTCAACTAAGCTGACCATCGACTGAACCCTATTTCGTGTTATTAAAATTATAATCGCCCAATATTAAACAATTAAACTATTAAAAAAAATAAGAAGATAAATTAGAAATATATTTTTATACAGAGGAAATATTTCAAAATTTAACGTAATTCTATATTCGTTAACACTGCTTGTTTAGTATTGTTAGACTAAGCTAGAGTTTAGGAGAGGAAGACAAGCTTACAAGATGATATGTTACAAACTGTATCTACCCGGCGTCGGACGAGTGTAGCCATCACATCGGTTTATTTGCTTTAACAAAAAAAATCTACTTTATAAAATAAAGTCGGTCTGATTTTAAAAGTTAGACCCAAATAGCATTTAAGCTGGCAAACTAAACCTTTGATTCTTTACGAGCGGTTTTTGGTTAGTTTTCCGCACTTTGTGTTGTATGGACGACTTTAATTCCATTTCGATCCGTCTTTTCCTGATAAATAATGACTATGTTTAATATATATTTAATAGGATTTTTCAAAATTCGTTTCATTTTTTTTTCATTTATTTTTTCTGATTTCAATATATGTACAATTAATAGTAAAAAATTTTTTTTTTAAAGTAAATCAATGCGTATAAAACTATTTCACTCGAAATAATTTGCGTGACTGAAATAGGATTTAGCCGACAAATTACTGAAGACGCACTCGCCATAACAGTTACGAGCAACGACCAACCCCGCCACCAATGGTCGACCTTTCCCATACCCCGTAATGCATTCTTTCTTTTATTCCCCGCCAAACAAGATCTTTTTATTTTATATTCACCAAATTCCTTAATCCTGTCTATTCAGAAATAAGATTCGTATTCGTCTCTGCAAGTCGCATCACTCTCAACATATTGGCCTTTCACAGTTGTTTACCTTTATTCCATGAAAAATGCCAGTATACTGAAATCATATGCCCTTAATAGGGTTAAGATGAAAATTCATATAAACTAAATGTACATAAGCAAGGAAATCCCCAAATTTTTACACTTTTATTATCATTAAGGGTATGCGAGCACAACAGGGCTATGTATTTTACTGGTAGGAATTTTTCTTCAGCGCACCTCACACACTTCATACACTCATGCATAGAGATTTATACTGTAGTGATGTGATAATGAAATGGTTTGGTTGATATGTAGTCATACCCTTAATGACAATAAAAGTGTACAAATTTGGCAATTTCCTTGCTTTTGTACATTTAGTGTATATGAATTTTTATCTTAACAGTATACTGGCATTTTTCATGGAATGTCACTACGTTTGTAAAGGCTATGCCTCAATACAATGCCTTCTCATAAGGTTTTTTGGAATTTTCTGGAAAACTAAGGTATATGGTAAATTTAAATTAAAATGCCATCAACTAGACCCTAGAACCTCTATCTCTGCCAAAAATCAGCTGAATCCATGAAATAGTTGATAGGATACAGGGTGGCACATACGTACGTACGTACGTACGCACAAATAACATGATTTCATGATTGAACTTTCTGGATCTCTTGGTTGCCTTGACTAATGATGCTGAAATTCTACACACTTATAGAACCTATCAAATAAACATTTTGTGCAAAGTTTTAACTAATTTGGTTTATTGGTTTTTGAGTTATGATTGATCAAAGAAATGGGATTTCCAGCATAGGCCACTCGTGGGGTCTATTAAGGGATAGACCGCTCTCGCGCCTCCCTTGATTCTGCGAGGCTCAATTTCTAATCGCACTTACTCCATTCGTTACCAGACTTCGGATGCGGTTCACCACTTCAACTTCACGCTATTTATGAAAGTTACACATAGGCGAGAAACACACAGACATACACACGAGACTTTGTATGATAGGGTCATTAATACAAAGATTTAAGGCTCTGTTAGGAAAAACAGTTTGATTTCCATGGATAGCAGATTGGTATATGTCGGCTTCTATTGTCTTGCGGGCACTGAAAAGTGGAGAGCCGAAGACAATTATAAGACACGTGGAGAGAGAAGGTTGAGGAATTATCCGTCGGTGATTGTGAGGGCATCTGCGGCTGAGTTTTTGGGAGAGTTTTATTTACTCCTCCCCAGGAGTTAGGCACAAGGCCAGTTTTATCTTACTCCCACAAGTAAGATGTGACCCAAGATCGGGTCGAGAATGTGGGGTTTGAAAAGCCAGCGCTCGAGAGGTGAGCACTCTGGCCATTTAAAAATTGCCTGGGCAGCCCCGTCGGCATTCCCCGGTAGAGGCGCCTCAGACAGTAAGCAATAAACTTACTCCTCCCCAAAGAGGGGAGACAAAGCCTGGGAGGGTGGACCTCCTAGAACTGCACAGGACAGGCGTGCAGTATCCATCGGAACAGATACTACACTTTGATCTTAGCCAAAAGGCCAAGAAGTTTTTGGGAGAGTAGAACTTATATATTTGTTCTTACCAGAAGTTATTGATCCACTTTAATATATTGCTGATGTGTTTTATTTGTTTTCGATTCCGGATAACTATCACTTCCTCCCCAGAATCCCGCCGTAAGCAACGCGAGTCGTCCACTTCAGAGATTCGCCATTAACTATACTAAACACTCCATAGGACACTTTCTTCTCATCCATTTCAAAATCCTGCGAATCTGGATTCGATTTGGCGACCCCTTTTTTTTCTTATCTGCTTGCAACGCCGTTAGTTGTTTTAGTTTTTTTGTTTTTATTCATCTCACGTAGTCCGTTTCCTGGAATCTAAAGAGACACAATAAAAAGTTCTAAAGTGATCCTCTACCATTAAACAAACACTCGGATCCTGCGTTTTACAAAATGGCTGCCATATTTGAAATATATGAATTGTGCATGATTGCTCTGTATTTGATAAGTCCTGCTGCAAACAAGTCACAACTATTTTGCTCGAATCTTTCATACACATTTCATTGTCAATATCACAATCTATTCAAAACAGTAAACGTCGGTAATATTTATACGCAATATCCTTAAAACCAAGTTTCATATTTGATATATACGGTTAGTCATAACTTAAAAAAATATCTTGGCCTTCTTTCAATCTCCAGCGACAATGGATATTCCTTTCATACAACCTCTGCGATGAGTCCATAGTCAAGCGACTGTTGTGCAATCCACTACCGCGATTTTCAGCAGAAAGAAGTCTATGAAAAAATGCGCGGATAAGCAGTGAAATGGTGATGTTATTACTAGTTCTCGACTAGCGTGAGAGTCCAAGCTACTCTGCCACCACCACTTCTTCTCCTTCACCACCGCCACCACCGCCACCACCACTTCTCCTTTTTTATTCCTATCTTTTATCTCTAGAATATATATATATATATATATATATATGTATAATAAAAATGACGTTAGAAGCCCTTTTAACAATGCGTGAAAGATTTATTTATTATTTATTTTTTTTCCAATTAATTTCGGAGGATACAACCTCCATCATCAGAGATATATTTAACTCTTTTTTTTTAAATAAAATAAACAAACTTTACTTTTGTTTATAGGTAAGACGTCTTGGGTTTGTGTGACGGTCTCCGCCAAGATGTAATAGGCGGAAGTGAGAATAATAACGAAGAAGCCAGAGCATGCCGGGAGTTATAGTGTATACTTGCATGACATCTTTCTTAAAATTATCATTCTGAGGAAGTCTTACAAATAAAGAATGTATAAAAAAAATATTACTTGGTTTTTCAATTTTTCATTTCCCATATATATATATATATATATATATATATATATATATAGAGAGAGAGAGAGAGAGAGAGAGAGATAGATAGATAGATAGATAGATAGATAGATAGATAGATAGATAGATAGATAGATAGATAGATAGATAGATTGATAGATAATTATGTATGGATCGAAAATACATTTAAATCAATGTTCGAGAAAGAACGATTCGTGTAACTAATGTTTACGCGAGTCTCGAAACATTTATTCAAAGTTGGTAGAAGGGAAAAAATATAATCAGTCCTTTTCCAAGCATATATGCTTCTCATCAGCAGGTTACGCAGATAATTGTTATAGATAGCTCTCAACGAGTTTTTCTAAGCAAATTTGAATTAATTTATTGGATTATCTATATCAAATCATTTCATTACATATATATATAATACTAGCTGGCTTAGCAAACTAGCTATCTCTTTGCAACGTTCGCTGCTTGAAATACATGAAACCAACATTTCAAATGATAAACATTTAATTCATAAGTTTTTTACAAACACGAGTCTAAAACTTTCGCATTCAGTCGTATGAATAGATGACCATTAAAATGTTGGTAATTTCAATGTAAATTTATGTATCTTTTAAATAAGACCGTTGGCCTAAGTGGTGGTGGTGGTGGTGGTGGTGGTGGTGGGGGGGGGTAGGTTACAATTTTGTAATTGAGAATCAATCAGTCCCTCTAAACTCTGGTAAGTAAATTTTAAAGACAAATGCGAAACGTTTTGTTTAAAGGACGGCGAGTTAACCGGAAAGAAGTGATAGGGCGAGAAATATATATATATATATATATATATATATATATATATATATATATATATATATATATATATAGAGAGAGAGAGAGAGAGAGAGAGAGAGAGAGAGAGAGAGAGAGAAAGAAAAAGCCGAGCAAGCCAGCCACCATTTTTTTCCCCTTTTCCTTTCTCGCTTATGCCTATTGGTAAGAGTTATTGTGAGCGATGTTAGTTTTATTTTTTTAATATTTTAGTAAGTTATTAATATATATTTTTTATTTAATCACGTTAATAGCAAGCAAACTATAGCTTATATGTAGACAAAATAATACAATAAAATTACAAATGAATCACATCAAGCAATTATTAATTATGAACTGTTTAAACATAGTTATACAAATTAGACATTCAAATAAATGTAGAATTTGGTATATTCGGACTACTGTTCTCATCTTGGGTATTTTTATCACAACGTTTCGGCGGATGTAACCTCCGAGCATTCTTCAGGTGTACCTTGTCGAACTCGGAAATCTTTATGTCGAACTCGGGAATCTGGACGGAATTTCGAAGGTGGAAGGTTGAACGTTACATCGGCCGAAACGTTGTGATAAAAACACCCAAGATGAGAACAGTAGTCCGAATATACCAAATTCTACAAATTATCAACCCTCATCTAAAAAATTGCGAAACATCCAAATAAGTGTTTTGCATAATTTGTCTGTATGATATATAGAATAATAAAATGCTACTTTTTATTATTGATTTAAATAACATTAATCCGTTCTTTACGCAAGATTTATGCTTTATGCTAAGCGGAATATATATATATATATATATATATATATATATATATATATATATATATATATATATATATATATATGTATATATATATATATATATATATATATATCGCAAGCATGAAGGGATGACGAATGTTATCGTTGATGATTAAAAGTTAATCAAGAAAAAAAAGCCAGCCGACCGTTTTCGCCCTCTCTTAACAAAGGCTGTATCGAGAGATTAAAAAAAAACGAGGGATTTAAAAAGGGGGTAAAAAGAGAGAGTACAGAAAATAAAATAGCGTTATGGTATATGTACAATGGAAGATGAATCTTAGAGACTGATGACATTTAGTCCCAATAGATATTCTCTTTGCTTACAAAGGGAGGGACGTTTAAGACGAACGTGGATCGTCTCCAAGATTTTTAGATGGTATAATGAGTGAGCATGACTGAGAATGGTGAAGGAGTCCATGCTAAAATTCTTAGCGCACGGCGGGTTTTTAAGTAAATGGTCTGTAATGGAAGACCCGTATGTGTTATATATATATATATATATATATATATATATATATATATATATATATATATATATATATAATATGTTTGTATAAATGTTTATGATTAGAATTTTCAGTTTTCCAATCACTTGTGCCAACCAACTTGTCACTGACAGTAGTAGAAAAAAATGCGCTCTTTGTAGTTTGCTGCATTCGCTTATTATGTGATCTACTGACAGTAGTAGAAAAAATGCGCTCTTTGTAGTGTCTTTGTTTACATATTTTAGCATCCTACCAGTAACATAAGACATCATTTTTTTACGCAAGATTAATGCTTTACGCTAAGTGGAATGTATATGTAATATTTTTATATAAATGTTTATTATTATTTACCTACAGATACCAGTGTTTCATGCTAATGCAATCATCAGTGTAGGAAGTGCTTATGACTGTCGGTCGGAAGATTCGAACCCAGTTATAAAGTCACCTTTGCCGTTGCAGCCTGATATTCAACATCTAGGCCAGAAGTTATCAGCACGGGGGAAAAAAGGGGAATTTAAACTGTATATGATGTCAAATTGAGTGGACAAATACATGAAGCTGCGTAAAATGGTGAGAATACTCGTATAATGTAGATGGATAGAGAGGAATGACTTACCTCGCACTCCCGATTCATTCTGGTCACATTTCCCACCTTTTCCGTGGGGCACGACGACCAAGGTAATGGGTTTTGGAAGCTCTCCACCATGTAATACATGCACCAGGCCATGATGGTGTTGTAGTAGAGAGCGACATTAAACGAGACGACGGCCGCTGCAATGCCCAACCCTCCGAGGTAGGGCGACACTTGGTTCCAGCATCCGATGGCACCCTTGCGTAATCTCTGGCCGATGGCCAATTCCAGGTAAAAGATCGGTATTCCTTCGACAAATAACATCACAGCGTAAGGGATCAGAAAGGCACCTGCAAATAAATTTAAAAAATACATGGTTGGAAGTGATAGATCGATAGACATGCATTGTTTATAGAAAAAAACCCGGATTCCCAGTATTTTAAAACTCAAATCCCGACGGCTAGCACCACTCGGCAACCGCTGAATAGTGAATAAACAGTGATAATGTTAACACTTTATCCGGCGACTTGACGTCATAAGAGCGTTAAACTTAATGAAAGGAACGATACATTTATAGCTAGCGACGTCATGCTGTGTTAATACTACACTTACAGTGCCCATCTAGACGGGGTTTCTAAGAGCTACAAATAATACATATTTGTTTTTGTTTATTATCTATGTACGTATATATATATATATATATATATATATATATATATATATATATATAGAGAGAGAGAGAGAGAGAGAGAGAGAGAGAGAGAAGAGAGATTGTCATTAACAAAATGGATAAAAACATGAATAATATATATATATTAATATTTATATATATACATATATATATATAGAGAGAGAGATTGTCATTAACAAAATAGATAAAGACATAAAATAAATAATACACACACATATATATATATATATATATATATATAGAGAGAGAGAGAGATTTTCATTAGCAAAATAGATAAAGACATAAAATAAATAATACACACACACACACACACATATATATATATATATATATATATAGAGAGAGAGAGAGAGAGAGAGAGAGAAAGAGAGAGAGAGAGAAAGAGAGAGATTATCATTAACAAAATAGATAAAGACATAATATATATATATATATATATACAGGGTGGGCCAAAATAAGGGTCCTATCTTTAAATTTGAATAACTTGAATTTGAATAACTTCCACAAAATAAAAGTTATACTCACCAAACTTTATGTGTGTGTAGACTGACCCTTCCGAGATTTTTTGAAATAAACAAAACAAATTTTAGCCGAAAAACACTTCTTAAAACTTACAAAAACTAAAGTATTGTTTTTTACACTGTTTTGAGTTTTTTAAGCAAAAATAATGTTTTCTAAATGAGGGTACGTTCCTTAGGGCTAATACGGCTCATGCTTGCTTCGGAAGGGGTCCTTTACTTATTCTAAAAAAAAAAAAAAAAAAAATCAATAAATAAAAAAGTTATGAATTTTTAAAAATAGGACCCTTATTTTTGCCCACCCTATATATATATATATATATATATATATATATATATATATATATATATATATATATATAGTCTTGGAAGTTTCTCAACCAGCAAAACTATGTTTAACCCCCCCCCCCAAAAAAAAACCCCATTAAGTCCGAAGTCGTTCAGTGGAAAATCACTCATGTAAGTCAATTGAACTTTTTCAGTTATTATACTAGTTTGCTTCTAACATTATTTAAGGGATCATCAGTTGTTTACCATGAAAAACTGTTTCGGGAATTTAATATATATATATATTCTATTCATGCCCTGAAATTAAAATTGATGGGTTTTTAAAACTTTTTTGTGTAATCGAATGTTTAACTTTTGAACCCATATCCTCTCCTTAGCACTTTCTAGATAACACCATGTTAACGGCCTAATATAATATACACCTCCAATAAACATTGAATCACGGGACTTGTTTTGAGATCTAAAAAAAAACTCTATTTGAAATCTTAACTGTTACATCACAACTTTATTAAACTTTATAGTCCCACTCCCTCCTCTAGCATACATTTTAAACAAATATACATGACACTCTAAAGCAATCAAACGAGTGTGATACGTGGATTAACATTTCTAAAACAGGTGACAACATAAGCTGAAGAGAGCCGGTGGGTTTAGTCCTTCTGAGCTTGAAACTGACGGTAGTAATGTACTAATTTTTCTGTACCAATATATATATATATATATATATATATATATATATATATATATATATATATATATGTATATATATATATATATATATATATGTATATATATATATATATGTATATATATATATATATATATATATATATATATATATATATATATATATATATATATATATATATATAGTCTTGGAAGTTTTTCAACCATTAAAACTATATGGAAACATAAAACACAAAAAAACACTTTACTCCCAAGTCGTTCGGTGGAAAATTACTTTTCTTGTAAGTCAATTCACATTTTACAGTCACTATATTAGTTTGCTTCCAAGTATTTACGCTAGTCTTAACATTATTTAAGGGATCATCAGTTGTTTACCATAAACAAACTATTTCGGGAATTTAAACTTTATAGTCTCACTTTTATAAAGTTTAAATAAACTATATATATATATATATATATATATATATATATATATATATATATATATATAAAAGAGAGTTTATCACACCTTTGAAAATTGTTTCGTAAGGAATAAGATTTTTTTTTCTTTACAGGAATTAGAAACCACAAACAATTAATTTTTTAAATGAATAAAATCTGTTTTACTTGTTATAATTAGCCGTAATTTATAATTAACAGAAAATGTCACTTCGTTCTCTCTTATCTATTTATTTGAGAGTTCCCCCTAAATTCTATGTTGATTCAATCACTCTCCAATATTTTGTAATTCTTTGTGAGCATTTAGAGAAGGGGGACTTTTCTCAGCGATGTCATCTAATTTACATACTTGTGTCTGTCTTCACCACGGACACGTATGTAAATGAGATGGCAACATCTACTTCTATATAAATATCACAAAGAATAATAATAATAATAATAATAATAATAATAGTAGTAATAATAATAGTAATAATAATAATAATAATAATAATAATAATAATAATAATAATAATAATAATAATAATAATAAATTTATATAATTGTTTGGTTCTCTCGTTCTTTCCTTCTGCCATATGTTGTCTATTTATTTTTTCATTCTTTGTTTTTTCTTTCTTCATTCGTTACTTTCTATGCTCATTCTCTCTCTCTCTCTCTCTTTCTCTTTCTCTCTTGCTTACCGAGTCTAGGTTAACTCTGTGGCAGGTGTTCGAACCGTGCGACCGTCCGAGATTATCATCCCTGCACTGATGAGAGCGAAAGCTCGAAACGCTAGCGTATGTAGGTAAAAAATAATTTAATATTATTTATTTAAAATTAATATTATAAGCCCCTTTAATAAGATAAAAGTTGAGCCCTGTTTGGGGAAGTTAAAAATAGACTGACACGTAGCTATAAGGCATATTCCGACAACGTTCGTAGAATCTCTAGTCAGTCTTTCTTGATATGCCGCCCTTCGCATAAATAGAACTTAAATTCCCTTCTTTAATGTGTTAATGTCCCGTGGCCTAATGGTTACAGTCCTTGCTTACGGAGTCTAGCTTGACTCTATGGCAGGGGTTCTAACCGTGCGATTATCATCCTTACACTGATGAGAAGAAAGCTCGAAACCCTAGCGTATGTAAGTAAAAATAATTTAATACTATTTATTTAAAATTACATATATATGTATATATATATATATATATATATATATATATATATATATATATATATATATATATATATATATATATATATGTATGTATTTCAGAGGAAACATTTTTTAATCAATGAAACGGGCGGGTGGAAAAAAAGAAAATTGCTAAAATTTCCCTTAAGGCCTTATCGTCTGACCCTCTAAGAGGAAACGTCAAAATGATAAATTAAAAACTAAGAAAATTGAATGAGATATGAAGGGGAAAAATTGTTTTAGTTGGTTAAAACGATTGAGAGAAAAAAAAACAATAAAAAAACGTAAATCTCTCAACGTTATGGTTGATTTGAATCATTAAAGATCTCCAACTGATACTCTCAGAGGGTCAGACGATAAGGCCTTAAGGAAAATTTTAACAATTTTCTTTTTTTTTCCACCCGCCCGTTTCATTGATTAAAATTCTGAAATTCATCGTACAATTTTGTTGTACGCGAAATTTACTTTATATATATATATACCATTTCCCCGTCCGTATGTATCCTCTGTCTCTCTCTATATATTCTGTCAGTCTCTCTCTCTCTTTCTTTCTCTCTCTCTCTCTCTATTCCCTCTCTCTCTCTCTCTCTATTCCCTCTCTCTCTCTCTCTCTCTCTATCATTTAATTTATTTGCCCTTGTATTGATTTCTCACAGTTCAATGTCCTTTTTAACACAACCGTCTCCTGATTCTGCTAGTTTGCCTTATCAAGCTGCAGAATTGATTCGATCAATATTTCCCAAAACGAAAAATATCCCCATTCAATGGCGCAACGTGTCTTTTACCAAAAATCAGTTTCCACCATTTTTGGCTGGCCTGAATAGCAAACGCAATATTCCCCCTTTTGTTTCCTGCCGGATATATTATCTGCGTCGTCAACAAGAAATCTATTTTTAGAACAGCCATGTAACCTATAAATACCACTTCTTCGTGTGCGGCTAAATTGAATAACATTGAATCGATGCTAAATTCTTGCGCTCTTGTGCATACTGATGTGATTCGCAAAAAAATAAAACGAATAATTAGCCTTTAAGTAACCACATAAATGTTATATAAATATGTAAATATTGATCGATTAAAAGATAGGCATTTATCTCTAAAATAAATATGCGCAATTTGTCTGTTGAAATATCTCGCTATAAAGTTAGGTAGGTGTATGTATTTATGTATTTTGATGTACAAGATTAACTCGTGAATTAATGAACGGATAATTATGAATTTTGAACCACAGCTGCTAGGCGTAAGGGGTCGTAACGTGGGCTATATTTAGTTTGGTTTAGTTTCACGCTAAGAGGTAGTCACGTGTTCCACAGACGGAAATCCCTTGCGAAGACGCTCTTTATTCCTGAAAATTCCGCCTCACGTCAGGTACAGGGACGAAGCAAAGGGAGTTTTTTTGTTCTTTGTGATAGGAAGATGCGTTCGTGCTCAAGCTTAGTCGAGCACCTTCCAGGGACGAAACGAAAGAATACAAAAAAAAAAAATAGCAACGTTTCTTCTATGAGAAAGGAGCAGTAAGGAGCTAGAGTTCGGAGTCGGTATTGAACTGTGTCTATGCAACGAAGAGTGCTCTAAGCGGTGCCTTCCCAGATTTTACCATAAAAGACCAGCGAGCTAAACTTTAGTGAACGATACAATTGTTGACGAAATTATTTAGTCCAAACACATCTCTTCTCCACAAGAGGTAGGTGTTTGAACCTTACAAAAAAAATAAAATAATGAGGACTACACAACTTTTGCAAGCATAGTAAATAAGCAGTCAGGACTTCAGGTTATCAGAATTAAGTGCTTATAACTTTAAATATTTCATATTTGCACAAGAATTGGTGTCGAACACAGACTTGGACATTAGAAGGAGAGCCCCTAACAAACTGGGAAATTAGTCAAATCTAACACTCCAGCAAACCAAGGACTACAAGATGTATTTGCGTGCGTTAGGATTCAAATGATATCGAACAGTTTGGAGTGCCCCACATCAGAAAAATCCGCAAAAAAATGACTTCACGAGTAACATTTGATAGTCAAAAGAGAAGTCTGTCCCTTAATCAGTTTTTCAGTTGCGGACAGATGCATTGGTACAGAGATTGCCCCTATAAAACTATGAAATCGTTAAAGGCGATCGCGTAAGGCACAACAAGTACGCATTGCAGGTAAAAAAAAGGTAACGGTCGCATAGCCTGGACGCGCACGAGTGTCGTTGCCGACATCGCACACTGCCCCTGGCCGTAGCGGCGGTGATTTGTTAAGAATCACCGTGTCTAGCATATGAAAGGCGGAGCCTATCCCTCTCCTTCCGCTGCCTTGAACCTTCCCTGAGTTTTAGTCAGGTACCCATTTACTGCTGGGTGGACAGAGGGAGTTTTCATACCGGAAAATTCGCATGCCGTGAGTGCTATAACCACTCGTCCACAGACCCTCCCTACGCATTGCAGAACAGAAAGTAAAGCAAAGAATAGTTCTATCAGAATCGCGAAATGTGACAGAATATTAAATAGAAACATAAAAATGCATCTCGAGTCAGGGTCCGATTCATCAATTATAAATCTGCAGATATGGAATAAAATGAGCAAGCCAACTTTATTGAGAACTAATTAAATCGCAAAAAGCGTAATCGGAGAGCAATTCAAATTGTTAGGCGAACTGATAACGACATTCACACTTCACAGAAAAAAAATGTTTTTCCAGAATGTAAAAACTAAAGAAGCCGCGACAGAAAATTAAAAAAAAAACGAATTGAAAGAAAATTTTTCACAACTTTTTGCTGGTGAATTTTGTAGATGCAACAAAGTAATTGCAAAATTTCAGTTGAAACAGAATACACATCCTATCTTCAAAAAGAAGCGAAATGTTCCGTTCGCGCCAGAAGAAAAATCAACTGAGTATTTGAAAGGCTAAGGAAAATGGGAGTGTTATCAAGGGTTGAATATAGCGAATGAACTTCGCCGACAGTATACGTAGAGAAAAAGAACAAAAAATCAACTGAGTATTTGAAAGGCTAAGGAAAATGGGAGTGTTATCAAGGGTTGAATATAGCGAATGGACTTCGCCGACAGTATACGTAGAGAAAAAGAACAAAAAATCAACTGAGTATTTGAAAGGCTAAGGAAAATGGGAGTGTTATCAAGGGTTGAATATAGCGAATGGACTTCGCCGACAGTATACGTAGAGAAAAAGAACAAAAAATCAACTGAGTATTTGAAAGGCTAAGGAAAATGGGAGTGTTATCAAGGGTTGAATATAGCGAATGGACTTCGCCGACAGTATACGTAGAGAAAAAGAACAAAAAATCAACTGAGTATTTGAAAGGCTAAGGAAAATGGGAGTGTTATCAAGGGTTGAATATAGCGAATGGACTTCGCCGACAGTATACGTAGAGAAAAAGAACAAAAAATCAACTGAGTATTTGAAAGGCTAAGGAAAATGGGAGTGTTATCAAGGGTTGAATATAGCGAATGGACTTCGCCGACAGTATACGTAGAGAAAAAGAACAAAAAATCAACTGAGTATTTGAAAGGCTAAGGAAAATGGGAGTGTTATCAAGGGTTGAATATAGCGAATGGACTTCGCCGACAGTATACGTAGAGAAAAAGAACAAAAAATCAACTGAGTATTTGAAAGGCTAAGGAAAATGGGAGTGTTATCAAGGGTTGAATATAGCGAATGGACTTCGCCGACAGTATACGTAGAGAAAAAGAACAAAAAATCAACTGAGTATTTGAAAGGCTAAGGAAAATGGGAGTGTTATCAAGGGTTGAATATAGCGAATGGACTTCGCCGACAGTATACGTAGAGAAAAAGAACAAAAAATCCGTGTATGCGCAGACATTTCCACGGGTTTGAACCAGGCATTGAGAGATTACCATTATCCATTCCTTAGTCCAGAAGAAATATTCGCGACGCTAAATGAAGGAAGTTTTTTTTTTCGAATATGGATTTAAGCGACGCATGTTTGCAGATTCCGGTGGACGAAGAATTCTCGGAGTTATTGTGTATAAATACACAAAGGTTTATACACATTTGAGAGACTACCGTTTTGTGGAAAGGTGGCGCCGACTGTATTTCAGCAGGAAATTGGCACATTACTGAGCGGTCTAGAGTTTGCGACGGCCTGTCTGGATAATATTTCCATTATTAGTGAAACTACGGAGCCAAATAAAACGAACACACATGAACTTTTCCAAAGAATTCAAGATTACGGGTTCAAACTAAACGAAGCGAATTATGTTGTTGTTGTTTTTTTTTGGGGGGGGGGTGGACTAATTACATCATCATCATAGACGTACCTGCGTTCGTAAGGCGTCGGCGACTATGGTCCTCCACATTGTCCTATCATCCATCGAACGAAATAGTCCCATTGCATTCCGGTTTGTCCACCTACACATATTGTCCATAAACTTATATCTTAGTCTGCCCACTAGCTTACAACAAGACACTCTACCAGTAAGAACTAAATGTTCGAGTCTTTTCTCTCTCTCTCTCTCTCTCTCTCTCTCTCTCTCTATATATATATATATATATATATATATATATATATATATATATATATATATATTAGCAACTTCTTAATTTTAACAATTTCTTAATTTGAAAAAAAAAATGAATTTAAGTTAAACTATTAAAAAAATTTAAATTTAAATTAAATTATTAAATTTTAAATATTTTAACAACTTCGTAATTATTAATTTCATAAATCCTCTAAATTATTTGTTAGGGCTAGATATCTGAAATTCGTTTATATGCTTATGGCGGACAATCAAATAGCGATTGTGGATGGGAGGGTGTTTTGAGGCTTTGACTTAAATTTACATCCTGTCTCTATGACCTAGACGTATGATTTGACCGCGACAAGTAACATCCGTTCAGTATATGATTTCACACATGTGTCAATGTATTATGACGTTTTATCCTTGTTAACGTAGACAGGCAACATCCGCTCTGATAACGTCGTTTGAATAAGTAGATGTTTCAACGAATTTAATGTGGATTTCTTACCGAGGTGAGGAGACTCTGTTTACTTGGCTTGCGAGAGAGTGATTATTTTCGAAGATCATCTCATTTATTTGAATACTTTTTATCGGACCCGGAAGAAAAAATGGCCGAATACATCAGGTCGATTTAATTTAATTTTATTCGAATTAGATTTACCGGAGCTTTTATTTGGTCAGGAAGTTATGGTTTACCCTGTTCTGATCACCTCATATGAACTTTGCATTTTGAACATCATAATTATTCAAAACCAAGTGAGTTTTCTGAACATTTCATATGTTTTGGTTTCTTTACCATTTTATTAATTTGCATACAACTTGGATACATTTTTTCACTGTCATTTACTGCATCGATTGCAAACGGGTTTCCCGCTTGGATAACTTTTTCGTCTTTGGAATACCATTCACCACTTGGATCACTTTTCAATCAACATCTTGGGTGTCTTTCCTGAATATGTTTTAAATTGTATGACTTGGATGAATTGTATAGCGTTAACAAAAAGTATGTTTTGGGCTGATATATTTGATGTTTTATATACTTTTATGTATTTTTATATATATTTTTATATATTTTCAAAGTTTAATTTTATTATCTGCAGTAATGTCATTGCGGTAATGGTCCTCTGAGGAGAAGAATTTTCTTTGAAAACTCATGAGTTAAAGACTTTAAGGTACTTTGCCTGAACATTGAATTCTAATAAAATTTGATTCGCACCTTATTTTATTACTTCATTTAATATGATGCTATATATATATATATATATATATATATATATATATATATATATATATATATATATATATGCCCGATAAAAGTGATTTATCTTTTCATTAAAGTCTGCATTAATTTCCCAGGTTTTTATCCAGATTGCCTCCACACCTCCTCATTGGTTACATGCTGGTTCCAGTTGATATTTAGCATCCGGCGAATTAAATATCTAATACAAATAATAGACAAGAATGAGAGAAGACTGGATGAAGAGAGAGCAGGCACAATAAACAAATATGCCAGCGTCAGAAAATAGATCATCGTTGCAGTGTTCTTGTGTTAACAAACCTACGAACGCCTTCAAACGAACTTTGTCCCAGTCTAAATGAACGGCTCTCCCCTTTGATAAGCTCCTGGGACTGACCTACTCTTCAGACTTGAAATGGAAGACTTAAATCAAATATGTTGCTAAGACCGCTGGAAAATGGATTCTACCGCTCTAGAGAGTGTCTCACGCCCGACGCCATCCTCTACCTGTGCAGGAGTCAGGTGCGTCCGAGGATGGAATGCTGATGCCACGTGTGGGGAGGTGCCGCTCAGAGCACTGTTTCCTGTCTTGACGGAGTCCAACACCGACTTTGAAATCTAGGGGGGTGCCCTATTCTCTTCCATACATTTACTCTCTTACAAGAGAGATGTTGCGTTATGTTCATGGTAGGTGCTCGACTGAGCTCAAATCTATGGCCATCCCTTGTGAAATATTCACTGTGAGAACCCGCCTAGCTACTACAGCTGTCAATGATTTCCCTTTCTCGCTTTGCGTGCCCAAGACGGAACAAGACTTCCATAGAGATTCTTTTCTGGAACGACCATCTGTGGAACACGGTGCCGCTAGATTGCTTCCCTGCTGACTAAAATATGGCCGTCTTCAAGTCTAATGTAAACAAGTTCTTATTAAACTGCCCCAGTAAATAATCAATTTCTGCCCTGCTACAACCATCCTGCCGGTCAACGCGATGTTGTTTCACCATCCGCCAGTCAAACTCTTTAACCCTTATCCTCGAATGGCCTTCGGGCCTTGATAAGTGGTGACCTTTAATGTAAAATAAAAAATAAGAAGAATTGATGGACGTCGTGTTACCAGTCTTACAAGTAATTTCTCAAGGGCGAAAAAGAAAATTTATGGAAGTCCAACCCAAGAGAAATGGATATTAACTACTTACCGAGCGAAGGCTTACAAAATGGTGTTACGGTGTAAGCTGATC
Organism: Sepiola atlantica; assembly: GCA_963556195.1. Lineage (NCBI taxonomy): Eukaryota > Metazoa > Mollusca > Cephalopoda > Sepiida > Sepiolidae > Sepiola > Sepiola atlantica. The sequence goes on along the minus strand of OY744534.1, from coordinate 81,523,754 downwards.
TGCCTATTCTAAGAATAAATAATCTTAGCCAGACACAATAAATACAGTTACGACTAAACGTCGTGGCAGCTATTGGTGGCAGTTATAGTCCCAGAATCAAACATGTATCTTCTGTAACATACTTTTGTTAATATACTTTTGCCTATAATACCACTGTATTTGTCTTTATTATTACCGGCCCTGCAAGGCCACAACTTTTCCACATTTCGATTCCACGGAATATAAGAATCGCAGTTGTTTAATACAAACATTGTTACTTCAATTATTCATACTAATACTTTTTTTAAAAAATTATTTAAGTACATTTTCTATTTTGTAGATAATACGATTTATACATATTATTAGCGAATAACAGATTACGCTTCAGAAACTATTTTCGAACGGTCTTGTTCTTGAGTTACAATAATGCCTGCTAATATTTTTTCTAAACACATTTCGTCTTTTATTTCATTTATTTAGTGATTTCCATTTAATTCGACTTCGATTACGCAAATATTCAACGGATGCCTGTTTGCGTAAGATTTTAATTTCTTTTTTTTTGAAAACTTTTAATTTTTTAAACTTACGCGATCCATAAAATCTGCTTTGTCATTAAAAAGTGTATTTTATAGAATCAGCCCGTCTACAAACACCGCTGCGTTTTTATTTACATTTTAAAGTTGAGACGTCTTATTTAAAAAAAAAACATTTTAAAAATAAAATAAAAAGTAAAGAAATAAAAAAAAATAAAAAATTAAAATTCTGAATCTTCTTAATGGCGATTGATAATTTGTACTTTCATCTTGATTTTTCTATGCAATACGTTTCAGATGATGTAACCGCCGACATTCACGCTCGACTAGCAGCTTTCCTAGTTCGCCCCCGAAAAAGGATCAGCGGTTACATCGGCCGAAACGTTGCGAATATAACGACCAAAATGAGAATAATAGTCCCAATAATCCAAATAATCAGAAGAAAAAACATAGTTAATTAACTTTTTTAGTGAAATTAGCTGTTAACCGTTCTACTAATCGACCTTCATTAACTCAAAACATTCACGTTAAGTTCGGGTGAGCAATTAAATAAAACTATCCACATCAGTCTAGGTAGCAAGCCCCCTGCCCACAACTGTTTTTCATTACAACTATAAGCGCCAAATAATTCAATAGTTTAAGGTTAGGGTAAGGGTTAATAATAATTCGGTAGTTCAAGGTTAGAGTTAGGATTAGGGTCAGGATTAATAATTATTCGGTAGTTCAAAGTTAGAGTTGGGGTTAGGGTTAATAATAATTCGGTAGTTAAAGGTTATCGTTATGGTTATGGTTAGGGTTAATAATAATTCGGTAGTTCAAGGTTAGAGTTAGGATCAGGGTCAGGATTAATAATTATTCGGTAGTTCAAAGTTAGAGTTGGGGTTAGGGTTAATAATAATTCGGTAGTTAAAGGTTATCGTTATGGTTATGGTTAGGGTTAATAATAATTCGGTAGTTCAAGGTTAGAGTTAGGATCAGGGTCAGGATTAATAATTATTCGGTAGTTCAAAGTTAGGGTTGGGGTTAGGGTTAATAATAATTCGGTAGTTAAAGGTTATCGTTATGGTTATGGTTAGGGTTAATAATAATTCGGTAGTTCAAAGTTAGAGTTAGGATCAGGGTCAGGATTAATAATTATTCGGTAGTTCAAAGTTAGGGGTAATAATTATTCGGTAGTTCGAGGTTGGGGCTTCGAATTTCTTCAGTTTATCTATTTTCCCGAACAACGCCGGGACACGAGTAAGCTAGTATATATATATATATATATATATATATATATATATATATATATATATATATATATATATATATATATTATATTTGTGTGTATGTGTGTGTGCGTGTGTGCGTGTGTATATATAAAACCTATTTAAAGATGTAATAGTCTTGAAAGTAGAGTCCCCCGTGAAATCGAGAAAGTTGATTGTCATTTGCGACAAAGCGAGTTCCGCGCAAGCGTTGAACACTGTGAACAGCAATAACGCCCCCCCCTGCCTCACCGGGTAAGTGTATCTTAATTTCAATTACTGTATGTGCTGATTGCCGGTAGCCGTTGTGTCCTGAGCGTTTGTCTCTTAATTTTAGCCTGAATTTACGAACTGCGTCCGATCCCACTCAACTACCTGCAACCACCACTTCTGCACTGATGAGGATAAACAGTCCGAAAAAGAAAATCGTCTGCAGGTAAAAAAAAACTTAAATATTTAATAAAAAAATATTTGTCGGAAAAAATCCGCTTTAAAGATGTAATAGTCTTTAGAGTATATATATATATATATATATATATATATATATATATATATATATATATATGTATATATATATATATATACATACATATATATATATATATATATATATATATATATATATATATATATATATATATATATATATATATATATATATATATATATATATATGGGAAGAGAAGGATGAAGGTAATCCAACGTGATGGAAAATGAAAAAGGAAAACCAAAAAATGGATGTTTTTTATGTGTACATCAACGTTTCGTTTTTATTTATAAGACTTCATCAGGATGATAAAATAGAGAAAAAATGTCATGCAAGTACAGATACATGTAGGGTAGACATATTGGGAGGAAAAATAAAATGAAATAATGGCCCCTACTGGGTGGACGTCCGTACTTGTTGGAGAAATAGAAATGAATGTTGAAGAAAATTTTATCATCCTGATGAAGTCTTATAAATAAAGACGAAACGTTGATGTACACATAAAAAACATCCATTTTTTGGTTTTCCTTTTTCATTTTCCCATATATATATATATATATATATATATATATATGAATATATATATATATATATATGAATACACATTTATGCAAACATTGTTAAAACTAACAGAATTTGTCTGGTTAATTATACTCATTTTTATATTTTCAATTTTTCTAATGGTCTTTTTTGTATTAAAAAAAAAAAAATGTCCCATAGGTATCACGAATGTTTTCGATTCATCGTCGAGCTCTCCTCAGGTGTCAAACACAAATGAACAAAAAAGCTGCAGAAGGAAGAGAATTTCTAAAAAAAAAAAAAAAACAGCGGAGAAACGCGCACGTGTAAGAAAGTTTTCGCTTTGTGCTAAAAAATGAGTTGACAATTTAAATTCAACGACGCCGGAGTGTCATCACAGAATAAAATCGCATTACGTTAAGAATTTTTAAATGTTGCCACTGGTCTCATACGTGATGTTATTAATTGTAAGTTGTTGTGTTTTTAAGTACATAGCTTCTAGTATTTTTTAAATTTTAATTGGTTTCAGAATGTATAATTTTAGTGTTATTAACTAGAATGTGTCTTAAATCAGAGGGAGGGCAGTTATGATTTTATAGATGTTGGTAAATTGAGCTAGAGTTTACAAGATGCATCGTGAGGCGGCGGGATAGGGTAGTGGTTGTAAAACCAATGTAACTATTAGCTTTATAATTATTATGGGAGTTACATTCTCCCAAAGGGCATTTAAACTTATAAATGACATAGGTTCTTTCTAGTGGTTTTTGGTTTGAGGAGGAGTTGGGGTTTTTAATACACGATTTTGTGTTTTAAATTTCTTATAGTAAATAATGAGTCTAATTTTATTGTTATTGTCACTTGGGGATATGTATTTGTGTATAATATTTTTCAGGGAATTTTTTTCTAATCTAAAGTTGGGTTGCATTTGATTACAATAGTATATGTTAATATTGTTCGAGTTTTATTATTATTATTTGTAGTCTTGTAATTAAAGTTTCGAAACATTAATTTTATTTGTTCATCGACAATATAATTACACACACATACACATACATATATATATATACATACACACACACATATATATATATATATATATATATATATATATATATATATATATATATATATATATATATATATATATATATATAGTAGTAAGTCATGGAAATATATGTATGGCAATTAAGCTACACAGAGACTTCCGCGTTTCCTTCCCGGAGGAATTGGCAAGCTAAAATGCCCTTTTTAGGCATTTTAGCCTGCCAATTCCTCCGGGAAGGAAACGCGGAAGTCTCTGTGTAGCTTAATTGCCATAAATATATTTTCATGACTTACTACCTAGCTCTGCTGACGTATCGAGCACTGTTGAAGTAAATACTGAAAATTGATACATAAAAAATATATCCTTTTATACATGAAATAATAATAATAATAATAATAATAATAACATATATATATATATATATATATATATATATATATATATATATATATAGAGAGAGAGAGAGAGAGAGAGAGAGAGAGAAAGGGAGATATATAAAACACTTTAATATTTTAATAAATGTCGTTATATCGATAAAAAAAACGATGTATTTTTTCATCGATATAACGCCATTTTTCATCGGGTTTTGTCCTCATTCAGTTCGCTGACAATTCCACTGGGTTTAGACTTTTAAAAATGTAAAAAGTCAGCCCATTTGGATGAAACCGCTGTACGATTCTGAAAGATGTAACATATAGTTTTCAAATAAATTTTATATATATATATATATATATAGTCATTAAGAGACAGTTTTGCAACTCTTAAGTTTGACTAGACAAGAAACTGACTCAAGTCGGAATCGAAACCCGACCGTCTAGACGACAGTAGGCGCTTATAACTTCTAGGCCGTTTGGCTTCTGCTAAGATAGGTGAAATCACGATGATAAACATTGTCAAATGCCGGAGGAACAATTTTTTTATACAAAAGGCATTGCGCTTATACGCTCGTTGCTTACCAGTATGCTCAACCCAAGAAAGGCAATATATTTTAGTCATACATAGACATACTGTTTCGCTGTATCACAGCTCTTGCTTGCGACAGTAATCTACAGACAGATCGTCTCGCTCTATCACAGGTCTTTATTATGGCTAGACACACAAGTACTTCAATGTGAGATCGAAAACCTGTGTTTTATCCATTAGGCCATTAGCATAAGCTTACTACAGTGAGTAAAATATAAATGCTTATATCAAGCGCTTTCGCTCTATCACAGCTCGTCTGTGTGACTAGATACACAAGTATTTCAAACTGAGATCGACGTTCTATCTGTTACTCTTTTAGCACAGTCAGTGAGTAAAATCTACATGCTTATACAAAACATTTTCAGCGATCGAGGGTGCTACACATGATTGTTAATGTATGTGTACTTTTGTGTGTGCATTAATGTGTAAAGATAATTCCAGCCATCTTTATTTTGTTGTCTTGTGTGGTTCGCGCCAAATATGGCCACTTGATTGAACCGTTTGCCAACTCGGCTTTGACGCGGCCGGCAGCTGCGATAGCACTAACGCCAAAAAAGACATCAAGAGAAAGATGATGATAATGGCGATTTCAGACCAAAGTCACGCGTCTTTGAAAAAGGAAAAGCCCCCCCCCCAAAAAAAAAGTCTGTGTATCTATTTCTTTCTTTTTGTAAGTCTTCACACGATTTTCGATACAGAAAGAGAAGGCAGACAAACAGAGCGGTTTCATCGACTGGAAGAAACGGCACAAAAGAACACCAGTGCAAATTTCACGTTTCCTTTCATATTAACGTGTCGTCCTCCATTTTGCCGAAAAGAAATAAAAATCCAAGCCAAACATGGCGTCAGTCAGAAAACAAAATGTAATATCAGTCTGTGTAACTATATTCCTAATGGTACCACCATTCTCTACAAAAAGAAGGTTATCTCAGATAACCAATTATCACAAGTATCCTCACTTCAAGAATTAGGGGTAACATAAAACGGATCTCACGCAAAATCTGACCCGCTGAATACTTATGCCCGGCCAACGTGTTGAAACATTGAAAAAGTATGGAAAATGTTATTTTTTTTAGTCTTCACACGATTTGACATACATAGGAGAGTTTGAATTACCTACTGGGGAGTTTGAATTACCTACTAGACACTGTCCTCGAGTGTCTTCGGTTTCTCTGTACAAGGGTTTGTCAGAACAACCTGACATCGGGATACTTCTCCCTACAAGTAAACCCTGGCCATATATTCAAAATAACATAGTATTCGAAGCACAAATAAGATCATCCTCAACACGTCCATATGCTGGCTCAAACAAGGAATGGTGCATCTTCTCCAAGTAATGTTACCTCAAGTAACATTACTTCGCTGGATACTCCACCAGACTAGATGAATTCTTGTCCTAGAATCGGGTAAGACCAAGAGACCACAAGAAATATATACTATAACATAATTAACTGGTCAATTGGAAAGAGGAAAATTAATGTTTTTAACTTCTGTACTAACGTTTGAATAGGTAAAGGAGAAATTTAATGGAATATTCGAATATCTATGTATCTTATATAGGGATCAAGTGTTAGCCCCAAGAAGGGACCCCTTGATTTCTGAGAACTTCGACTGAAGTCAAATGAAACTCCCAAAAATACATTTCGCGGTTATTCAATATTTTGCTAAACGGAATCCATAATCCTTCTCAGCAGCAAATGTAAATTAAAATGGCCGCCATCTTTATGTTCAGCAGCAAATGTAAATTAAAATGACCGCCATCTTTATGTTCAGCAGCAAATGTAAATTAAAATGGCCGCCATCTTTATGTTCAGCAGCAAATGTAAATTAAAATGACCGCCATCTTTATGTTCAGCAGCAAATGTAAATTGAAATGGCCGCCATCTTTATGTTCAGCAGCAAATGTAAATTAAAATGGCCGCCATCTTTATGTTCAGCAGCAAATGTAAATTAAAATGGCCGCCATCTTTATGTTCAGCTGCAAATGTAAATTTAAATGACCGCCATCTTTATGTTCAGCAGCAAATGTAAATTAAAATGGCCGCCATCTTTATGTTCAGCTGCAAATGTAAATTAAAATGACCGCCATCTTTATGTTCAGCAGCAAATGTAAATTAAAATGGCCGCCATCTTTATGTTCAGCTGCAAATGTAAATTAAAATGACCGCCATCTTTATGTTCAGCAGCAAATGTAAATTAAAATGGCCGCCATCTTTATGTTCAGCAGCAAATGTAAATTAAAATGGCTGCCATCTTTATGTTCAGCAGCAAATGTAAATTAAAATGGCCGCCATCTTTATGTTCAGCAGCAAATGTAAATTAAAATGGCCGCCATCTTTATGTTCAGCAGCAAATGTAAATTAAAATGGCCGTCATCTTTATGTTCAGCAGCAAATCAAACTTTAATATTAAATACAGATAATAATAAGATGTTGTCAATTTCCTCATTCAAAAAGCGTCAACCATGCGCCAAACATCGACCGGACTCTACTTATTATAACGTATTTTACAACTTGACGTGTTTTTTCTGCCTCTACCGTGAATCTGACTCCTCGGGGTTAATACCATCAAAATGAGGAAGAAGAAAAGGGGAAAAGAAACTATAAGACAGTCTTGCCTGACAAAGTTGTTTTACAACGAAAGCTTGCGAAAAAAGTAAATAAATGATTTTTTCATTTAAATTGCATCAGGTTTCGGTTTTCAAATTTCACTTAAATACATTTTCATTGGTGCTTCAAATATGTTGTCAATTGTTTTAATAATAAATTATTTCATTTGCCGTCAGTGTAACAAATTAAAGTACTAAGAAATTGGGTCGTATTTAAACCCAATATCAACAAATTATTGTCATTAACCGGCAACATAAGTAATAAAACTTAGACCATCGCATTAACTATTCTCATTCTTCTTTTTAGGTTATTCTCATTCCTTTTATAAGGTTATTCTCATTCCTTTTATAAGGTTATTCTCATTCCTTTTATAAGGTTATTCAACTGAAAAAAATTCCGTCTCTTTTGGCCAAGATCAAAGTGTAGTATCTGTTCCGATGGATACTGCACGCCGGTCCTGTGCAGTTCTAGGAGGTCCACCCTCCCAGGCTTTGCATTCTCACCATTTGAGAAGGGGTAGTTTATTGCTAATCGCCTGAGGCGGCCCTACCGGGGAATGCCGACGGGGCTGCCCAGGCAATTTTTAAATGGCTATATTGCTCAAGTCTCGAGCGTTGGCTTATCTAATCCCACTTTCCCGACCTTGTGTCACATCTTACCTTGTGGGAGACTGATAAATAACAATTCCGTCTCATTAACTCTTATATGTTCAACGGCTTTTGACCTTGTTTACTCATAATTAACAGTTAGATAGTATTTTATTTTTAAGCATATAGAAACAGAAATAGATAAAAACAATCTTAGAATATAGTACTAACAAACAAAAACTCCATATATTAGAAGCCCTATATATAAAAAAACCCCAAAAAACTTAATTAATAGAATTAAAATTAATATCAGTAATAATATCCTTAAATGTTTATAACTTCAATATAGTTTCGTACTTAGTACATAATTCCCGCCAAAAACCTATAAATACTAACACATGGTCTTTACCTGATTAACCTCATTCACCCGAAAATAGTTATTTAATATTTACTCATTAATTTCTTATGTAATGTTTCGTTTTTATTAATACAAATAGTTACAGGTGGACTTTCAAAAATTGGCTTTAAACTCCAGGAACTATGCGAATCCTTGAATATAATATAGTGTTATGAACGTAAGAAAAAGCCCATAATGTTCCTTACTTAATCCCGGACAACGTCAGATCTTCCTGCTAGTAACTGAAGAAAAGAATGTTCTATTGTAAAGTTTTAATCAGTCAAGCATATCAGGTCTCGTTGGTCGATCAGATCCCATTTAGAGATTCTCAATCGATTATTGATCGCTAATTGTTCTTATTGATATTGCGTCTTTCTACATTCAGAATTGCCATCATCTTCTTAGCTCAGTAACGGAGAGCGTTATCATACTAAACTCGTTCGTCAGCCTCTCACTTCGTCTTTCTGTTTTTACTGTTGGGTCGCAACTTATCAAGGCCAGAAGCTACTCGAGAATAAAGGGTTCATAAGATGGATCGATCAGCAGCCAAAATCGATCAATACAATGAATCTAGTTTGATTACTTATCAGACGGTCTAGAACAAGTACTTGCTTTGTATTGGAAGACTACTATGTTGTATTCTGCAGGCAAGCAATCACGCGGTAATGTGTTACACAAGATGGGAATTTCTTGTAAAGAAGTTTTTATTTATCTTCCTCCCACAGCGGTAAGATGTGACACAAGGTCGGGAAAGTGGGATTTGAAAAGCCAGCGCCCGAGAAGGTGAGCACTCTGGCCTACAAAAAATGCATTGGCAGCCCCGTCGGAATTCCCCGGTAGGAGCTCCTCAGATAGTAAGCGATAAACTTACTCCACCCCAAAGAGGGGAGGAATAGCCTGGGAGGGTGGACCTCCTAGAACTGCACAGGACAGACCCATTAACCGGCGTAAATCAAGCCCCGAAGGCCAAGACAATACTAGTATATGGGGTGTAGTATCCATCGGAACAGATACTACACTTTGATCCAGGCCAAAAGGCCAAGTCCCCCTGATGCCAACACATAAAGGAAGAAGGAAAAGTCTTTTCTTCGTTATGTAAGAAACTCTGTTGATAAAGGTGCTGGAAACATAGTTGGATCATTCTATCACTCCAGAAAGTACCTCACTCGTGACACAGCCCTCTACTTGTATGAGAAGAAAATTATAAGATGGGGAGGTACTGTTGCCACATTTAGGGAGGTGCCGCTCAGAGCACACTTTCCTGCTTCAACAGAGTCAAACACCGACTTCAAAATCTAGTGGAAATGTCCTCTTCTCTTCCCTACAGCCTCTTTCTCACAGAAAAAAAGGTTGCTAGTCTTTCTCTACTCTATCGTTATTTTCATGACAGATTCTCGACTGAGTTCCGATCTATACCCCCCCCCCCTGTTAAACATTCACAACAAAAACCGTCTAGCTACAACCACTGTAAATAACTTTCTTTTCTTTCTATGTGTACATACAACCATGCGCAAAGTTTATTTCACAAAACTATCCTTCTTTGGAGCGCAATATCACGGGTCTGCTTCCACGTTGCCTACAACATCTCTCTTTCTCTCTTTCTCTCTTTCCCTCTCTCTTTCTCTTTCTTTCTCTCTTTTCTCTCTCTTTCTCTCTTTTTCTCTATTTTCCCTCTTTCTCTTTCTTTCTCTCTCTCTCTCTTTCTCTCTCTCCCTATTTTTCTCTCTTTCTTTCTCTCTCTTTCTCTCCCCTTCTCTCTCTCTTTTTCTCTGTCTCTCTTTCTCTCTTTAACTCTTTTTCTCTCTTTTTCTCTTTTTCTCTCTTTCTCCCTTTCTCTCTCTTTCTCTCTCTCTCTCTTTCTCTCCCCTTCTCTCTCTTTCTCTCTCTTTCTTTCTCTCTCTTTCTCTCTCTCTCTTTCTCACTTTCTCTCTCCTTCTCTCTCTTTCTCTCTTTCTTCCTCTCTCTTTCTCTTTTTCTCTCTCTCTTTCTCTCTCTCTCTTTCTCTCTCTTTTTCTCCCATTCTCTCTCTCTTTCTCTCTTTCTTCCTCTCTCTTTCTCTCTTTCTCTTTCTCTTTCTCTTTATCTCTCTCCATCTTTCGCTCGCTTTCTCACTCTCATTCTGATTCTAAAGTCAGACTTTTGCATAGAGCTCCGAAAAATCGTGCCTAAAGATTGTCTGGTCTTCATGAAGTTTTCTTCCTTAGTTGCAGCTATTCGATAAACCTGCAAGATTGTGGGAGGGGGGGGGGTTACCCTCTGCACTTAGAGCAGCAAGGTCCAGCGGTTGCAGACGAAGTTGGGGAAAGTTAATCCCATACATCATAAAGGATTGTTGCAGGAGATTGCTACTTTCTCTGCATTGATCTGCGGTTCCGCGCATTACATCATTATTGCTTGCAGCACACAGAGACAGAGCTGACCAGAGGACGTCGGATCCTGATATTGATTCCGCTTGAATTTTCATCAGAGCCCTGTTAGCCGGGTTGCTGCCTTGATATCACCTGTCCATCATGGGTGGCCCTGGCAAGAATCGGATTCCAGAGAGTATAGCTGTTACACTACCACCATGACGATGAGAAAGATTGTACTTTTTCGGTGCAGTTGCACTAGTAATGAATATAAGATGTAAGCAAAATTTGTCAGTGTAGTTTACACCCGGGAAATACTCCTTGCTTGTTTTCCACTTACATTGTTACGTCTATGCTCCTTTGTCTGACCCATCCGGTTAATACGGGAGCATCGTTATAACATACTAGTAAAAAAGTTACCCGATCCCGGGAGGCAATTAATCTCATATACTGAAAGAATATGTTTTTACTCAAACAACTCAGAAATAATAGGAAAGCTTTAGATATAGTAACTACTAATTTTAACAACAAACTTCAATATTTTTTATTTACATATTAAAATAAGGTATTTAATTAGATAATTTAAAATGAAGCATTAATCTTATTTTCATAGAAAATATATACACAATAACACCAGTTAACAGCTTGAAATTAATAATAATAATAATAATAATAATAATATGAACAAAACTATTGCTTATATATAAGATCTAACAGTCTTTTTGAGGTCCTTTATTTGATTAAATCGCTTTAATTATTTGTTATTATTATTATTATTATTTTTTTTAATTTTTTTTTTAACATAGTTCTATCCTAAAGAACGCAAATTACCACTGTAAACGTGAGGGGCTACTGAGAATCAGGGTGACAATTTTTGAGGTCATCTTAAATTGGGAGCTGTGTATTGATTTACTCCTCTCCAGGAGTTAGGCACAAGGCCAGTTTTTATCTTACTCCCACAAGTAAGATGTGACCCAAGGTCGGGTCGGGAAAGTGGGGTTTAAAAATTGCCTAAGCAGCCCCGTCGGCATTCCCCGGTAGGGGCGCCTCAGACAGTAAGCAATAAACTTACTCCTCCCCAAAGAGGGGAGGCGAAGCCTGGGAGGGTGGACCTCCTAGAACTGCGCAGGACAGACCCATAGGACAGACCCATAGACCGGCGTAAATCAAGGCCCGAAGGCCAAGACAATGCCAGTCTATGGGGTGCAGTATCCATCGGAACAGATACTACACTTTGATCTTAGCCAAAAGGCCAAATTGGGAGCTGTGTAGCGAGATGCTTGTTCACATTAGTTTTAAATTTCTGCATGTCTTTAGAGTCGAGGACACAGGGAGCAGGGATAAAACTAATAATAATAATAATAATAATAATAATAATAATAATAATAATAATAATAATAATAATAATAATAATAATAATAATAATAACAACAATAGTAGTAGTAATACCATCATCATCATCATCATCATCATCATCATCATCATCATCATCATCATCATCATCATCATCATCATCAACAACAACAACAACAACAACAGCAAATCTATTGTTTATATTAAAAATATGGCGCTTCCCATATAGGGGCATATGTAAAACAACAGAAATGATGAATGTTTAACATAGAATAATAATTTATGAGAAACTGTTTTAGAAATTAGTACGCAAATAAAGTATATATATATATATATATATATATATATATATATATATATATATATATATATATATATATATATATATGGGAAGAGAAGGATGAAAGTAATCCGACGTGATGGGAAAATGAAAAAGGAAAACCAAAAAATGGATGTTTTTTATGTGTATATCAACGTTTCGTCTTTATTTATGATGAAGTCTTATAAATAAAGACGAAACGTTGATGTACACATAAAAAACATCCATTTTTTGGTTTTCCTTTTTCATATATATATATATATATATATATATATATATATATATATATATATATATATATATATATATATATCGTTTCGGTACCAGCAAATTATTATTATATATAGTATTTCAAAATATGTTGTATCATTGAGTTAAATAAGTTTGAACAGTTTTTTTTTTCATGTTAATATACTTCGAGTAAGTGGACACAACTTTCGCGTTTCTTTTTTTATTTAGAAAGCAGAAGAGTTAAGGTTAGAGCTGGGGTTAGGGTATTTTTTTTCGTTTAGAAAGCAGAAGGTTAGGGTTAGGGTTAGGGTTAGGGTATTTTTTTTCGTTTAGAAAGCAGAAGGTTAGGGTTAGGGTTAGGGTTAGGGTTAGGGTATTTTTTTTCGTTTAGAAAGCAGAAGGTTAGGGTTAGGGTTAGGGTTAGGGTTAGGGTATTTTTTTTCGTTTAGAAAGCAGAAGGTAAGGGTTAGGGTTAGGGTTAGGGTTAGGGTATTTTTTTTCGTTTAGAAAGCAGAAGGTTAGGGTTAGGGTTAGGGTTAGGGTTAGGGTATTTTTTTTCGTTTAGAAAGCAGAAGGTTAGGGTTAGGGTTAGGGTTAGGGTTAGGGTATTTTTTTTCGTTTAGAAAGCAGAAGGTTAGGGTTAGGGTTAGGGTTAGGGGTAGGGTATTTTTTTTCGTTTAGAAAGCAGAAGGTTAGGGTTAGGGTTAGGGTTAGGGTTAGGGTATTTTTTTTCGTTTAGAAAGCAGAAGGTTAGGGTTAGGGTTAGGGTTAGGGTTAGGGTATTTTTTTTCGTTTAGAAAGCAGAAGGTTAGGGTTAGGGTTAGGGTTAGGGTTAGGGTATTTTTTTTCGTTTAGAAAGCAGAAGGTTAGGGTTAGGGTTAGGGTTAGGGTTAGGGTATTTTTTTTCGTTTAGAAAGCAGAAGGTTAGGGTTAGGGTTAGGGTTAGGGTTAGGGTATTTTTTTTCGTTTAGAAAGCAGAAGGTTAGGGTTAGGGTTAGGGTTAGGGTTAGGGTATTTTTTTTCGTTTAGAAAGCAGAAGGTTAGGGTTAGGGTTAGGGTTAGGGTTAGGGTATTTTTTTTCGTTTAGAAAGCAGAAGGTTAGGGTTAGGGTTAGGGTTAGGGTATTTTTTTTTCGTTTAGAAAGCAGAAGGTTAGGGTTAGGGTTAGGGTTAGAGTTAGGGTATTTTTTTTCGTTTAGAAAGCAGAAGGTTAGGGTTAGGGTTAGGGTTAGGGTATTTTTTTTCGTTTAGAAAGCAGAAGGTTAGGGTTAGGGTTAGGGTTAGGGTTAGGATTAGGGTATTTTTTTTCGTTTAGAAAGCAAAAGGTTAGGGTTAGGGTTAGGGTTAGGGTATTTTTTTTCGTTTAGAAAGCAGAAGGTTAGGGTTAGGGTTAGGGTTAGGGTTAGGGTATTTTTTTTCGTTTAGAAAGCAGAAGGTTAGGGTTAGGGTTAGGGTTAGGGTTAGGGTATTTTTTTTCGTTTAGAAAGCAGAAGGTTAGGGTTAGGGTTAGGGTTAGGGTTAGGGTATTTTTTTTCGTTTAGAAAGCAGAAGGTTAGGGTTAGGGTTAGGGTTAGGGTTAGGGTATTTTTTTTCGTTTAGAAAGCAGAAGGTTAGGGTTAGGGTTAGGGTTAGGGTTAGGGTATTTTTTTTCGTTTAGAAAGCAGAAGGTTAGGGTTAGGGTTAGGGTTAGGGTATTTTTTTTCGTTTAGAAAGCAGAAGGTTAGGGTTAGGGTTAGGGTTAGGGTTAGGGTATTTTTTTTCGTTTAGAAAGCAGAAGGTTAGGGTTAGGGTTAGGGTTAGGGTTAGGGTATTTTTTTTCGTTTAGAAAGCAGAAGGTTAGGGTTAGGGTTAGGGTTAGGGTTAGGGTATTTTTTTTCGTTTAGAAAGCAGAAGGTTAGGGTTAGGGTTAGGGTTAGGGTTAGGGTATTTTTTTTCGTTTAGAAAGCAGAAGGTTAGGGTTAGGGTTAGGGTTAGGGTTAGGGTTAGGGTATTTTTTTTTGTTTAGAAAGCAGGAGGGTTAGGGTTAAGGTTAGGGCTGGGGTTAGAGTTCGGTCATTTTTTTGCCGTTTAGAAAGCAGGAGGTGGTTGTAAGTGGCAAGACCAGAAATATAAGCTCTCAAATAAAGGATCGCTGCATCTTGTGATTAGGATCACTGAGGGTCTTCCGACGAACATTTTAAATTCCACGTGACGCAGCTTCGAGTCTTGGTTGATTAATCTCAGAATCACTTGCGCTCAAACGATGGGGGTTAACAAAAAAACAAAAAACAAAAAAAAAAACAACAAAAAAACGCAAGTCTCGCCTTGTTCGTACGATTTCCCTTATAAACTATTACACTACGTTGTATCACATGCTCAGCTTTATCGATCGCGCATCGAAGGCGGCTCGCGTTAAAGCGAGTGTTGTGGTGGGCTGCAGCGGATGCGTAAGAGGCGGGCGGGGATGGGGCAAGTCGTTTCTAAAAATAGTAGGAGTTGAGTTGTTAGGCTAAATATATGGACGTGGGCGAGAGAAAACTGAAAACGAATTTATGCAGAGAATAGGAAGAGAAATCGAGTTATTTGACGACCGGCGCCTGCGACTGGCTCATCTATATACGGATACCATTGCCACTACCAAGCATACTAGCTACGGAACGCTGTCATATAATCAAATATATAATATAACGAGCACTTTCTCTGTCTGTCTGTCTGTCTGTCTGTCTGTCTTTTTGTCTGTCTGTCTGTCTGTCTGTCTGTCTGTCTGTCCGTCGTGGAGAATTTTTGTAAACAGAAGAGAGAGGGGGGCTCGAGTAATTACCATTTAATTAATTAATCTTTTTAAGTCAGCGTTCATAATATTTGTATATCTTTAGAATTAGGAAACTATTAATCATTTAATTTAGATTAGATAACATTAAATAACATTAGATAACATATAAACAAAGACGAACGAAATTTCAAGACGAGACTGCGATTAGAACGGAAAACGTGTCAAGAATCTTACTTAAACTAATACTTTTTCAACTTCCTTATATACTGTTATTAAAAGTCGTTCAGACACTAGACGGGTTTCGTAATTAACATAATGCATTCCTTTTAACCTTCAATTAAATCAATATTTACAAATATACACTTATAACTGCTATTATCAAATAGAATTTTTTTAAATCGCATTTTTTTAAATATAAATAGATAAACATAACATTTTGTAGGTTTGATACAAACTTATCTATTTTTTAAAAAATAAGACCGTAATGAAAAAAGAAAAAAAGAAAGAAGAAATCAATTCGCCTGAGCGAGGGTGTGTGTTTGTGGGACTCTTTTGAAACTGACAATTTAGAAACGGATGACATCTTGTTAAAATTAAGTCAGTCCACCGAAAGTCTTAAAAGGGACATTTAAACACAAATACGAAACGTTTATTTTTCTACAGGATTAAAACAATCATTGAATTTAAAAACTATTAAACATTCCATCACTCCAGTCGGTCACCCTCTCCCTCCCTTTTCTCTTCTCGCTTATTCCTCGTCAATACTTTTTTCTAGCGAGCGGTGTTGGTTTAAGAACATGGTTTTAGTAATTTATCCTTTTAAAAATGAATTACGCCAAGTACTTAAAAACCATAATAATAGTGAATTAAAATACTAGTCTCAGGGCACTATCCCCAATTCTTTAAATGCACTATTCACACATATATTACAACATGACCATGCCTGCAATTTAGTTTTAGGCAAAGGAAGTAAGCAAATGTAAAAGCAACTTTTGGATGTTTCTCTGCAGCAAATTGGTTATGTTTGGTGGAAAAGAAGACAAATAGTGTGCGCAATTATTCTATAAGAGCGATATATTTAGTTATAAATTTGACAGAAAATAGCTTTGTACCAATGGTTTCACTAGCAACTAAAGCCTGGTAAAACAAAAACCTTGGGGTCAATATAGAGTTGAATTACTAAGTGTTGATATCACCCTTTTTTATCACAATAGAACCGAATGTAGGCCATACCTTAAGAAATAGCTTATGACGAAACCCATTTAGATTAAAAACCACTTGTTCAAATAATTATTTACGATCATTTTTTTAATATGTACAAACATGTATGTTCCATCTTAACATAGAATCATCAGTGTGGCTAGATATAACTGTACCAGATGTCGCAATATTTGAACCGCAGACTGAAGTCACTTATGATATTTATCTGGCGTCTTTGCCCGCACGGCCATTGAGACAGCTATATGACAAAGAAAGGGGGCTCCCTAACATAGAATCATCAGTGTGGCTAGATATAACTATACCAGCTATCGCAATATTTGAACCGCAGATTGAAGTCACTTTTGACTTTTATCTGGCGTCTTTGCCCGCACAGCCATTGAGACAGCTATATGACAAAGAAAGGGGGCTCCCTAACATAGAATCGTCAGTGTGGCTAGATATAACTATACCAGCTATCGCAATATTTGAACCGCAGATTGAAGTCACTTTTGACTTTTATCTGGCGTCTTTGCCCGCACGGCCATTGAGACAGCTCTATGACAAAGAAAAGGGGCTCCCTAACATAGAATCGTCAGTGTGGCTAGAAGAAAAGGGTCTCTCTTTGAACAATTACAACTCTTTCCATAATCTTCAAATTATACAGCTTTAACCCTGTTTCCTTTCCCATATTTTTATTATTGTTATTTTTATTACCGTCGATTTATATTTTTGTTTTCATTTTTTTAAATGATATTTTATTATTATTATTTTTTTAATTATTTAATTATTTAATTATTTAATTATGTGTAAATTTTAAGTTAAACTTGTCACACACCTGTATTTGCTCGCCAAAAAAAAAAAAAGATTGGTTATAAAAAGACCGAAATGCAACAGGCATTTTTGTTTTCATTTTTTTAATGATATTTTATTATCATTATTTTTTTAATTATTTGTAAATTTTAAGTTAAACTTGTCACACACCTGTATTTGCTCGCCCCCCCCAAAAAAAAGATTGGTTATAAAAAGACCGAAATGCAACAGGCATTTTTGTTTTCATTTTTTTAATGATATTTTATTATCATTATTTTTTTAATTATTTGTAAATTTTAAGTTAAACTTGTCACACACCTGTATTTGCTCGCCAAAAAAAAAAAAGATTGGTTATAAAAAGACCGAAATGCAACAGGCAGGAAACTTTATTGTTACGCCCCTTCCGGCGTTTCCTGCACTGACAGATCAAGAAAATGGCAGATGAATCGGATTTAATCCCATGTGCTTTCTTCTGGCTCTGGTTGTTCGCGAAACCATTGATACTATATGATTTAAACTTCTGCAACATTAAAACCCACCACACACACACACACACACACACACACACACACATATATATATATATATATATATATATATATATATATATATATATATATATATATATATTCCAATAACCATGTTTTTATTATTTTTATTTTTATTTTTTCACATTCCCAAAAAACATAACAGTTCTGTGAAATATATTTTTTACGGTCCGTTTCATTTGTCTTGTGCCAAACAACATTTGTATGTCAATATCGTCTCTGCGACATTACAAAATCATCAGAAAAATTCACAAAGAGTAAAAAGTTCTTGGATTAAAGTATCTTTAAAAAACCTACACTATACAGTGGTTCATTTTTAGGTGAAACCAAACAAAAAACAAAGAAAAGAGCGAACTCACACGTGGGGGAACCCACTAATACGTCATTTTGAATTTTTCGTTCAGAGCTAGTACATCCTAAAAGTTGTGTGGACATTTATACATTTTAATTCAGTAATATTTCTAAAAATAGTTAATAAGTTCTATAATTTATTTATAAAAATTCTAATTCACTTGAGGGTAATTTTTTTACTTTCTAAAGTTACATAAATTAGTCTTCAGATGTCTATTTAGGCCATTGGGATACGAAGCTAAGCTACAGCGTAGTTTAAAGTCAAGAACATAATGCAAAAAAAAATTGTGTATAGACGATAAATATTGTTTCATGATGTTTTTGTTAAATATTATTAAATGAGGATCACTTTTCGAGTTAACATCTAATTTGTTTTACTTATTAATTTTACTTATTAGTTTTACTTATTTGTTTTACTTATTAGTTTTACTTATTATTTTTACTTATTAGTTTTACCAATTAGTTTTACTTATTAGTTTTACTTATTAGTTTTACTTATTAGTTTTACTAATTAGTTTTACTAATTAGTTTTACTAATTAGTTTTACTTATTTGTTTTACTTATTAGTTTTACTTATTAGTTTTACTTATTAGTTTTACTAATTAGTTTTACTTATTAGTTTTACTTATTAGTTTTACTTATTAGTTTTACTAATTAGTTTACTTATTAGTTTTACTTATTAGTTTTACTTATTAGTTTTACTAATTAGTTTTACTAATTAGTTTCAGTAATAAGTTTTACTTATTAGTTTTACTTATTAGTTTTACTTATTAGTTTTATAAATTAGTTTTACTAATTAGTTTTACTTATTAGTTTTAATTAGTTTTACTTATTAGTTTCACTAATTAGCTTTAATAATTAGTTTTACTAATAAGTTTTACTAATTAGTTTTACTTATTAGTTTTACTTATTAGTTTTACTAATTAGTTTTACTTATTAGTTTTACTTATTAGTTTTACTTACTAGTTTTATTAATTAGTTTTACTTATTAGTTTTACTTATTAGTTTTACTAATTAGTTTTACTTCTTAGTTTTACTAATTAGGTTTACTTATTGGTTTTACTTATCAGTTTTACTTATTAGTTTTACTTATTAGTTTTACAAATTAGTTTTACTAATTAGTTTTACTTATTAGTTTTACTTATGAGTTTTACTTATTAGTTTTACTTATTAGTTTTACTTACTAGTTTTACTAATTAGTTTTACTAATTAGTTTTACTAATTAGTTTTACTTACTAGTTTTACTAATTAGTTTTACTAATTAGTTTTACTTATTAATTTTACTTATTAGGTTTACTTATTAGTTTTACTTATTAATTTTACTTATTAGTTTTACAAATTAGTTGTACTAATTAGTTTTACTTATTAGTTTTACTAATTAGTTTTACTTATTAGTTTTACTTATTAGTTTTACTAATTAGTTTTATTAATTAGTTTTATTTATTAGTTTTACTTATTAGTTTTACTTATTAGTTTTACTAATTAGTTTTACTTATTAGTTTTAATTAGTTTTTCTTATTAATTTTACTTATTAGTTTTACAAATTAGTTGTACTAATTAGTTTTACTTATTAGTTTTAATTAGTTTTACTTATTAGTTTTACTTATTAGTTTTACTAATTAGTTTTACTTATTAGTTTTACTTATTAGTTTTACTTATTAGTGTTAATTAGTTTTACTTATTAGTTTTACTTATTTGTTTTACTAATTAGTTTTACTTATTAGTTTTACTAATTAGTTTTACTTATTAGTTTTACTTATTAGTTTTAATTAGTTTTACTTATTAGTTTTACTTATTAGTTTTAATTAGTTTTACTTATTAGTTTTACTTATTTGTTTTACTAATTAGTTTTACTTATTAGTTTTAATTAGTTTACTTAAAAAGAACACGCTTGAAATGTGTAAATAATCGCTTGTACAAAAAAATGGCGTTTTCGTAGACCATTACTTCTGTTACTTCCGGTTCTTTAAAAACTCCATTTTTTTTCCACTACCGATTATTTACACATTTCAAGCGCGCGGTACTAAAGCTTACATGAGTAAAACTAATTAGATTTTAACGATTCCTCAACGAAATAGATATCTGTCGTATATAATAGGTTAAGTTGGGTCTCGTTTCAATCAAAATATTTACATATAATACTCTCAAAATCTCCTTCATTAAAGCAGAGAGATTCATCGCATTCAATCTCCTCGTCCAACTTACAGCGTCATTAACTTCCCAGCTAATCCCGACTACGGCGCATGCGTGTAATTCCTAGGAAGAAAAAAAACGTACGTCTATTTTTAACGTGGATTCATTATTATTACTCAGCGGAAGTGGCCTTTTGGCTTAGATCAAAGTGTAGTATCTGTTCCGATGGATACCGCATCCCATAGACTGGTATTGTCTTGGCCTTCGGGGCTTGATTTCCGCCTGTCTATGGGTCTGTCCTGTGCAGTTCTAGGAGGTCCATCCTCCCAGGCTTTTCCTCCCCTCTTTGGGGAGGAGTAAGTTTATTGCTTACTGTCTCCTACCGGGGAATGCTGACGGGGCTGCCATGGCAATTTTTAATGGCCAGAGTGCTCACCTCTCGGGCGCTGGCTTTTCAAACCCCACTTTCCCGACCCGACCTTGGGTCACATCTTACTTGTGGGAGTAAGATAAAACTGGCCTTGTGCCTAACTCCTGGGGATAAGTAAATCAATACTCAGCGGAAGAGCGGAAGTTTAGGGTTAGGGTTTAGGGTAAGGTTAGGGTTAGGGTTAGGGTTAGGGTTAGGGTTAGGGTAAGGTTAGGGCTCTTACATTTTTGGGCGAAAACTGCTCGAAATATTTCCTTCATTTGCAGTCACACACCTCTGTTATTTTATTTATTTTTTTATAAAAATCGCTCCAGACAAGACATGAAGCCACTTGATTAGTTGTTTTCGGTTCGTACAGTAAGATTTACCTCGCATGTGACAACAGTAGGAACTCAATTGTTATTAATAAAAATAAATTACTATTCTCCCGGGCAATACCGGGTATCTCTGCTAGTTTAAAATAAAAAATAAAAACTTTTAAAACACGAAACGTTAACATTTTGGTAATTTCGAAATCTTTATTTTAAATGTTATCAAAATAAACGAATAAAGAGAGAAGATTAGTCTTTTTACTGGCAATTTACAAGAATCGAGTCGGCCACTTTTTCTTGAGAGCGACCAATGTTTGAAACATTTGAACGACGTTAGAAAACGTTTGAACACAAATACTAAATATTTGTCCAGACAATAAAACAATATTGCGAAACAAAACATTTGATGTATTAAAATGTTAAAAGTCACTGACTTAAAAC
>OY744534.1:81489662-81497162 GCA_963556195.1 Sepiola atlantica | reverse complement strand
AAATTTGAGTCAAATCTGAAATATTTCAATTTTCCATGTCCTTCTTATGTTATAGTGAAACGCTTTAAAATACTCCAGAGAAACTGAAATTTGGGGAATATTTACTAATTGAGCACCAATATCTCTTATAAAAATTTCACAAAAATCAGAAGTACCTCATTTTGCACAATTTGCATAATATTAAAAGAAAAGTAAATATAGCCTACCAGCTGTCCTCTAATATTTATAATGATCGGTTAATTAGTTTCGGAGTGAATCTTGTACTCGGAAAAATATGATAGTGTACATATACTTGATTCTATATAAATAGCGATGGGTCAGGCTAGGGAAGATTATATTTTCAGATGAATACACGCCTTGCGAAATCCAACGTTCGGACATATGGTATTCTATCGCAGCATTTTATCTCAGTGTCTTCTAATTTTAGTCCTGCCTCAGCTGCAAGAAAAATCAATGAGTCATCCGCTGAGGCTAGCAGCCCCACGCCTCGCCATTGTCCGGTCTGTCGTGGCCGCCACACGAGAGATGGGCCTTTTGGGTGGGCTATCCACAATCCCACCTCCACAATCCCACCTCCATAATCCCACCTCCACAATCCCACCCCCACAATCCCACCTCCACACGAACATCTCACGCAACAAAAAAAAGAGAAATACATCGATAAGTTCGTTAGTGTTGCATCGAATGCGACACAATGCTTCCATAACGTGGGCGAACCGAAATTTTAGGCACGAGATGTGTATTGCTTAACGGCAAATCAACCCTTTTTGTTAGATTTTGTAATACCAACATGGCGGCTATGGGTTAGTTACCAACGTGCGGGAGTTCTGTCGGAAGTATTCGATCACTTTTAAACACATTTTCCCTGCCCATATGGTATTGTCGCTACATCGGGACTGGTGCATTAACCACTGGCCCCTCATTCTTGGATAAGACACAAACACCTAATAGGATCCACATTGTCTGCCAAGCTCCATCCCCAGTCACATCGTAGCATTGTTGCACCCTTGTACTGGTCTTACACGTACGTCCATGAAATATTCCCTTATTTACTTACTGCACTTGTTTAGCTACCTAATTTGTAATTGTGGACATTGATTAGGTTGCCCATGTGCATGAATAGCTTATTTGCAGGGTTTTCCCTTTAAATATGTTGTCTAAGCGATATACATCGTATATAATTGTCACATACTGTTTTTTGAATATAAATTGCTCTAAACAAGGCATGAAGCCACTTGATGTAAGGAGCTAAAAATACTTCAAGCTCAAAAACTAGCAAACTGTAAGTGTTAGATTCGGATCAAGAAAACAGCAATTCCTCACCTTTTATCAGAAACCTTGCTCATGATATGTGAGGACTAAAGGACAAAATAAGGGAAGCAAGAGCTACGAGACCGTTGGAAGTAAACCCAAATTTCACGTTCTACTCTTCAAATTACTCGAAAGTTTTCGTTGGATAATAGTCGGTCTGATATAGTATGCACTTAATAAAATTGATTGGAATTTCAAATGTTGTTTTTGAAGAACACATACGGAAAATTACCGTAATTAATAGGCTATACGGAATGAACTATTTACTTTGTAAGACGTAAGCTATCGTTGTCTTGTAGGACGTAAACCGTCGTTGTATTGTAAGACATTAGCCGTCGTTGTATTGTATGACGTAAGTCGTCGTTGTCTTGTATGACGTAAGCAATAGTTGTCTTGTAGGTCGTTATCTATCGTTGTTTTATATGACGTTTGCTATCGCTGTCTTGTAGGGCGTAAGCAATCGTTGTCTTGTAGGACGTAAGCCGTCGTTGTCTTGTAGGACGTAAGCTATCGTTGTCTTGTAGGACGTAATCTATCGTTATCTTATCTGAAGTTTGCTATCGCTGTCTTGTAGGGCGTAAGCAATCGTTGTCTTGTAGGACGTAAGCCGTCGTTGCCTTGTAGGACGTAAGCTATCGTTGTCTTGTAGGACGTAATCTATCGTTATCTTATCTGACGTTTGCTATCGCTGTCTTGTAGGGCGTAAGCAATCGTTGTCTTGTAGGACGTAAGCCGTCGTTGCCTTGTAGGACGTAAGCTATCGTTGTCTTGTAGGACGTAATCTATCGTTATCTTATCTGACGTTTGCTATCGCTGTCTTGTAGGGCGTAAGCAATCGTTGTCTTGTAGGACGTAAGCCGTCGTTGTCTTGTAGGGCGTAAGCTATCGTTGTCTTGTAGGACGTAATCTATCGTTATCTTATCTGACGTTTGCTATCGCTGTCTTGTAGGGCGTAAGCAATCGTTGTCTTGTAGGACGTAAGCCGTCGTTGTCTTGTAGGACGTAAGCTATCATTGTCTTGTAGGACGAAATCTATAGTTATCTTATCTGACGTTTGCTATCGCTGTCTTGTAGGGCGTAAGCAATCGTTGTCTTGTAGGACGTAAGCCGTCAGTGTCTTGTAGGACTTAAGCTATCGTTGTCTTGTAGGACGTAATCTATCGTTATCTTATCTGACGTTTGCTATCGCTGTCTTGTAGGGCGTAAGCAATCGTTGTCTTGTAGGGCGTAATCTATCGTTGTCTTGTAGGACGTAAGCCGTCGTTGTCTTGTAGGACGTAATCTATCGTTATCTTATCTGACGTTTGCTATCGCTGTCTTGTAGGGCGTAAACAATCGTTGTCTTGTAGGACGTAAGCTATCGTTATATTATCTGACGTTTGCTATCGCTGTCTTGTAGGGCGTAAGCAATCGTTGTCTTGTAGGACGTAAGCCGTCATTGTCTTGTAGGACGTATGCTATCGTTGTCTTGTAAGACGTAATCTATCGTTATCTTATCTAACGTTTGCTATCGCTGTCTTGTAGGGCGTAAGCAATCGTTGTCTTGTAGGGCGTAATCTATCGTTGTCTTGTAGGACGTAATCTATCGTTGTCTTGTAGGACGTAATCTATCGTTATCTTATCTGACGTTTGCTATCGCTGTCTTGTAGGGCGTAAGCAATCGTTGTCTTGTAGGACGTAAGCTATCGTTATCTTATCTGACGTTTGCTATCGCTGTCTTGTAGGGCGTAAGCAATCGTTGTCTTGTAGGACGTAAGCCGTCGTTGTCTTGTAGGACGTAAGCTATCGTTGTTTTTTAGGACGTAATCTATTGTTATCTTATCTGACGTTTTCTATCGCTGTCTTGTAGGGCGTAAGCAATCGTTGTCTTGTAGGACGTAAGCTATCGTTATCTTATCTGACGTTTGCTATCGCTGTCTTGTAGGGCGTAAGCAATCGTTGTCTTGTAGGACGTAAGCCGTCGTTGTCTTGTAGGACGTAAGCTATCGTTGTTTTTTAGGACGTAATCTATTGTTATCTTATCTGACGTTTTCTATCGCTGTCTTGTAGGGCGTAATCAATCGTTGTCTTGTAGGACGTAAGCTATCGTTGTCTTGTAGGACGTAATCTATCGTCATCTTATCTGACGTTGGCTATCGCTGTCTTGTAGGGCGTACGCAATCGTTGTCTTGTAGGGCGTAATCTATCGTTATCTTATCTGACGTTTGCTATCGCTGTCTTGTAGGGCGTAAGCAATCGTTGTCTTGTAGGGCGTAATCTATCGTTGTCTTGTAGGACGTAATCTATCGTTGTCTTGTAGGACGTAATCTTTCGTTATCTTATCTGACGTTTGCTATCGCTGTCTTGTAGGGCGTAAGCAATCGTTGTCTTGTAGGACGTAAGCTATAGTTATCTTATCTGACGTTTGCTATCGCTGTCTTGTAGGGCGTTAGCAATCGTTGTCTTGTAGGGCGTAATCTATCGTTGTCTTGTAGGACGTAATCTATCGTTGTTTTGTAGGACGTAAGCTATCGTTATCTGATCTGACGTTTGCTATCGTTGTCTTCTAGGGCGTAAGCAATCGTTGTCTTGTAGGACGTAAGCTATCGTTATCTTGTAGGACGTAAGCTATCGTTGTCTTGTAGGACGTAATCTATCGTTATCTTATCTGACGTTTGCTATCGCTGTC
Organism: Sepiola atlantica; assembly: GCA_963556195.1. Taxonomy (NCBI): domain Eukaryota; kingdom Metazoa; phylum Mollusca; class Cephalopoda; order Sepiida; family Sepiolidae; genus Sepiola; species Sepiola atlantica. The sequence goes on along the minus strand of OY744534.1, from coordinate 81,493,183 downwards.
TTGTAGGGCGTAAGCAATAGTTGTCTTGTAGGGCGTAATCTATCGTTGTCTTGTAGGACGTAATCTATCGTTGTCTTGTAGGACGTAACCCGTCGTTGTCTTGTAGGACGTCAGCTATCGTTGTCTTGTAGGACGTAATCTATCATTGTCTTATCTGACGTTTGTTTTCGCTGTCTTGTAGGGCGTAAGCAATCGTTGTCTTGTAGGGCGTAAGCCGTCGTTGTCTTGTAGGACGTAATCTATCGTTGTTTAACTTCAGAATCAGACAGGCTTAACTTTATATATCATATGGTAATATCTATATAGTTTTATTATATTTTCTGAATTTTTTCGATTAAGATTGATAAGTTGTATTACTACTTTGCGGCCGATGCAACCTCCGATCTTCTGAAGACTCGGGAATGTGTACGGAATTTCGCATTTTGGAATGTGGCGTAGCGGATATAAGTGCTAAGTGGCAGTCTTCTGGAAGTTGACAGTTCAATCCTCAGTACAGGCGATACTAAGAATACAATTACGAATTACTTAAGACTCCTACCCGGTCATAGCTGAGAGAATGAGAGCATGCTACCCCGTAAAATAAATAAAGGGTCTCGTTCGAAATTCCATAAAAATTCCCGAGTTCGACAAGACGACCATAAAGAAGTTCGGAGGCTACATCGGCCGAAACGTTGTGAGAATAACACCCAAGATGAGAACTGTAGTCCGAATAATCCAAATAATACCAAATATATATTTTAATATCTTTATAATTAGTTTTGCATGAAGTTTGCCGTGGCAACCGTAGCCATGAGTCGGCATGAGTTTATATTCACGCGGAATCTCGCGAGAGTTCAAATCATTGGAACGTTGTTAATCTTTTATTCTGTTTGTCTTTATTTCATTTCAGTTTTACTTTGTCACACGTTCAATTCATACCTGGATGAACCAGGGCATTATAGAGAAATAAAAGAAGAAATACGATAACAATCTTCGCAGGTGGCAGTGCCTATAGTTAAGACGAGAAAAAGAGGAACTGACGTTGAATCTGCGCAATTAGAACGACGGTGGCAGAATGGAGGATTAAAAGGGAATTAATTAAAAGAATCAGTTGAATAAAGACGCGGGAGAAGAAGAAGAAAGCGGAATAGAAAGAATGGAATGAAGGTGGTAATAAAGAAAGGAAACAATCGGGAAATATCGTAGGAAGGAAGGGGGAGATCAATAGATTTAAGGAAGGGGGAAAAAGAAAGAAGTTTAAGAAACGGAAATAGAAAGAAAGTTAGAAGACAGAAAAAGGGTAACTTAAAAAAAGTGGAATGGAAATGGAGCAAGCAAAGACGGAAAGAAGATATACAGACAGGGAGGGAATGAAGATGAAAGGAAAGTGAGGTAGAAAAGAACGTTAAAAAGAAAGGAAGGACAGAAAGTCAGAGACCACAATAGAAAGAAAGAATCGAGAGAAAAAGGTCAGAATTAAAAGGGATAAGATAGAAAAGGAGAAAGGAAGAAACGAAAGGAAATAAAACGAATAAAGATGTAAGGAAAGAAAACAGGAATAGAGGGAAGAAAAGAAAGAAAGAAAACACGGCTCAAGAAATAAAAAAGAAAAAAAAGAATCGAGAAGAAAAGATAAGAATTAAAGAGGAAAAGATAGAAAGAGAGAAAAAAAGAAACTAAAAGAATTAAAACGAATAAAGCTGTAAGGAAAGGAAGCCAAAAATGAAGGAAGAAAAGAAAGAATCGAGAAGAAACAATAATAATTAAAAAGGAAAAGATAGAAAGAGAGAAAAGAAGAAACGAAAAGAAATAAAACGAATAAAGATGTAAGGAAAGAAAATCGGAAATAGAGGAGGAAAAGAAAGAAAGAAAACAAGGCTCCAGAAATAAAAAAGAAAAAAAAAGAATCGAAAAGAAAAGATAAGAATTAAAAAGGAAAAGATAGAAAGAGAGAAAAGAAGAAACGAAAAGAAATAAAACCAATAAAGGAAAGAAAACTGGAAAGGAAAGAAGAAAGAAAGAAAAAAACAAAGCTCCATAAATGAAAAAAAAAGAGACGTTTAAAAGAATTAAATACGAAAGAAAATTAAGGGAGAAAATATCCAAGAATTGAGAAAAGAATGAAAAATGGGAGAGAACAAAAATAAGACTTTTATAAGGGATAAACATTAGGGAGAAAGAAGGAAAGTACATAAGAAATTCGAATAACCCAGGAAGAAATTGATCAAGAAAGAAAAAACGAAACCAAAGACGAAAAAAGGAAAAGGGTAAAAACGTATTTGTATGGATTCAAAATGGCGACATGCGGTCTTTTGTGAGTTTCCATGGATGTGAATTGAGATCTCAAGAATAAAAACAAAGAAGGAAATGCCATAAGTAATTCAAAACAGCAACAAAGAAAAGAAAGAAATATTAAAGTAGGGAAGAAAGTAAAGAAGGAAAAAGGAGGAAGAATCCAGGAAACAAAAAAGAAAAGCAGGGAAACGAAGATGGAATGAAAAGAAGAAAGGATGAAAGAAAGAAAAAGAGGAAAGTAAAGAAAAGGAAGTCAGAAAAGGGTGGAAGAAATAAAGGAATAAAGAAAGAATTCAGTGAAGAAGATAGAAATGAACGTCGGAGAATTGAAGAAGGAAAGAAGAAAAAAGAAAGCATTTAAAGTCGGGAAGGATTGGAGGAAAATAATGAAAAAAAAAAGAAAGAAAGAAAGAATCAAGAAAAGATGAAAGAAAAATAATCAAGAAAAAAAAGAAGAAAGAAAGAAACGAGGAAATGAAAAATAAATAATCAAGCCAGAACGAAAGAGAAAATGATCAAGAATAAAAGAAATGAAAGAACCAATAAATGAATAAATACATAAAGAAAGAAATGAATAAGAAAAATTATTAATTAACAAAAGAAGAAAGAGAGGCAATTAAGAAATAAAAAAAGAAAGAAAGAATCGCAAAAGGAAGAAAGAAAGAAATAACTACGAAAATAAAATAAATATCAAATAAAAAAGGGGGAAGAAAGAAACACGTAAGAAAGGAATAATAAAATAAAAAATCGAGAAAGAAAGACAAAAAAATAATCACGAACGAAAGAAACTATTAATAAATAAAGAAGAAACTATACATAATCAAAACAAGAAGAAAGAAAGAAATGCTGGAAAGAGGAAGACACGAAAGTCAGAAATAAAGACATTAAATAAGGAAGTACAAGCCAACAATAAAACAATAAAACAACAGATAACAAATGAAAGAAAATCATATTTGGATAAATTCAAAATGGCGGCCAAATGTCTCCTGTGTCTTTTCATAGTTGGGAATTGCGGTATCACGAATTAAATAAAATGTATAAATAAGGAATTACATTTCAATGAGAAGAAAGCAATGCAAGCCTAGAAATTTGATAGAAGCGCAACTCTTGTTCTTTTTCAGTCGACACTTAGGGAAAAGTGGAACTTTAAATAAATAAAAGAAGCGTCGAAGAGAAAACCGCGAAATGAAGTGAAAATCAAACTGGAAAATGAATAGGAAAAAGCAGATTATTGTTAATGATAGAAT
>OY744534.1:81427162-81484662 GCA_963556195.1 Sepiola atlantica | reverse complement strand
GTTCTCAGAAATCAAGGACCCCCTTTCCTCGGGCTAACACATGCTCTCTATATGAGCTACATAGATATTCAAACATTCCATTGAAGTTCTCTTTTATGTCTCAATTTTTTTTTATAAGATTATATTGTATGTTTTAATCTATTTATGTTTATTCTTTCAAAATTCATCTTACGCGCGTTTCGCAGCAGAACCAAAAGAAATATACAGTTTTTACTTTAACTTTGTTGCTCATCAGAGAAAATTTGGGAAGAATAAGCATAAATTAATTTTAAAATACAATAAAATCATGTAAAAAAAAAAGTTTTTCTGTGAGACAATAAGGAGTTACAGGGATTCGCCGATATATGAAAGCAAAAAGATTGAAAGAGAAGAAGATAAGTATTGTTGTAATCGCTCGACGATATATAAAGACTAAGATACTGAATGAACAGATGAAAGGTATGGTTATGGATTCATTGTTTCTTTGGTTTTTAGAATTCACCTATTATATATATATATATATATATATATATATATATATATATATATATATATATATATACCACTAGATGTAGTGAAAGAATAAAATAAGGTGAGAATCAAATTTGATTAGAATTCAATGTTCAGGCAAAGTACTTTAAAGTCCTTAACTCATGAGTTTTCAAAGAAAATTCTTCTCCCCAGATGGCCATTACCGCAATGACATTACTGCAGGTAATAAAATAAAACTTTGAAAATATATTAAAAAACATATATATAAAAATACATAAAAGTATATAAAACATCAAATATATCGGCCCAAAACATACTAAATATATATATATATATATATATATATATATATATATATATATATATATATATATATATATATACATAAAGAAGATTTCGCGTACAACAAAATCGTAGGATAATTTCAATGGAAATATTATTTTAATCAATGAAACGGGAGGGTTGAAAAAAAATTGCTAAAATTTTCCTTATGGCCTTATTGTTTTACCCTCTAAGAGGAAACGTCATGATGATAAATTAAAAAGTAAGAAAATCGAATGAGATATGAGGGGAAAATTGTTATAGTTGGAGAAAACGATTGAGAGAAAAAAACAAAAAAGTAAATCTCTTAACATTATTAAAATCATTAAAAATCTCTAACTGATGCTTCAAAATCTGTTGGCTACACAGCCTAGGTCGAGAATTGTTTATAACTAACGCCTCAGTAATATTGACATGGTAATTCGACCAAGCACTCTGTAAAAATGTATCATTCTGACGTTTCCTCTGGGAGGGTCAGACGATAAGGCTTTAAGGAAAATTTTAGCAATTTTCTTTTTTTTCATTTGCCAGTTTCATTGATTTAAAGAATGTTTTCTCTGAAATATATATATATATATATATATATATATATATATATATATATATATATATATATATATATATATATATATATATGGGAAGAGAAGGATGAAAGTAATCCGACGTGATGGGAAAATGAAAAAGGAAAACCAAAAAATGGATGTTTTTTATGTGTACATCAACGTTTCGTCTTTATTTATAAGACTTCATCAGGATGATAAAATAGAGAAAGAATGTCATGCAAGCACAGATACATGTAGGGTAGACATATTGGGAAAAATAGAATGAAATAGTGGCCAACTACTGGGTTGACGTCCGTATTTGTTGGAGAAATAGAAATATATATATATATATATTTTTTTTTCACATTTAAAAAAATATCACATTTCCGTGAGATATATTTTTTACGGTCCGTTAAATTTGTCTTGTGCCAAACAACATTTTTATGTTAATATCGTCTCTGCAACACTACAAAATCATTAGAAAACTTCACAAAGGGTAAAAAATTCTTGGATTAAAGTGTCTTGAAAAAACCTACACTATACAGTGGTTCATTTTTGGATGAAACTAAACAAAAATCAAAGAAAAGAGCAACCTCACACGTGGGGGAACCCACTAATAGCCATTTCGAATTTTTCGTTCAGAGCTAGTACATCCTAAGATTTGTGTGGACATTAAAAATAATAATTATATATATATATATATATATATATATATATTGTGTTGTAAGTAAACTTTGCTTAAAATCAGAGGGGGCAGTTATGTTTTTTAAAATGCTGGTAAATTGAACTAGAATGTACCAAGCGCTTTGCGAGCTTAGGGTAAAGGGTAGTGGTAGTTACACCTATGTAGCTATTAGCTTTATTTTGATATTAGGAGCTGCATTCTCCCAAAGGGCCTTTGAACTTCTAGATAACATTGGTTCGTTCAAATGTTTATAGGTTGGAGAGGTGCTTGTTACTACAAGATTTTGGGTTTAAAATTTATTCTAGTAAATGATTAGTCTAATTTTTTTATTGCTTTCAAAAGTATTGTAAAGTATTTTTAAAGCTGTTTCATTTAATCAAATGTTTAATGCCATTTAATTTCAATACTATAGGCGTATAGAAGTTGATAATACATATATATATATATGTGGGTGTGGGTGTTTATATATATATATATATATAAGTCAGGTTATATTTTATATTCCAATAACCATGTTTTTGGGTTTTTTTTATTTATTATTAGCAATAAATATAAATAATAATGCTAATGGTAATTTATAACAACGGTGAGGGTTGGAAGATAATATCAAGTAACATAGAAATAATAATATTTGATAACAAGAGTAATGGATGATCCTCTTTGGGGAGGAGTAAGTTAATTGCTTACTGCCTGAGGCGCCCCTACCGGGGGATGCCGACGGGGCTGCCAAGGCACCTTTTAAACCCCACTTTCCCGACCCGACCTTGGGTTATATCTTACTTGTGGGAGTAAGATAAAAACTGGCCTTGTGCCTAACTCCTGGAGAGGAGTAAATCGATACGGTTATTTATTTATATAGCCAAAACCTATCCAAATACGAGACGATGCCAACTCTAAATATTGGGGATTAAATTTATCTAGCGTTTTTTTAAACAGAAATACTTATATAATCTCCAACTCTGGCTGCCTAATGACCGGAGAATCCTGCGCCCCCACCAACATACTTGCCCCCACCGACCTACCAGGCGTTGAGCCGGTGATCAAGTTCAAACTGATGAACCACAGTTAACCAAAATGGAATGTAGTCGGCTTGTCAACCCTAACAAGCTTCTTTGCTCCTCTATTTCCCTCTGAAAATCTAGATCCTCCAAAGCGAGACGAATTTCTTACTTTGGATTTTGAATGTATTTTAACTCTGCCTTTGACAAGATGCGGTAATAGGCATTGAAACGTTCGTTGATTGATGTAAGGCTATAATACTGTTTATCTAATTTTATAGATGCTCTACTTGGTATTGAGCATTCTTGAAAACCCTGGTGTTATGTTCACTTTATGAACACATTTGAACTTGATCAATATATATACACATACACACACAAACACACACACACGCACACACACACATATATATATGAAGAGTTCGAATGCAAAACGCGATAAACGCCATTTTCAAAATGACGAAACTGTCCCTTCAAAAAGTGTTGCGGTTCAACACTGACGGCACCCCAAAACTATGTGTTACGTCATATGATACCGAAATAATTCCTTTTTGATTTCAATTAAAGTCAGTGTTCATTCGAAGTCTAGATTTAATATATTTGTGATTTTATTGTGTAAGGTCTCAATTTAAACGAATTGGATTTATCGCGTTTTGCGTTCGAACTCTTCATATATATATTCGGGGAGTTTATGTGTGCGCGTGTGTCTCTAACATAACATAATAACGGATGCCTATTTCCGCCATCTTTCCCGCGGTAGACGAAATAGTGACAAAAACTAAAAAAAAGAAATAATTCTTCGTAATTATTTCTTTTGATGTTTTATACGCTTCCGTGCATTTCGATCGTTTTTGCTTTCTTTTTTTCCGCAGCCGATGACATAAGCTGAGCGTAAAAGATGAAAGTTGCCTTAAGTTGCGCCGCGTATCTTCACAATTATTTCGATGTCATTGTTTCATTTTTTGATTTCTGTTGAAAAAAAAAGCAAAATGGCTAACTACTTCGTCATTTCGTTATCTATTTGTCGTTTTTTTTCTCATCTGATAATAAGACGATGATGTTTCAAATTAAAATAACATGACGATTGTTCAAATTAGCAATTGCACTTTTAATTTATAGCAATTATTATTTTATTTTATAGCAATTATTATTTTATTTTATAGCAATTCTTTTCTTATTTTATAGCAATTGCTCTTGTAATTTATAGAAATTGTTTTTTTAATTCATAGCAATTGCTTATTCATTTTATAGCATTTTCTTATTTTAATTTTATAGCAATTCCTCTTTTATTTCATAGCAATTGCTTATTTATTTTATAGCCTTTTCTTCTTTTAATTTTATAGCAATTCCTCTTTTATTTCATAGCAATTGCTTATTTATTTTATAGCCTTTTCTTCTTTTAATTTTATAGCAATTCCTCTTTTATTTCATAGCAATTGCTCTTTTATTTCATAGCAATAGCTTATTTATTTTATAGCCTTTTCTTCTTTTAATTTTATAGCAATTCCTCTTTTATTTCATAGCAATTGCTCTTTTATTTCATAGCAATTGCTTATTTATTTTATAGCCTTTTCTTCTTTTAGTTTTATAGCAATTCCTCTTTTATTTCATAGCAATTGCTTATTGATTTTATAGCATTTTCTAATTTTAATTTTATAGCAATACCTCTTTTATTTTATAGAAATTGCTTATTGATTTTATAGCATTTTCTTATTTTAATTTTATAGCAATTCCTCTTTTATTTCATAGCAGTTGCTTATTCATTTTATAGCATTTTCCTCTTTTAATTTTATAGCAATACCTCTTTTAGTTTATAGCATTGCTCTTTTATTTTAAAGCAATTCCTCTTTTATTTTAAAGCAATTCCTCTTTTATTTTATAGCAATTGCTCTTTTATTTTTAGCAATTGCTCTTTCTATTTTAAAGCAATTGCTCTTTTTATTTTAAAGCAATTGCTCTTTGATTTTATAGCAATTTCTCTTTTAATTTCAATACGATCTTCTTAAAACATTTTATTTAATAGTATAGTTAAAACTATTGTTTTTTGTTGTCAAGTTTTGTTCTTTTCTGTATTAACCCATATTACCTCAATTTTGTAATTTTAAAATGTATATTATATTGATTATTCGGAATACTATTATAATTTTAGTTGTTATTTTTGCAACGTTTCGGCCGATGTAACATCCCACATGTTCAGGTGTATCTTTTCCAACTTGGGAATGTTTGTGTCGAACTCGGGAAACTATACGAAATTTCAAACTGAACCGTTTCGATCTATGTGAAAACGATATCAGTCGACGCGTAAATAGGTTTAATAAACAACCTGGAACATCAATTTAAACTTACTTACAAGATATGTCTTTTAATTATACATTTTACTATCGTACCGAACAAATGATCGATAAAAGATACACCTGAACATGTGGGATGTTACATCGGCCGAAACGTTGCAAAAATAACAACTAAAATTATAATAGTATTCCGAATAATCAATATAATATACATTTTAAAATTACAAAATTGAGGTAATATGGGTTAATACAGAAAAGAACAAAACTTGACAACAAAAAAAGAAACTATACGAAATTTCAAACTGAACCGTTTCGATCTATGTGAAAACGATATCAGTCGACGCGTAAATAGGTTTAATAAACAACCTGGAACATCAATTTAAACTTACTTACAAAATATGTCTTTTAATTATACATTTTACTATCGTACCGAACAAATGATCGATAATAGTATTCTATAGGATATTTCAACTCATAATATATAGTCTTGGCGAGAACAATTCACTATACAACGAACAATGAATATTAATGCGATCGTCATTTTCAATGCAGATTTTTCACTATTTTACAATATTTTTCATATGCTTTAAAAATCGATGAATTTAACATTTCGGTAAATTGCTTTCCTAAAACAAAGCTCCAACAGCCGATTGTCATGCGTGATAGTACCGTTCTCGAAAGTCCAACGTCAATCTTTTCGGTCTAACATTCACAGACAACATGAATTTGAATAAATACATACAAGATTCTGCCAAGTCTTTTGCAAAGAAGATGGCCCCCATTTATAGCGGTAAACAACTTTTAAAACCTGTCAGTATGAAGGACAACACTTGACTGAGATAAATATACAGAAAGGCATTTTCCAAGGAGACTCCCTATCACCACTACTATTTATCATAGCTTGTTAGTTTTTGATATCATAATACCCCCCAGCCAGATCAATCAGATCATACGGCATAATCACGTTTGCATACGGGTTCCTGTTAGATGACCGAAGGTAAGTGACGTTGAGCATGGTCAGTACTGAAATGGGTGACCATTTTGAAATACCGGGTGCTGTATGTGTTCTCTGCTTATCTCGGCAGTGTTTCCGGTCGTGCTGGACTTCTCCTTGAAACTGGAATCAAGCAGTGTCGATTCAAGAGAGGTGTGGTTGAAGATTGCGCAACCCTTGCTTTACAATTACACGCTTAGTCACCCTTACAGAAGGTATTCATTGTTTCTAAAGACCGAACGGAGGCCATGAGAATATCATTTTCATCATGCAATATCATTCGTTCTCTGGGCCCTAATCACTTTAGGTTCTTACATCTCAGTTTCAATATTACTTGTGTGTGGGGGGGGGGATAAAAGTAAATAGCAATAAATCAATCAATCAATTCTTACATATCAGTTTCAATATTACTTGTGTGTGGGGGGGGGATAAAAGTAAATAGCAATAAATCAATCAATCAATTCTTACATATCAGTTTCAATATTACTTGTGTGTGGGGGGGGGATAAAAGTAAATAGCAATAAATCAATCAATCAATTCTTACATATCAGTTTCAATATTACTTGTGTGTGGGGGGGGATAAAAGTAAATAGCAATAAATCAATCAATCAATTCTTACATATCAGTTTCAATATTACTTGTGTGTGGGGGGGGATAAAAGTAAATATCAATAAATCAATCAATCAATTCTTACATATCAGTTTCAATATTACTTGTGTGTGGGGGGGGGATAAAAGTAAATATCAATAAATCAATCAATCAATTCTTACATATCAGTTTCAATATTACTTGTGGGGGGGATACAAGTAAATATCAATAAATCAATCAATCAATTCTTACATCTCAGTTTCAATATTACTTGTGTGTGGGGGGGGGGATAAAAGTAAATATCAATAAATCAATCAATCAATTCTTACATATCAGTTTCAATATTACTTGTGGGGGGGATACAAGTAAATATCAATAAATCAATCAATCAATTCTTACATCTCAGTTTCAATATTACTTGTGTGTGGGGGGGGATAAAAGTAAATATCAATAAATCAATCAATCAATTCTTACATATCAGTTTCAATATTACTTGTGTGTGGGGGGGGATACAAGTAAATATCAATAAATCAATCAATCAATTCTTACATATCAGTTTCAATATTACTTGTGTGTGGGGGGGGGATAAAAGTAAATAGCAATAAATCAATCAATCAATTCTTACATATCAGTTTCAATATTACTTGTGTGTGGGGGGGGATAAAAGTAAATAGCAATAAATCAATCAATCAATTCTTACATATCAGTTTCAATATTACTTGTGTGTGGGGGGGGATAAAAGTAAATATCAATAAATCAATCAATCAATTCTTACATATCAGTTTCAATATTACTTGTGTGTGGGGGGGGGATAAAAGTAAATATCAATAAATCAATCAATCAATTCTTACATATCAGTTTCAATATTACTTGTGGGGGGGATACAAGTAAATATCAATAAATCAATCAATCAATTCTTACATCTCAGTTTCAATATTACTTGTGTGTGGGGGGGGGGGATAAAAGTAAATATCAATAAATCAATCAATCAATTCTTACATATCAGTTTCAATATTACTTGTGGGGGGGATACAAGTAAATATCAATAAATCAATCAATCAATTCTTACATCTCAGTTTCAATATTACTTGTGTGTGGGGGGGGATAAAAGTAAATATCAATAAATCAATCAATCAATTCTTACATATCAGTTTCAATATTACTTGTGGGGGGGGATACAAGTAAATATCAATAAATCAATCAATCAATTCTTACATCTCAGTTTCAATATTACTTGTGTGTGGGGGGGATAAAAGTAAATATCAATAAATCAATCAATCAATTCTTACATCTCAGTTTCAATATTACTTGTGTGTGGGGGGGGGATAAAAGTAAATATCAATAAATCAATCAATCAATTCTTACATATCAGTTTCAATATTACTTGTGTGTGGGGGGGATAAAAGTAAATATCAATAAATCAATCAATCAATTCTTACATATCAGTTTCAATATTACTTGTGTGGGGGGGGGGATAAAAGTAAATATCAATAAATCAATCAATCAATTCTTACATATCAGTTTCAATATTACTTGTGTGTGGGGGGGGGATAAAAGTAAATATCAATAAATCAATCAATCAATTCTTACATATCAGTTTCAATATTACTTGTGGGGGGGGGGATAAAAGTAAATATCAATAAATCAATCAATCAATTCTTACATATCAGTTTCAATATTACTTGTGTGGGGGGGGGGGGATAAAAGTAAATATCAATAAATCAATCTCAAAATTAAAGTAATTTGACGAAGTAACGAAAAAAAATATGGACCCTTATTTGAGCCGTCCTAAAACGCGGATGCTGGATTAATAAGAATTAATATAGGTCAATAAGCATTTATATGAGTTAATCAGGATCAAGGTGGGTTAATATGTATCAATATAGATTACTAAGAATTAATATGGGTTAATAAGGATTAACATAGGTTAATAAAGATAAATATTTGTTAATAACATTAATATGAGTTAATATTATTTTAAAAAGGATTAATAATGAGTAATATAAGTTAATAATGGTGTATATAGGTTGATAAGCATGTATATGGGTTAATCAGGATCAATGTGGGTTAATAAGAGTTAATATGGTTTGATAACGATTAATATTGGTTAATAAAGCTTAATATGGATTAATATTGATTAAAAAGGATTAATAATGATTAATATAAGTTAATAAACATTTATATCGGTTAATAAGAATTAATATGGTTTAATAAGGATTAATATTGGTCAATAAAGCTTAATATGGATTAATATTTATTAAAAAGGATTAATAATGATTAATATAGGTTAATAAGGAGTAATATATGTTAATAAGAATTTATATGAGTTAATAAGACCAATGTGGGTTAATAAGAATGAATATGGTTTAATCAGGATTAATATTGGTTAATAAAGATAAATATTCGTTAATAAGATTAATATAGGTTAATAGGAACTTAAAAAAAATTGATAATGCTTAATATAAGTTAATAAGAATTAATATAGGTTAATAAGCATTTATATGGGTTAATAAGACTCAATGTGGGTTACTAAGTATAAATATAGATTAATAATGATTAATATGAGTTAATAAGTATTAATATGGGTTAATAATAATTAATATTCGTTAATAAGATTAATATGGGTTAATATGATTTTAAAAAATAATAATAATGATTAATAAGAATTAATATGGGCAATAATAATTAATGTGTATTAATAAAGATTAATATTTGTTAGTAAATATTAATATGAGTTAAAATGGATTACTATGAATCAGTAAGAATTAATGTTGTGAAGTTGTCCAACAGTAAATAATAAATAAAGGAAGTCATGTCGAGGGTTGGTTTAACAAGTGTATTAACAAAGTAAGAAATTTACTAGCACTTGGCTAGACAGTTACAAGACTGTGCTTTGTCTTCTCTGTGTCTCTGGTGTCTCGCACTATTTATAGTGACAACCGGTGCAGTTTCTCCTGTGTAAGAACGGCCGGTGTAACAATTAATATGTGTTAATAAGGATTAATGTCGGTCAATACTAATTAATATGGGTTTATAAAGATTAATAGTGATTTATAAGATTAATATAAGTTAATATGGATAAATAAGGCTCAATAAGGATTGATATGTGTTAATAATGGATAATATGTATCAATTAGGATTAATAAAAATCAATTAAAAATTAATGTGTTATTATGGATTAATATGGATCAGTAAGAATGAATATATATTAATATGGATTAATATATTTTAATAAAGATTAATATGAATTAATAGGGATTAATATGGGTTAATATGGGTTACTTCAGATTAAAATGGGTTAATAAAGATTAACATGTATTAGTATGGATTAATATCGATTAATAAGTATTAAGTTTGGTTAACAAGAAGTATTAAGGATTAATATGTGTTAAAAAGTATTACTATGGGTTATTAATAATTATATGGGTTAATACAGACAAAGGCATCCAAGCAAGGTGACCCGACGTGATAGTCATGAGGACAAAACCTGCTGCTAAATCTTAGATTTCGTTGTCCCAGCAGGTCACAGAGTGAAGACCAAGTAGGCAGAAAAACGAAGCATATACGCGGAAGAACTGAAAGTAATATGGAACATAAAGGAAATCACTATAATACCAATAATCGTAGGAGCACTAGGAACAGTTCCAGGAAAACGGGGAAACAGACCAAGAAAATTGGAAACAGAGAGAAGATTTAGACCATACAATGAACGACAATGATTGAAACAGTCAAAATATTATTGAGAAAAGTCGTTGAATGCGGAAACCAACTCACATAATAAACACAAGTTTACAAGCCTCAGAGAAATGGAAAGGAGAAGAAAAAATAAACACCTTTTCACATGTGGTGGTGCCATAAACGGTCAAGGAGGATGGAAAGACCGAGGAGGGATAGCACCAACCAGACTTCCACTGGAAGTAGGCGAAAGTACTGAAACTTTAGAGAGGTTTATTGTCATTCAAATTCCAGAGAAAACCGACGGTAGTTTCCAGCGAAAAATCGATTGTAAACGGCTATTGCGATAACGCAAAATAATTTACAAAAATTGTCAAAAGAGATTCTCTCCGTCTGTTCGTAAATCACAATGTGTTTAGCGTAATAAATAAACTGTGTTCTCATTTCGAAATATCACAGGTCTTAACTACTTTTTAAAATGGAGAATATTGATTTAATAGTAAATGCCATGACCGGAAATCGAAACCGAAACCTTGAGATCTTCAGTCTGAGGTCTATCAACTCCCCTATTTAGACGTTCTCATAAATAGAGCTTAAAACATTACTTTAACAAACTAATTATCGCTTTGACGTGACGTAATATTTAATTTACTAGAATTAATGGGTCCGTATCATCATGTTTATCTTTTCTGTTCCGACTATGGGCAGATTTCCATACAAGGGTTTCCACATTGCTTGCTATTTTAATTTATGCATTCTCTGATTTTTCTTTTAAAATCTGTATGTGTGTTTGTTTGTTTTTTGACATTATTAATTGCTAATTGCTTTTTGGGCTAATGTATCTTCCTTTAATTCCATTTCAATACCAACATGGCTTGATATCCATGTTAAGATTATTTCCTTTTGTGCTTTAACTAAATTATGATAATCACCTGCTATACTGAAGCTCTTTTTTTCTTCTATAGAAATGAGATAAAATATTGCGTTTGTAAATATTACAAACTGTTTTGTTTTTGTTTGCTATTCTTTGATGATATCAATTGCCATGTTTTTTGCTTGCATTTCAGTTGGAAAGATAGAAACGTTGTTGTGTAGTCTTATGGTTATTTTTAAAAAAATAAACACTGGTGTCTGGTGCTCCAACTTTATTCTCATCTTCAGACATTTGCATAAGTTGAAAGATGAGAGATCTGGGAATCTGGGAAGACTTGCTGTCACCCAGACTCCAGGGAACACCACCGGTTATTACCAGTGAGTAATCACTGATGTTAACCTGTGTTAGAACTGTTAGTGAGTACAAACAACAACAACAACGACGACAACAACAACAGCAACTACAACAACGACAACAACGACAACAACAACGACAACAGCAACTACAACTACAACAACAACGACAACAACGACAATAACAACAACAGCAACTACAACTACAACAACGACAACAACGACAACAACAATAGCAACTACAACAACAACGACAACAACGACAACAATAACAACAGCAACTACAACTACAACAACGACAACAACGACAACAACAATAGCAACTACAACAACAACTACAACTACAATTACAACAACGACGACGACGACGACGTCGACGACGACACCACCACCACCACCACCACCACTAACAACAACCAGTGAATTGAATTCTTTGCCATGACAAAAAGAAGAGTATTTCCGTAGTGTCTAATTTCTCGATTTCTTCAGTTGTGATCGATTATCGTTTTTTGCCGCCGGCGATCAGCGTGTGTCGCCCTCGTTATGACTGAAAGCAGACTCCTCATCTCACAGAAAAAAAATCATCACGTCTACATTATTTGAAGAATTCGAGCGCAAAACGCAATAAATCCAATTCGTTTAAATTGAGACCTTAAACAATAAAAACACGAATATATTAAATCTAGACTTCGAATTAAAGCTGATTCTAATTGAAATCGGAAATAAATTATGTCGGTACCATATTATGCAACACATAGTGTTGGGGTGTCGTCGAGTGTTAAAATGCAACACTTTTTGTAGGGACAGTTTCGTGATTTTGAAAATGCCGCTTATCGCGTTTTGCATTCGAACTATTCATTTGCAACCGCGAAGATGAAAAAAAACAACATTTCCATTAAGACCGACATGCAATCTATATAATTACCAAGAAAGCTACCAATCAATTTGAACGAATCTATTTATTATATAAGGACATACGTATTTTATGCGTGTGTACCCGGTTAAAAATCAGAAACGACATAAGATACCCATACAAACCTTACTTCACCGGATTCAGTATGAGCTCCCCCTAGTTATGGTAAAATAAAAATATATACTGTAATATTCGTCCCCTTGGTGTCACTAGAGAAAATTAGTGCCTGGTGGTTCCTATTTACGTTCTTCCCCACGACGGCAAAGTTAGACACAAGGTCAATTTGTAACCCATTCAGTCTCCTGCTCCAATATATTTGACACTTTTCAAAAGTGCTTGTAAATGGACAATTTAAAGCAATACCAATATGGGAGTCCCACTATCCTGTTTATTGGACATGTTTCAAACGCGTTACAACGACGAAACAGTGGTGGACTGGCAGACCACCTTCAGGTAGTGAATAAAGTTTTTCAATTCAAATATTCGTATCGACAGAAAGTGAAATTGCCTCAGCCTGGAAGGATTTCTCCTTCACTGCACGAGGACAGGAAAGATAAAGTCTAGTATCGGAACATATACTACACTTTGGTCTTAGGCAAAAGACCGAGGCGTATTGCATGGCGGTTAAAAAAAATACTTTGTTTTTCATTCTTACGGAAAGTTGTAAAAAAAAGACAGTGAAACTATGTACAACAGTCAGTCAATCAGCTTTTTTCTCCCTTTCTTTTTTTCCTTTTTTTCTTTCTTTTCTATTGAACCAGTTTAAAGAAAGGGAGATAAAAGAGAGTGAGGGGGGGGAGTTTTATATATATATAAAAAGTTACACATTCTTATTAAAACTCTTTTATTTTGTTCTCCAGTCTCTCATGCAACGCGAAGGAACCCTGCTAGTCTACATAACAACTGAACATTGTTTGTCTGTCTGTTGGTCAATAATGTGCTCCAAAACTCTGCAAGAAGATTTGGACTCGTGCATCTGGCAGATTCAGGATGTCATGGAAGTACTACTGTTACTACTACTGCTCTTACTTATTAATTTTTAAAAACTTTTGTTCAACCCCAACAAGGGATATTGCCACTGAAGCGTAATGTGTTACTATAATAGGGGTCAGATTTAGAGAGAGAAATTGGGCAGCAAAATGTTTGTAAACATTACATTTACATTACGTTTGGAGAAACAGGGAGAAGGAAGGGAATTTCAAAGACAAGCAGTCATAGAAAAGAAGCTGCTACTACTACTACTACCACTACTACTACTACTACTACTATTACTATTACTACTACTACTACTATAACTACTACTACTATTATTACTACTCTGACTATAACTACTATAACTACTTCTACTAATACTACTACTAGTACTACTATAACTACTACTACTATAACCACTATTACTACTACTATAACTACTAATACTACTATAACTTATTCTACTACTACTACTACTAAAACTACTACCACTATTACTATTACTACTATAACTACTACTACTCTTACTATAACTAGTATAACTACTACCACTATTACTACTACTAGTATTACTATAACTACTACTATAACTACTAATACTACTATAACTACTAATACTACTATAACTACTCCTACTATACCTAATACTACTATTACTACTATAACTACTACTATTACTACTACTACTATAACTACTACTATTACTACTAATACTACTATAACTACTACTACTATTACTACTACTACTATAAATACTACTACTACTACTATTACTACTACTACTATGTAAATTATAATTGAGAATTATTTGTCCGTCTCTTTCTATCTGTTGTTCACTCATTCATAAATTACCTGCATTTTGCCGAGACCTTCCCAAGGTTAAACTCTTAGTGTAATCAGTTAGCCGAATATAAAATCGCTAGAATATAGACTTAAGGGATGCTATTCAGTCACCACTCATCAAGGCCAATGGCTACTCGAGGATAAGGGTATTGAGACGGAAATGTTTGTCAGTCGAAAGATAAGGAACACTATGGGAATGCTAACGTTTGATTACACATCGGTCGATTTATGACAAGAATTTGCTGGAATTGGATTTGAAGACGTAATCAGCAGGGAAGCAGTCCTGCGGTATTGAATTCCAGTGGTCGGAAACCCTTGCAAAGGAACTCTGTTTATTGAAATTCCGCTTGGCGCTAAGAACATAGAGGGAGAAATGAAATACTTATTTTTCGTTTTAGTAATAATACGAGTTCTTGCTGTTGTTGTATTAAACCTAAACCAAAATTTGGAGCTCAGTCGAGCACCTTTCACGGAAACAACGATAGAGTAGAGAGAGACTAGCATCGTCTCTTCTGCGAGAAAAGGGGACGTAAGGAAGAGAAGAGTTCACTTCCCACTAGATTGCGAAGTCGGTTCTCTATTATGTCAAGGCAGGAAAGAGTGATGTGTGCAACACGTCCCCAGATGTCGCAACAGTATTTTATTCTTGGGCGTATCTGACTCTTATATAGGCAGAAAATTGTGTCTGATGTCGGACACTTGCTGGAGTAGTCGAATAGGGTTCAAAACTACTCAACACCATTTAAGCCAATTTGGCATCAAGCATCGTTAAAATGCTAACTTTACTACTTTCAATAACTCTACTACTACTACTAGTAGTAGTAGTAGTAGTAGTAGTAGTAGTAGTAGTAGTAGTAGTATATTTTGTATGTTTCGCATGAAACATACTTGAGATGACGGGTATTGATTTACTCCTCTCCAGGAGTTAGGCACAAGGCCAGTTTTTATCTTACTCCCACAAGTAAGATGTGACCCAAGGTCGGGTCGGGAAAGTGTGGGGTTTAAAAATTGCCTGGGTAGCCCCGTCGGCATTCCCCGGTAGGGGCGCCTCAGGCAGTAAGCAATAAACTTACTCCTCCCCAAGAAGGGAGGCGAAACCTGAGAGGGTGGACCTCCTAGAACTGCACAGGGCAGACCAATAGACCGGCGTAAATCAAGCCCCGAAGGCCAAGACAATACCAGCCTATGGGGTGCAGTATCCATCGGAACAGATACTACACTTTGATCTTAGCCAAAAGGCCAAGAACTTGAGATGACGGGTTACCTGGATATTATAATTCTTATATTACGTTGAAATTAAGAAAGTTTGGTTAAGACATCCAAGTGAATATACTCCACACAATAATTAAGACCAATCTGTATTCATATATATATATATATATATATATATATATATATATATATATATATATATATATATATACATATCTCAACTATTGCATTTCATGCAGGACTTGTCTTTCTTTCTGCGAATCTCATGTTTCTATTTTTTTGGCTCTCTTCAACTGACACAGCCAGTCCAACTTTTGTTTTCTTTTTGAAAAAGAGAGGTTGTTACTCTCGAAATGATTAAAGTCTCTATCACTCCGGACCATTTAACAGTAAGCCCACCAATTTTACAATTTACATTTATTTTGAAATATAAATGAATTCATCTGAGATTCACCATCTCTTGTCATTTATTTTTGTTCATTCTTATTCCACCTTCCGGTTTTTCCACATTGCATTGCTTCTGCCTCGGAATTCTCACCTTCATATTTACTTGTTTACTAGCAATGCTTCAAGCAAACTACGATTTTCTTTTATATATATATATATATATATATATATATATATATATATATATATATATATCACATAGTATAATACTAGTTCATTGAAAAAAAAACATGTTATTGTAAATAATATATACCATAAATGTGTATATTTACACAATGGGCAGAAACACTTTTTTGTAAATAAAATGTTTTTTGAATGAACTAGTATTGTATTCTGTTAAATTAAGAGAACTAGTTGTATTGTACACCATTGAGCTACCATACAAATCTTTGTGCGAACTTAAAGAAATATATATATATATATATATATATATATATATATATATATATATATATATATATATATATAAATGTATATATAATAATTACCCCCTTTAAGATAAATAAATTTTAATTGTCGAGCACTGTCTGAAATTATAAAAATCTGAGGTCGTTAAGCTATGGAAGCAAAGCTTACACGCCCGCGTTTTTAAGCTCTCTTTGATCTCAGAACGTTTGAACCGTGCCGCTGGCTTTAAATATATCTTAATTTCAGTAATGTATGTGATGATTTCCGTTGGCATAATAAATTGGGGCGTAAGATCGTGATTCTTTTCTTAATCTACGAATTGCGCTCGAACCTGAAACTGCCACTTATTTTGTATAGAAATCGCGCCAGACAAGGCATGAAGCCACTTGAGATATGAGCTAACAAACACAAATATGATTATCACAAAGACAGGAGATGCCTATTGACCGTAGTCTTGGTAAAAACAAGATTATAGGTAGGAGGAAAACAGTCAGCAGGAAGAGAGTTTCACGAGCCTGCGATTCTTTGAATAGGGCTACTGGAATAAAAAGCTGTATTACAATGAGGTATCAAAACAGCGAATTCATGGAGACCAATAGACCAACGAGTCAAACGAGCTCGAACAAAAGAAGCGGGGAATAGATCACATAATTCTGAAGAACACATGCTATAATAGTATTCATAGAAAAGACTGAGACTAGCAACAGCTATTTAAGCCCAGTGGAATAGTCGGCGTTTCTCATCATGGTTTCACTTCATTAAGAATGCTGACGATTCCACTGGGCATAAAGATTTTTTTAAATGTAAAAACGTCAGCCCATCTGGATGAAACCGCGGTACGTTTGTGAAATATGTAACATATAGTTTTCAATATATATATATATATATATATATATATATATATATATATATATATATATATATATATATATATATATATATATATATATATATAGAGAGAGAGAGAGAGAGAGAGAGAGAGAGAGAGAGAGTAAATTTCGCGTACAACAAAATCGTAGAATAAATTTCAGAGGAAACTTGCTAAATTTTTCCTTACGGCCTTATCGTCTGACCCTCTAAGATAAAACGTCAGAATGGTATATTAAAAACTAAGAAAATCGAATGAGATATGAGAAGAAAAAAATTGTTTAAGTTGGAGAAAACGATTGAGAGAGAAAAAAAAGAAAAAAAGTTAAATCTCTCAACGTTATGGTGGATTTGACTCATTAAAGATCTATAACTGATGCTTCAAAATCTTTTGTCTACAAAGGCTAATTCGAGAATTGTTAATAACTAACGCCTCAATAATATTGAGATGGTAGTTCGACCTGGCACTGTGTAAAACAGAAAACCACCCATCGGAATACTTGTCAGAACAACTATTTGTACTAACCAGGTGATTACCGATGGCTGATTCCTGTGCCTCGAAGTTCCCGGATGATCTCGAAAACTTGTGTAAGCGAATATCACGTGGTATGTGTTGGGATATTCTAATTTCTAATCTTTGGGATGTCTTGCTAACGTAGTCAGCTTTACACTGACACAGAAATTTATAAACAACAGAATTCTTTTGAATGGCTGGCAAAACATCCTTACTGTAAAGATCATTCAGAAAAAAACTGAAGAAAAAGAAAGCTGTGCTCTGTATTGTAACGTAGACCAAACCATGAAATATTACACAGAACAATGATGAAAGTCATGGGGCTCAGCAGAAAGATCTGAGTCTGATTCGTATGCAAAAGACGCATAATTTCAACATAAAATGATTTACCGTGTGTTGACATACCGTAACAAAAATTATATGGGGGTATCTGCCCGGCTCTCATTTATGTGTTTTTCAGAATTATCTGATGTATTCCCTGCTTCCTTTGTTCCAGCTCGTTTGACTGGTTGATCTAGTGGTCTTCATCAAATCTGCTGTTCAAATACTTCCTTATAATGCAATATCCTATTCCAGTTGCTTCTTTCTAAGAACTGCAGGGTTGTGGGACTTGCTTCCTGCTGACTGTTTTCCTCCTACCTATAGCCTCGGTCTTTTCAAGACTAAGGTCAATAAGCATCTTCTGTTTTTGTTTGTGATAATATTCATTTTTAGTTCTTTTTAGCTTCATCAAGTGGCTTCATGCATTGTCTGGAGCGATTTCAATAAATAAAAATATAATCTATCATTTAAAAACTATTTATTGACCAAATATACGCTCACTAAACCAATTAATCTACGAATCATTCGTATACAAAATATACGTGACTCAACAAGTGTTGACATGCCATGAAACCATAGCAGTAACCGGTTCACGCGTGGGTGTTTTCCACCCACAGATCGATATTATTTTATCCATTAGCGTCGAGAAGAGCCGTGTCTAATGAGCAGTGTCCTGTTACGATTGGACATCAAGTTGTGGACAAATAGCGAACGAAAAACAAGTTTGTGAAAGTGCCTCGTCCATCCACTACTGGCGAATCTATACGCAGTAATGAACCACTTCCGGTGTCGGCTCCATGAGATGACGATTGTCCACCTGTACAAGAGGGCCTAATGGAGAGCGTTGGCAGTGGCAAAATGGAATCAAAGATGTCAATGTGGAAGAACGGACGGACAAACAACAGATGTAAATACATTGTGGGTAGGGAGTTAAGGTTAGGGTTAGGGTTGGGGAGCGATCAAGATGTATCTAAAACATGTGCATTTGTATTCTTCTTTTATATAAATACGTTCACAATGGATATGTCTGATTAGAAAATGTCGTTGAAGTACTATTTGCTTGTCTACTGTGCCCGGAGATGACAGTCCTTCCTCAGCTACTGATGGGGACCTTATATAGTTATACAGTTCAATCCGTCTAATAAGATGGTTTTATAGTATACTACTTGGTTGCCCACTGTGCCTGAATAAGACAGCACTGCCTAGGCTACTGATGGGGACCTTATATAGCTTTACAGTCCAAGTCGTAGGAGGACAGCGGACACAGTTGAAGGTGTCTATTAAACAGTTAGGTCTATATTTCGACTCGTGGGAGAATCTTACTCAGAACAGATGTTCCTGGCGGACTGCAAACCACAAAAGGGCCACGATTTTTGAATGTGCATGCATTGAAAAACGTAAGAGGAAACATGCTATTCGAAAAGGGTTAGGCTTAGGGTTAGAGAGCGATCAAAATGTATCTAAAACATGTGAATTTGTATTCTTTTTTATATAAATATGTTTACAATGGCTAAGTCTGATTAGAAGATGTCGTCGTAGTATACTACTTGCTTGTCTACTGTGTCCGGAGATGACAGTCCTGCCTCAGCTACTGATGGGGACCTTATATAGCTATACAGTCCAAGCCGTAGCGGAAACGGTTCAAGTACAGTTTGAAGGGGTCCCTCAAACAGTTCGGTCTGTATTCCGACCCATAAGAAAATCTAGCTAAGAACAGATGTTCCTGGCGTTCTGAAAGTCACGAAGGGGCCACCATTGCTGAATCTGCACGCATTGGGGGACGCAAGAGGAAACCTGCTATTCGAAAATGGAAGAGCAGTAAGCACCTCTGCGACTGAATCATTCCACAGGTGCTCTCTATCGTGGATATAATTCAGAGCTCGGATCGGACAGATGTGCCATCTCCAGACCCACAAAAAACATCACGGTCATCTTCGCAAGCGATGGACGAAGATCATCATCATCATCATCATCATCATCATCATCATCATCATCATCATCATCATCATCATCGTCGTCATCATCATCATCATCATCATCATCATCATCATCATCATCATCATCATCATCATCATCACCATCATCATCATCATCATCATCATCATTACACAGTCCAAGCTATGGTCCGCATTTTCTGTCACAAGTAAAAAAGAATTAAGAGCTACAAAACCATTTTTGACTAGGCGCAAAGTGCAGTATCTGTTCTAACGTTACACTTTTCTGTCCTCGGTCAGTGAACGAGAAATCCTTCTAGACTAAGAACATTGTTATGTTGGTTCAATCCATAGCGCCAATTTTGAGGAAAGTGGGTTTCAAAATATAAAAAAATTGACCTTGTGTCTAAATCTGCCGTCATAAGAAGGCAAGCAAATAGGGGCCTAGAATGGAGATCAGGTTTTAAGGGTTACGCCTTTTCTGGTTTTATTTATTCCATTGACGATTTCGATCCCCTAGAGCTTATGTACCATTTGTCATCAGATCTGCCACAGATAATTTTTTTAAAAAAATGAAATAAAACTTTTAAATATTTATTATAGAGAGTTGATATTACATAATTAAATGACATACATTATTATCCTTCAAACTTGAGTATTGATTTACTCCTCTCCAGGAGTTAGGCACAAGGCCAGTTTATTCTATCTTACTCCCACAAGTAAGATGTGACCCAAGGTCGGGTCGGGAAAGTGGGGTTAAAAAATTGCCTGGGCAGCCCCGTCGGCATTCCCCGGTAGGGGCGCCTCAGGCAGTAAGCAATAAACTTACTCCTCCCCAAAGAGGGGAGGCAAAACCTGGGAAGGTGGACCTCCTAGAACTGCACAGGACAGACCCATAGATCGGCATAAATCAAGCCCCGAAGGCCAAGACAATACCAGTCGGAACAGATACTACACTTTGATCTTAGCCAAAAAAAAATGAGCGCATTATATTTGAAAGAAACATCTGCGATACGCAAAAAATACTGAATCGAATTAAAATCCTATTGATTCAAACGTGGTAATCTACAATTGTAGACGAGAAATGACTTCTCTGGGATTTTCTCAAATCCCTTTAGGGCGTCCTTTCATACCAATTGTGAATATTTCAGAAAAATCGGAAGTATCTGGATTTTCACAAACGGTCCCTATCACGTTTTTACCCCCTTCGCATAAAATTAAAATAAACTAATTATAGCCCACATTACCTAGCTTTACGCCGATCAGCCGTGTTCCAAGATTCCTAATTAATTAGTTTAAGAATGAAATAATTGTAATAGTCTTTGCTTATGGGCCGGGAGACCAGTGTTCTATCCTCGGTCGAGTCATATCAAAAACTTTTTTAAAATAGTACTTGATGCCTCCTAGCTAAACATTCAGCATTATAAGGTGGGGATCAAGGGTAAGTAGAGCAATCCTGGGAAAGGAGTGACGCCCTCCCCTACACCTCAGTGTAGTAACCAATGAAAAGGGAGTCTTCGGGTTTCTCTCGAATATGGTCGATAATTTAACCTTTGTAACTTGGAGTAATTGTCTTTCCTGATTATGCTTCTCAATATGTATGAACTGGATGGACTATATGGATTAAACAAAAAGTATGTTTTTGGGTTGATATGTTTTGATGTTATGTATTTTTGTGTATTTGTGTATATAATTTTATATATTTTCAAAGCGTAATTTTATTACCTGTAGTAGTATAACTGCGGTAATGGTCCTCTGAAGAGAAGAATTATCTTTGAAAACTCATGAGCTAAGGACTTAAGGATACTTTGCTTGAACTTTGAATTCTAATAAAATTTGATTGACACCTTATTTTATTACTTCATTTTATATTATAATATATATATATATATATATATACACATACGGCATAATCACGTTGACACACTGGTTTCCGCTAGATTACCGAAGTTAAGCGACCGTAGGCCCGGTCAGTACTAGATGGGTGACCATTAAGGGAATACCAGGCGCTGTATATGGACAGCAACTTTGGACTAATAACATCGCCAACCCGCAGTGCCTAGCGTGACGACTATGGCAAAACCCCCTGAATGAGAGTCACCAATATGGTGGACGGAAACCAGGGAGGGGTTTCTATCTCCGGAAGTGATAAACAACCCTGATGGTGATGATTAAGGAGACATAAAAGTGGTGCAAAACTGTTATTATCGTATGTATACATATAAAAATCAGCCCCTCTCTTTATTTTGTCTGCTGGTCCTCATATTCCATGAGCAATGTTTCTGACAAAGCGGGAATAATTGCTGTTTTCTGAGTTAGAATCTATCCACCTAACACTTTGCGTTAGCTAGTTTTTGATCTTGAAGTAGTTTTTTTCTTTCTTTTAGCTCCTTACATCAAGTGGCTTCATGTCTTGTCCATAAAAAAATAAAAAAATGAAAAGTAAAATAAATCCTGGTGATTATTATTTAATAATGCCATAAAATACATTTTTTTAATTGTGAGAACATTATTTTCGAATAACTGTTAAACTCGTAGTGCTGTAAAAGGTAAAGGTAAAGGTAAAGGTAAAGGTAAAGGTAACGGTAAAGGTAAAGGTAACGGTAAAGGTAACGGTAAAGGTAAAGGCAACGGTAAAGGTACAGGTAACGGTAAAGGTAACGGTAAAGGTAAAGGTAACGGTAAAGGTAAAGGTAAAGGTAAAGGTAAAGGTAAAGGTAACGGTAACGGTAAAGGTAAAGGTAAAAGTAAAAGTAAAGGTAAAGGTAAAGGTAACGGTAAAGGTAACGGTAAAGGTAAAGGCAACGGTAAAGGTACAGGTAACGGTAAAGGTAACGGTAAAGGTAAAGGTAACGGTAAAGGTAAAGGTAAAGGTAAAGGTAAAGGTAAAAGTAAAAGTAAAGGTAAAGGTCGCATAGCCTGCACGAGTGTCGTTGCCGACATCGCACACTGCCCACGGCCGTAGCGGCGGTGATTTGTTAAGAATCGCAGCATATGGAAGGCGGAGCCCATCCCTCTCCTTCCGCTGCCTTGAACCTTCCCTGAGTTTTAGTCAGGTACCCATTTACTTCTGGGTGGACAGATGGAGTTTTCAGACCCGAAAATTCGCATGCCATCGAACCCGGGTCGTCCAGCCCAAAGACAGGTGCTATAACCACTCGTCCACAGGCTCTCCCTGTACTAACAGTTAAAAGGTTAACGGAGACACTACAATATTTTATTTTCACTATCCGGTCTTAAAAGAAGACAGACGTCCATCACTGTCACCCGCGAAAGTAATCTTAGCAAAGAGTGCAGCTAATCAGCCTCGCGCGGCATCAATTAGGTCATCACATCGGTGACGCTGCAACATAAATATATTATGAGAACTAATTATAATTTGTAGAATTTGGTATATTCGGACTACTGTTCTCATCTTGGGTGTTTTAATCACAATGTTTCGACCGATGTAACCTTCGAACTTCTTCAGGTGTATTTTGTCGAACTCGGGAATCTGGACGGAATTTCGAACGGAACCCTTTATTTAACCCACAGGGGTAGCATGCTCTCGTTCCATCTGCCATGACTGGGAAAAAGTCTTTAGTATTTCGCAATTCTTCCTATCTATAGCCCGCACTGAGGATTGAACCTTCAACCATCAGATGACTGTCACTTAAAACTGAATTATACTTAGTACTACATCCACTGCGCCACGGGTACTCGTGCCGCAGTGGATATATTATACCAAATTCTAGAAATTCTCAACCCTCATCGAAAAAATTCCGAAGCATAATTATAATTTGTTTCTCGTCGGTAAATTCTGTTTTAGTGTTGAATTGTGATCTGAAATATTTCAGACGTGTCCGCAATCGTCAAGTCATTCTATCTGTTAATTGTCTGCAAAGAAATATTAATAAAACCTTACAAGCCAGATCGTTTCAAACGTTTCTTGAAACGACATAGAATGTTGATACAATGCTAAACAGCAACTTATTTTACGGAACATTTTTGGAGTTTATAAAATCTTTGATATAACGTCACAAGGGAACGTTACCAACTTGCATCACTTCTAAACGCTCACTTTTCAAACTTTTATCGGTTGTAATGTTCTATGGAACGTTATATATACCGTTAACTTCTGAACGCTCACTTTTCAAACTTTTATCGGTTGTAATGTTCTATGGAACGTTATATATACCGTTAACTTCTAAACGCTCACTTTTCAAACTTTTATCGGTTGTAATGTTCTATGGAACGTTATATATACCGTTAACTTCTGAACGCTCACTTTTCAAACTTTTATCGGTTGTAATGTTCTATCGAACGTTATATATACCGTTAACTTCTAAACGCTCACTTTTCAAACTTTTATCGGTTGTAATGTTCTATGGAACGTTATATATATACCGTTAACTTCTGAACGCTCACTTTTCAAACTTTTATCGGTTGTAACGTTCTATGGAACGTTATATATATACCGTTAACTTCTAAACGCTCAGTTTTCAAACTTTTATCGGTTGTAATGTTCTATGGATCGTTATATATACCGTTAACTTCTGAACGCTCACTTTTCAAACTTTTATCGGTTGTAATGTTCTATGGAACGTTATATATACCGTTAACTTGTGAACGCTCAGTTTTCAAACTTTTATCGGCTGTTCTGCCGTAGCACATTTCTCAGCGTTCTAAATGTTGAGCACTCTTTGACATTTATTTTTCAGACTTTTGTACTTATTGCTGTATATATTTTCTTTTATTTTTCTACAATCTCCCGCCTCGATGAAACTTTCTAATGAAGTTGAAACGTAGATGGATATTTAATTAACATTTTTTTTAATTTCATTTTATTTACGTCCGAACATTTTTCCATTCTTTATGATATATATATATATATATATATATATATATATATATATATATATATATATATATATATATATATATATACATATATATATATATATATATATATATATATATATATACACACTAATCTACGTAAAGTAAACGTTCTTTCAAATATGATCTGAGGGAAGAATAAGATTTCCTCTTCGGCTGATGAGATCTCAGTTTTTAACAGCTGTCGATCGATAACATCGATATGCCAATGTCACGGATTATGTACATGTCTGCATAAATAAAAATAATTATATATATAAATATATACTTACGCAAACATACAGACTGTTTAGCTGTATCACAGCACATCAGTGCGGCCAGAACAGTTAGTGCCTCAAGCCGGGATTGAAATTCAACCGTTGAGCTGACAGTCGGCGCTGCTAACACCTGCGCTATCATAAGACACTGACTGAGTACAAGAAATATCTCAATGTAAACATTGCAAGTGCCGGGAGCTGGAATTAGTTTTACCTCATGAGCTATGCCTTAAAGCTAATGACAGTTGGCGATATCCTTATAAATAAGCTCTCTCCCGGAAGGGAGCTTATATATATATATATATATATATATATATATATATATAAAATGCAACCCACGATAAACAAAATCGCATTTAAAATCGGCATTAATGCCCTTTCCGTATTTAACAATTAACACTTAAGGAAAAAAGAAATTTAAAAAATCTATACATATGTAAATCAATAAAACATAAATAAATTAAAGAATGAAGAAGAAAAAAAGTTATAAAAATAGAAGCGGAAAAAGACGCATATTAGCTAAAATCAACCTCCTGAAGATGGACGAGACGTCCGAAAGCGCTCGAGATTTGACCCAAACCATAACGATGGGTGCTATACTGCACCAGCTACTACCACACGATCGTAATATCGCTCGAAGAGTCGAACGACTAACCAAGAAAATCTCAAAAAAGCAGAACTCCGTGGATTTTAATGAAGTCTGTCTTAATATATATATATATATATATATATATATATATATATAGAATTATAAAAAGAAAAAACTATACACACATTAAGGTTGTACGCATAATAACTTATTTCGACCCCTTAATTAGGTCTCCTCAGATGTATAAACAACCACGTCAAAAAACGTGGTTGTTTATACATCTGAGGAGACCTAATTAAGGGGTCGAAATAAGTTATAATGTGTACAACCTTAATGTGTGTATAGTTTTTTCTTTTTTATAATTCTGTTTTGCTCTGTTTAAATTACATTAAGCTCTGTTATTCAGATTCTCAACACAAAATTGAAATCTACACACTATATATATATATATATAGAGAGAGAGATAGAAGAAAAAAGAGTGATAAATATGCGACGATTGTCCAAATTTATTTCAAATTTCAATTGTTCAATGCAAGGTTGTCAGTAATAAACTAGTGTTTATTTTTCTTTCCTTAATCTCGTATATTGAGCTTATCCTTTTCACAATAGGTTCCATCTACTAAAAGTTTTCACTTTGGTTTATTTTGATCCTATATATATATATATATATATATATATATATATATATATATATATATATTCGGTAAAATCTGATTACAATAGGAGTGTAACTCGGTTAACTAGTATCAACACAGATAGTTAGGTGTTATCTCCCCTCTTCTCGAGAGATTCTGTAAGTGTATAAGTGTTTGTCAGCATTTTCCAACGGTCTTTTCTTTGTATGACATTTTGAGATAAGTATTACATTTTCAGACTATTAATCAGACTTTCTTTTACTATTTCTGTTTACATAAAAGTTATGAGCATAAAACCCATTTAAAATTCAGATGGATAATTTTTCTGTATAGTTTAAACTTCGTTTTATTAAAGCAATTTCGTATATAGACAATCTAGAAGCTTGTCTTGGCCAATGTTTAAAAAAAAGAATTAAATCCATCTGATAGAAAATGTATATTTTTGAACTTTTGTTAACCTGATTGTGTCCCATTATTTGGCCTCTCATATTTGAATACAAGGGTTTCTAGACTTTATTTTTTTCTATAATTTAGTGTTCACAATTATTTAACAATTCAATTATATATTACCCGTAGAGTATTGATAGAGAACTATAGTGCTTAGGAACCGATTCAGATAATCGTAAATCTTCTACCATGCTGTTGATAATAATTAAATTGAAATTTCTGAAACATATGTACGCAAGGACAAATATTGGAGGCGGTAAATAATTTCGGATAATTATCATTACAAAATAATAAACATGTCATAAATTTGACTTCACTAAGCCCGGACCTCGGTTCTACTGCTCCCAGCAGTGGCGACTACTTCTTCCCATCAACCCATCATGTCAACCCAATATTTTCACGTACTTGCATGACATTTTTCTTAAAATTATCATCCTGAACAAGTCTTACAAATAAAGACGAAACATTGATGAATATATAAAAAAAACATCCTTTCTGGTTTTTCCTTTTTCATTTCCGATCACATTGGATTACCTTCATCCTTCCTTCCCATATATATATATATATATATATATATATATATATATATGCCATTTATAAATATATACCAAATTATGTACACGCTACAGACGCTAGGGTTTCAAGCTTATTGCTCTAACTAGTGTAAGAAAAGTAACAATTTCAGATTGTCGGGAAACGCGAACCCGATTCACAGAGAGTCAGACTAAGATCGCTAAGCAGTCACCCTATCTTCACGGCCACTGGAAACTGTCACGGGAGTAAGATATGCACGTATCTAGAAGCGAGCACAGACAGGAGACTAATCGAGAGGATTCGACGAACGTATTCGGGACTTTACATTATATATATATATATATATATATATACATATATATACATATATATATCTATATATATATATACATACATATATATATATATATATATATATATATATATATATATATATATAATATATATATGTAATGTGTAGCTCTAAGGGTTAGCTATTGAGCTTACCTTTATCTGCAGTAGGGGTTTGTATCATACATCTCTGGGGTATTTATTTTATTTTTTGAAAACATTAGTGTTTTATACTCTCTTTGTAATGCAACTACTGTTATGGTTATTGAAACACACTCTTATTTATTCATATATATATATATATATATATATATATATATATATATATATATATATATATGTATCGAGGAAGCGTTTTTTCTGTAAGACAAGTATTATTAAAAATCACCGACAACTCATGTCTGGATATTTTTTCATGGATCCCTTCCATTTTCCGGATTAAAGTCATAATCTCGGCCTAATAGAAAATTACGACAAATTCATCAGCCAATTCTCATCCGAGATTAGGACTTTAATCCGGAAAATAGAAGGGATCCATGCAAAAATATCCAGACATGAGTTGTCAGTTATTTTTAATAATATATATATATATATATATATATATATATATATATATATATATATATATATATAGTAGCTCTACTTACATATCGAGCACTGTTGAAAAAATACTGAAAATTGATACATAAAAAAATTATATCTGCTTATAATATTTAATGTTGATACATGAAATAGTAATTATATATATATATATATATATATATATATATATATATATATATATATGGGGTAAGGTGGACGATAAGTCATGAAAATGAAATGCCGTGGTAGACAAGATGTGTGAAAAAAAAGACAAACGAAAACAGGTTTAAATTCAGGAGAAAAACAAAAACAAGAGAAAAGGTAAAAGTCTTCTCTTTTGGTCCAATCGGATCATCTTTTCCTTCTCCCATGTGTGTGCTTTCAAAATAAAATTGTTTCCAAATCTTCACTTTTTCTGAACACGTTTGTTAACACGAACGAAACCGGTCAAATCCCTTGCTTTTGTTTTTCTTCTGCATTTTTACCTGTTTTCCGTTTGCCTCTTTTTTCATATATATATATATATATATATATATATATATATATATATATATATATATATATATATATATATATATATATATATATATATATATATTAGCTCGTACATCACAACTGATTGATATCAACTTGATAACTCAACTCTACTTCAAATGTTTCCTTTCTCTTATCACGTGATGTAACGCAGCGAATAAATCTGTAGCTGGTCTGCCTCGGACACCATTCTGTATGAGACGTTCATAAGAACATCGCTTTTTAACCTTGGGATCGTTTATGGCTTTATCACACGCGATCTACTTAAGGCCGATGCCATTAAATGAATTTCTGGTTCAGTTATTTGATTGGTATTTGCAGACAAACATCTAGAGAGGAAATTATTTTGGCGACATCGTTGACTTCCTCGTTCAGCGTCTCCGGCGCCGGCCAAGCGTGAATCATGTCATGATGGCGTCCAAATGTCACCAAGCCCGCCGTATACAAAATAATAAAGACAGAAAACGACCTCCCTTTTCATAAAAGTCGGCGGCATTTTCTCAGGTTGTTGTCAGGATGTCGGTTTTTCGTTCGGACCGATTGGCTAGCCATCAGCAAATTAGGTTTCCTCAATTTTACTTAGTTCTTTTTGTTGCCTTTTCTTCTTTTTCATTATTTTTGGATCTTCTTTTTTTTCTGTTCATGTGTTTGTGTGTGTAACTTCTACATGCAGACCAAGATCTCGCTGAGAGTTTGTGTCGACCGATAGGTCGATCTGGTTGTCGGTCTGTCAGGCTCCATTTAAAAATAGCATGTCAGTCAGTCTGTCAAGTTAACGTTTTAATTAATATTTACGCCGGCCTCTTATGTTTACGGTTGAATGGTATTTTGTAATAGATGTATCCTCGAAAACTTTCATTGTTTGATATACATTATGTGTATACTGTAACAATACCCATTCTTCCTGTGGCACTATTCCTCTAGAGTATATATATATATATATATATATATATATATATATATATATATATATATTAATATAGTAAGCAATGAAAATATATATGGCAATCAAGCTACACAGAGGCTCCCGTGTTTCATCCCCGGGGGGAATCGTCAGACTAAACGCATTTAGCCTGACGATTCCCCCTGGGGATGAAACACGGGAGCCTCTGTGTAGCTTGATTACCATATATATTTTCATTGCTTACTACCTAGCTCTACTTACGTATCGAGCACTGTTGAAGTAAATACTGAAAACTTACACATAAAAAATTATATCTCCTTATAATAGTTTATGTGGATACATGAAGTACTAATATATATATATATATATATATTAAATTGAGAATAAAAAGCCCTTTTTCAATGCAAGATATATTTATTTCTTTTCTTTTTTTTGACATGTATCTTATCAATTTCGGAGATAAACTCCATCATCAGAGATATTTCTCTTTTTTTTAATAAAGATAAACAAACTTATTCTCAATTTAATACTAATTCTTCGATGCTTATAAAAAAAATGTTGAACTTCCATTTCCATAGACATATATATATATATATATATATATATATATATAATTAATTTGTAAATTAATTATAAACATCTTTATACAAAAATTAATTTATAAATTAATATATATATGTATATATGTGTGTGTGTGTGTGTTTTGATTTAACCCATAGATGGGACCTTGACAGGTACTACCAATCAGGGTCAGAGTGGACCTAGGAGTACTAGCCATTAAAATATATTTTCCACGCTCTCCAAAGCTCACAAATAGCCTCAGGCTCGAATGTAGTTTAAGATATCTCCTATGTTCGTGTGTCGACGATAATTATTTATGTTATTACGGCCATCCGTAGCTATAACAGTCCGATTTTTATGAATGGATTATTGTAGGGACAATAAAAAGAAGGATGAACAATATATAAGGCTTGTGTAGTTGCTGAAAGCGAAGTAAATAAGCCGACTGTTAAGAATGCATCCTCCAGAGTTGAAAATAGAAGCGCACAATAAAAACAGCCGGAAATAGAATGGAAGCGGTCTCGCGGGATTTAGCGGCGAGATAGAACGAGATTTACCGCGAGTCAACTTTCAGCCATTGGAAACAAACAAATGAAATAATACCGAGAAAAATAAATCAGAGAAAATACAGAAACCATTCCTCGCGGTTAAAGGAAGACTAATTATGTTCTCACTAGTACATACCCTCCATAAAAATAGGCGGGAAAAATAATGCTACATCAGTGTTCGCACTCGCTATTTTATTTTTTTTTTATCATAGTTCACTCCAAACAAGGCAGGCCGCCACTGTAGATGTAAGGGGCTAATGAGAAAAAAGAGGGGGTTCAACCTAAAATTGATGTCTGTTTACATTAGTTTTAAATTTCTGCATGTCAGTAACGTCAGGAAAGCAGGAAGCAGGGAGGGAGTTCCAGAGTCCAGCAGGACGAGGAAAGAAGCTTTTGGAATAGAATGCTCTTCGGCATCTGGGAACCTCCACAGTGTATGGATGGGCTTTGGCAGATTTTTGGGTTGGTCTAGTGAATTTACGTCGTGGGGGTACCAGAGGAGCAAGCTCATCAGAGCACAATCCATCGAAGTACTTGTAAAACAGGCACAATGATGCAACATTGCGGCGATGGGACAGAGGCTGGAGCTTGGTGGATAGTGAAGGACCTATCCAATTAGCAACTCTTTTTGGGACCTTGTATAAGAGGGAGAGACTAACGGATGATGCACCAGCTCCGATGGGGCAACAGTACTCCATGCATTGGCGGATGGTGGCTTTGTAGAGTTATAGAATAATGTAAGGTGTGAGAAGTTTACTGGCACGGTAGAGGGAGCCCACCTTCTTTGCAGCAGCCCTGGCAATGTTTTCGATGTATTTATTCCAATGAATGCTATCTGTGAAAGTTAGGCTGAGGATTTTGAATGAATTGTCAGGTAGGGCGCTAATTGCGATGACAATCGATGGTGTCAGAGGTTTATTGTAGTTAATGAAGGAAATTAGCTTTGTCTTTGCGGCATGAAAAGTTACCATCTATTTTTACATCATTCCATTACAGACTGGAGGTCATTTACTAAGGATTTAGCCATTACTTCAGATCTGTGTGTGTCGGTTTTGCCCACATGACGAGAGTAGAGCGTGGTGTTGTCAGCAAATATTCCTATCTCAGTCGCAATGGCATCAGGGAGGTCATTAATGAAAATCACGAACAGTAGAGGTCCAAAGATAGATCTCTGCGGTACACCAGCATTTTTGCCATATTGCTTAGAACGGCTATCGAGTACAACCTGGATCTTTCGTTTTGTTAGGAAGGATGTAATTATATTAAATATGTGTCCAGAAATACCATATGAGTGCAGTTTTATGAGAAGGCCTTCATGCCAGACCTTGTCAAAGGCCTTGGGTATATCGAGCTCTACCTACCTAGCTTCACCTGCCTTGTCCAGTGCATGATATATGCGTTCAGAGATGACCGTTAGGATATCTGCAGTAGATCGTGCTTGTCTGAATCCATATTGATGATCAGAACGAAGTTTAGCATTAACTAGGTGCCGGACTATCGCTAGATTGATTAATGATTCAAAGATTTTAGAAAAGATCAGGAGTAGACTGATTGGGCGGTAGTTAAGAGGATCAGTTCTATTTCCAGAATTCTTGAAGACTGGTACCACAAAGGCAATTTTGCAACTATCAAGGAAACAAGATTCAGTAAGGCATTTGTTGCATAGTTTTGAGAGGACAGGGTCCAGCTCAGCAGAACATTTCTTTATTACTATTACTGGTATAAGATCAGGCCCACAGGCTTTGGAGGTGTCAAGGTTTTTTATGATGTCTCTCACTTGAGATGGGGTGATGACAAGGTTCTCAAGTGTGGTTTCAGTCCGCAATGTTAATTTTGAGAGGGGGTGGTTTGCCGAGTAAAAAGTGGAGTTTAATGCGAAACGCTGAGCAAGTAGTTCAGCCTTATCAGTTGCCGTGCATACACCATCGTTGTGATTTGATAGCGGGGGAATTGTTGATTGTCCATTGTTCATCACACTATTATAAATTTTCCAGAAATCACGAGTACCTTATTTCTTTGACTGAGTGCGTTTTCTGGTTATCTCTGTATACCTCATCTTTGCTTCATCTATCACTACTTTGCAATCATTTTTTGCCTCATCAAATTTTTGTTTGTTCGCAGTTGAATTATAGCGGCCGAATTTTCGGAATGCCTTCTGCCTCTCAGCAATAGCAGCTGCACATTCTGAGGTGAACCATTGAGGAGAGTGGGGGTTGCAGAAAAATTTTCGCGTGGGGACATAAACATTAATGCCTGTTCTGGCCCATTCGTTTAGCTCATTTGCACACTGATCAGCAGGGATTGAGAAGGTTACACCCCATGGGGCGTCACTGATGTGATCCCTGAGGGATGTAACATCAGCCTGCTCATAGTTTCTCGTCGTTTTAAGCAATTGCTCTTCGGCTTTTGGACGAGTTTTTAAGGTGATAAGTATAATTACCACAACATGATCAGAGTTTCCGAGCGGGCTATGGGCATTCGCCACACACGCCTCAGGTAGTGAGGTCAAGAACAGGTCGAGAAGTGAGGCTTGTTGGTGCGCGCTATCCGGAAGTCGGGTCGGAAAAGTGACAGCCTGTGAGAGGTCGTGAGCTGAGGAGAAATTAAAGGTAGAGTTCCCAGCTGCACCAGTAACGCTGGAAAATCCCAACCAGTCACGGTGGTGTGCATTAAAATCCCCAAATACATGTATTTGGGCATTTGAGTCAAGTGAGAGTGCTCTATCTATGCTTTCAGTGACAGAGTCAAGTAGTGAACAGTCCTGGGTTGAAGGGGAGCGATATAAGAAATACAAGTAACTAACTCTGCGATGTAAGGTCAATCTAAAGCACATGTAAGCTTGGTCATCTGATTCTAACATATGTTCTCTAGTCAAGGGGAGAGTGTTCAGAACATAAACTCCTAGCCCATGCATATGTTTGTCAGAGTCCTTACGATAGAGTGGAACGTAATCAGTCATGTCAAAGTGGTGAGAGGTAATTGAGGATTGAAGGTTCGTTTCACTTAGAGCTAATATATCCGGGGAGTTTGTCAAGAGAAAAGTTTCTACGTCGTTAATGTTGGTTCTAAGTCCCCGAATATTTGTGAATGCGAGCCTCAAGGGCGGAGGCGAAGATGTTTTTTGTTGGGTGTCTTGTTTAGGTTTGTTTGTTTTATTTTGTAAATTCATGTTCGTTTTGAGTTAGAGTGGGGAGGGCAAAATGGTTGCTTGTTAGGTGCCAATAAGCTCACACAACCAGTCCATTAGTCGTGACTTGGTCCATGGGGGTTGTGGCCTCGGGAAAGCTCACCGGGGATAAATATAGGGTCCCTTTTCCATGCGCGACATGGCACATAGAGTTACCCACGATATTATGCAACTGGTGTGCTTGTGTGTGTGCGTGTGTGCGTGTGCGTGCGCGTGCGTGCGTGCGTGTACGTGTGTGTGCGTGTGCGTGTGTGTATGGGTGTGTGTGTATGTGTGTGTACGTGTGTGCGTGTGTGTGCGTGTGTGTGCGTGTAGGGGTTGTATGTGTGCGTGTGTATGTGTGTGTATGTGTGTGTATGTGTGTATGTACGTGTGTATGTACGTGTGTGCGTAAGTGTGTGTATGTGCGTGTGTGGGTGTGTGGAGGGGTGTACGTGTGCGCGTGTGCGTATGGGTATGTGCGTGCGTGCGTGCGTGCGTGTGTGTGTGTGTGTGTACGTGTGTGTATGTGTGTGTGTGTGTGTGTGTGTGTGTGTGTATGTGTGTGTGTGTGTGTGTGTGGGTGGGTGGGTGTGATTTAAAAGCTCCACTAACACCCATAAAGAAACGATTAGAATTCTCACTTCGTGCATTTGTTAATCTGATTTCTTGAGTCTCGGAGAGGAGAGAAAAAAAGCAGAATTAGATTTGCATCTAAAGGAAATACATTCGTATATTCTGTTTTTAACTTCATTCAATATTTAGTTCGGATTTTGTTTTGCTCACTAATTTTTTTGGCGAACGAGGAAAGCTGTAACTAACACAATTTATTCGCGAGTTGAGAGACGAAAGCGTCATCAGTCAACGAACGTCTACGATACGCCTTTTCCAGTCTGTTGGCCTTTTGGCTAAGATCTGT
Source organism: Sepiola atlantica (assembly GCA_963556195.1). Taxonomy (NCBI): domain Eukaryota; kingdom Metazoa; phylum Mollusca; class Cephalopoda; order Sepiida; family Sepiolidae; genus Sepiola; species Sepiola atlantica. The sequence goes on along the minus strand of OY744534.1, from coordinate 81,449,555 downwards.
CCCGATGGATACTGCACCCCATAGACTGGTATTGTCTTCGCCTTCGGGGCTTGATTTACGCCGGCATTTGGGTTTGTCCTGTGCAGTTCTAGGAGGTCCACCCTCTCAGGCTTTGCCCCCCTCTTTGGGGAGGAGTAAGTTTATTGCTTACTGCCTGAGGCGCCGCTATCGGGTAATGCCGACGGGGTTGTCCAGACAATTTTTAATGGCCAGAGTGATCACCTTCTCGGGCGCTAGCTTTTCAAGCCCCACTTTCCCGACCTTGTGTCACATCTTACGTTGTGGGAGTAAGATAAAAATGTCATTGTGCCTAACCTGCTGAAGAGGAGGTAAATGATACCTTCAAACTGAGATCATTAAGTCTCATCTAAGTGCGACGTTGACATTTAAACATTTTACTCTTTGTCTTTTAGAATCAAAATCATGAACATGCCATGTTAATAGCATATGCCATTATTGAGATGATGACATATTCCCATATAAAAATAGTAATTCAACTATTATAAGGAGAGTAGAAAGTGGACCTTGGGTTTACTTTCGACAGCCTCGTAACTCTCACTTATCTTATTTTGTCCTTTAGTCCCCACATTCCATGAGCGATGTTTCTGACAAAGAGGGAAGAATTGCTGTTTTCTGGGTAGGAATCTATCCATATAACACTCATCGTTGGCTAGTTTTTAACCTTGAAGTGGTATTCTTTGACTTCCTTACATCACATGGCTTCATGTCTTGTCTAAAGCAATTTCCATAAAAAACTGGCATTATAAAATCCTATTTTAGTTAGAAGGTTATATTTCACAATTTTACTATTTAAGTAAATAATATACCAGCCTTTCTTGAGATGAGGGCATGTTCCCATATGTGGACCTTGTCGAGTTATGAATAATGAATTAAGAAATTAACAAAAAAGGAAAAGTGTTTTTAAATATGGATTGAAAACTTCGTAATTTTTTTCAAAATAACATGTTTAGCTAATTTTTATATGGCACTTTATATGTCACGAAACTTTATCAAATGTCCGAAATTTGTTGGTCACTGCTAGGCTCAATAGCCTAAGAAGGGTTTTAAAATCCCGAGTTATCTCCTTTGGACCCTATCCCCATTAACAGAGAGATCTATATCGCGCACCCCTCTCAGTTACAGGCTCCTTCCGCTAAGAGGGGAAGAGCAGGGTTACCCGAGAAAAGGCAACCATGACACCAAAGATGTAAACGCGTGTCGGGAAGAACCTAAATTGCGCAGTGGACGGCTGATCCATCTTCACCCTAACTTGTAAATGACGTCTATAAATGTACTAAATGTTATATTTAGTTGATCTATCTTTTTGTATCCGTAACAAATTCGTTACGGAATTAGTTCACCAAGATAATAGTCATCTCTGAATTAGATTCTTCACAACGATCGGTTGTTGATCAAAGATGTTGAAATATCGATGTGGACATAAAAATATTTGCAATATTAATGTCTAAAAACATTCTACGGTATCTGAAGTATTTTATGATATCTTCACACTTGGGGCCTATAGAATCTGATACTTAAGGCTCAACTGTACGACTAGTTGAGCAGCAAGATAAGTAAAGACTCAAGTAAGCAAAAAGCCAATTTATATGGAAGCTGGACTGCTCCACTATGCCAAGTTGGGCAAGTCCATTATATGAATTCTGATTGGCTGCCAGTCGAGACTGAATAATTCTATATATAAATATTGCTTCATTCAAGCAATAATTATCTATAGAATATAGAATATTGGAGTCGGTAAGTGTTTATTTGATTCTATAGGAACGTTGCCAGATATAAAGGTTACTTGAGAATTCAACCCGGTAGTGACTGACGAAACGAGGACATTTTACCCGAAATTCGATATGGATTCCCGAGTCCGACATAAAAATTCCCGTGTTCGACGCACCAAATGAAGGTCGGGGGTTACATCGGTCGAAACGGTATGGGAACAACATCCAAGAAGACAACAGTTGTCTGAATAATCCAATTTCAAGTTTACGAATTTTTAAAATGAATTGTTTCAAAATCAAATTATGACGTACCGTCAACTAAAACAGTACAATTTAAAATAAATACAATTTAAAATAAATACAATTTAAAATAAATACACTTGAAAACACACAGGCGTTTTATTGATTTGAAGAATATTAACTGACAATTATTTTTACGTTAAGAAACCAGAAAATATTAATTGTTTTAAAAATAATTAAAAGTATACAATTAACTAAGTACATAAAGAATAGGGAGGATACTCGTTTTACTTAATTAAAGAAAATTTAGCTGACAGCGACAATTATTTTTACGGAAGAAGAAAGAGTTTTTTTTCTTAATACTATTGATCTTGAAAGACATTTATTATTTCAAAAGGAATATTATTATTATTATTAAGAGTAAATCAGATTGATGTAGAAAACACAGTGGAATTTCCAGGGGTCATTATTTATTGTTGTTCTAAAATTAATTATTATATTTGCGATTACAATTATATAATTTATATCTGATCTGTAAAATTGATTTGATTTGATTATTTGCATGTATTCGTCTATATCAAAAATGTAAAAAGCATCGGATAATTTCCACGCCGCCCCAAATAATTATAATAAAGGTCCCAGCACCCTGAGCATCTTTCCAGTAGAGGTCTGGTTAGTGCTCTCCTTCCAATCTCTTTCCATTCTCCTTGGCCCTTCATGACTATTTTATGTGGTATTAGCTTAGGGAGAGGCAGTTTATGAGATCGCTTGCAATTTTAGTGTCCTTAGGTTAATTATATATATATATATATATATATATATATTTTTTTTTTTAGAATAAGTAAAGGACCCCTTCCGAAGCAAGCATGAGCCGTATTAGCCCTAAGGAACGCACCCTCATTTAGAAAACATTATTTTTGCTTAAAAAACTCAAAACAGTGTAAAAAACAATACTTTAGTTTTTGTAAGTTTTAAGAAGTGTTTTTCGGCTAAAATTTGTTTTATTTATTTCAAAAAATCTCGGAAGGGTCAGTCTACACACACATAAAGTTTGGTGAGTTTAACTTTTATTTTGTGGAAGTTATTCAAATTCAAGTTATTCAAATTTAAAGATAGGACCCTTATTTTGGCCCACCCTGTGTATATATATATATATATATATATATATATATATATATATATATATATATATATAAATAAATATATACTCATCCATATACAGACTGTTCGCTGTATCACAGCTCATCAGTGCGGCTAGACAAGTTAGTGCCTCAAGCCGGGATTGAAACTCAACCGTCGAGCTGACGGTCGGCGATCCTACTCCTGCGCTATCATACGACACTGAGTGAATGTAAGTAATATCTCAATATAAACATTGCAAGTGCCGGGAGCTTAAATTAGTTTTACCTAATGAGCTATGCCTTAAAGCTAATGGCAAGAGAGAGAGAGAGAGAGAGAGAGAGAGAGAGAGAGAGAGAGAGAGAGAGAGAGAGAAATAATTTGCAATTCCGATAACTCCAAACAGTGTCAAACTAATCGTTTATTTTCATCTTAGAATTGTTTCATCTTAAAAAGAACTATACAAACAGACAGAATCTGAATTTTACAGTCAAAAACGATTCTTCAGATAATATAAACATTACATTTACAATGCAAAAAAAAACAACATAAAAATAGAGTAACAAAATGAGTCATGAGATCTTTTCGGCAAGCCGACGCCATATTTGTTCATAAAATCCGTTTGCAAAGTTTAAAAAGTTTACAGTTCTTTTTTAAAATTCAACAATTTTGAGTTTAAAATAAAGGATTAATTTAACACTGATTGGAATTGTCGGAAAACAATTAAGTGATCTCTGCTCTAAAAACAGATTATTATCGCAGGAATCAAAATATATATGTTCTAATGTTATACTTTCATATTTTCATTGTTCGGTCAGTACGATAATCCTTCAAGACTGAGGCAATTTTATTTTTTGACTGAGGCAAGTAAATAAGGACAGAAAGATCCAAGCCGTAATAATCCCAGCGCTTAATCTCCGGGGTCAAAATACATATTCTGTTCGGTCTCGGGAAGAAATCCTCCCACGCTTTACCTCCCGCTTTGGGTGGGAATGACGCGCCCTTGTTTGTAAGAAAGCGCTGAAGGAACTATACAGTTCTTAGTGTTACTAATCCAGTGCCTTTATTTTTTTTGGGGGGGGGAGGTGAATAGATGTTTCTCCGCATTAGAAACCGACCTTGTGTCAAACTTTACCGCGATGTGATTAGACAAGAAAAAAAGTAGCGATCTCTTTTGATTTAACGAGTCACAGCGAGCGGCTTAACATCTGAGGGACCCCGTGACACGCAAGCTGACCACGTGATCGTGTTTATGTCAGTTCTTTTCCTCTCTCTCTCTCTCTTTCTTCTTCTTCTTCTTCTTCTTCTTCTTCTTCTTCTTCTTCTTCTTCTTCTTCTTCTTCTTCTTCCCATTTTTTTATTATCTTCATCTTTTAACACGCGCTGCATCGATCCGGCTCGCCTCTCATCGCTGTCGGCTTTCTATTGTTACCAAAACCAATTCTTGATTGGCATCGGCCAGTCACCATGGCAACGGCATCACGTTACGCGAATGAAAGTGAGGATTTGTATTTTATGCTCGCTCTTATTGCCAGGGTGGATTGCATATTAAAATATGAAAACGCGACCGTGTGTCCGTGCGTGTGTGTGTTTGCCTATCTGTGTGTGCGTTCCTACGTGTGTGGCAGGGAGTGGGGCGTGGCTATTATCGATCAGCGACTTCATACCCGGACTTTTGTGATGGCCGTCCGTGTTGAATATCAGCTATTTTTAGCTAGAATAAAATTCCACCGTGCTTGGAATGAAATACATTTGTATTTAAATGGCCACTTAGCTTTTTGGCTAAGATCAAAGTGTAGTATCTGTTCCGATGTATACTATACCCTATAGACCGGTATCGTCTTGGCCTTCGGGGCTTGATTTCCGCCGGCCTATGGGTTTGTCCTGTGCAGTTCTAGGAGGTCCACCCTTCCAGGCTTTGCCTCCCCTCTTTGGGGAGGAGTAAGTTTATTGCTTACTGCCTGAGGCGACCCTACCGGGGAATGCCGACGGGGCTGCTCAGGCATTTTTGTAGGCCAGAGTGCTCAAATTCTCAGGCGCTGGCTTTTCAAATCCCACTTTCCCGATCCGATCTTGGGTCACATCTTACTGCTGTGGGAGGTAGATGCATAAATTGGCATTTGGGCTCAGATCAAAGTGTAGTATCTGTTCCGATGGATACTACACCCTATAAACCGGTGTCGTCTTGGTCATCGGGGCTTGATTTCCGCCGGTCTATGGGTTTGTCCTGTGCAGTTCTGGGAGGTCCACCCTCCGAGACTTTGTCTTCTCACCCTTTGAGAAGGGGTTAGTTTATTGCTAATCGCCTGAGCCGCCCCTACCAGGAATCTTTTGAGGGTCACAGGTGCTCTTTCTCTAGGGTGCTGACTTATCAAATCCCACTTTCCGACCTTGTGTCACATATTACTTTGTGGGGGGGGGGGTAGATAAATACCCGCATTCAACAGACAGCGAGTGATGCGAGCAAGAAACCCTTATTTGTTCGGGCTAAAACCACATATTCATGTTCGGTAGTAGATGCATAAATAGCAATAAAGCCATCAGCCGACAGGAAAGTAGTGATGTTAAAACGATTCAAAGTTGCTGCTTGAAGCCTACCAGCCTGAACAACCTGCATCTCCTCACTGGCATTGGCCCTTGAGATGTGGGGCAGGATGTTGCCAGCCGAGTAAAGGTCGCTGGGGCTATCACTGATGAACGCCATCTTCATGGACATTAACCAATGATACAACGACTGAAGTCAATGAGAAGCTTCCTCAGCTATGTCGAACCCCTAACAACATCGTAGGAAGAAACCAGACTACAGCTGTAGACAAGACGGCTATAGAATCACCACCCTCCTACTGACATGGAAATTCAACCCTGATGAAACCCTCCCTCCCGGTTCAGGTGTACCCTGTCTCCAGTGGAAAACACTTTACCGCCTGAGAACGGGAATGGGCGATCAAAATTGCTATGAGTATATTGGGCTACAGGACTGACACGGTCGTCTGTGAATGTGGAGGGGAAGACCATACGATGTAACACTGCCTTGTCTGCCTTCTGCTGCCCAACATGTGCAGCTTGAAAGATCTTACAGAGTACAACAATAATGCAAAGGACTGTGTTAAAACGTGGGGAACTGTTGTATGACCACATGACACTTCAAAGACGCGCAAAGAAGAACGCCACGTTGTTTTTTCTCTCTCTCTTATTACACGTCCAATTAATTACAAACGAACTGTCACTTTTGCAGTTCATTCGTGAATTCTAGCATATTTACTCCGACCTTAGCTCTAAAAGGACAGCAAGACAGTCTCATCAAGAGCTATATAACATACTAGACGTATATGTGACCCATTGGATCACAACCGCCATCATTGTTTATGGTACTTTGATTTTAATGTAAAACTCATAAACTGTGACATATCTTTAACCCTTAAATGCTTTATTTTTTTTATTGGTTTGAAAACAATTTTATCATCGTTGCTACTGATTAACTATTTAGCGGGTGCACTGATGCAACACCATACTAATACCTACTCACACTTACCAACAGGCTCGTTGCAGATGTGAAACAAGTTGCAGTTTGACACATTTTCGTTGAATATTTTATTAAATAGGCATTTTGTTTGAATGTGTCATATTTGAAACAAAAAATATTTAACGGTTAAGAAGACATTGAAATTCAGGGAATCTTCCTTAATTGGTCTCAAATTAAATGCAAATACTACAATATATACATCTGAATAATCAGTCTATGTTTTTTGGAGCATATTTTTGTAAATCCTTAATATAATAAAGTTTTCGCGTGTGTTTTTCTAACTACATCTTGTAATACTATTTATAATGAACGTACGTCGCTCATTAACTTTATTATGAGTATCGTATTAAAACAACATCTGTAAATAAATATAATAGTCGGTGATATTTAAAATCATGTCATCTTTTCAAACAGCATTCCGAGATTTACTTCAAGCATACAGACACAAAATGTCTATTATACTAAGGATTCTTCGTTATTTAAATCTTGGAAAGAAAGATAGAAATTCAATAATTTTAATCTGATTTGAAAATGCGCAAATCGATTGACGAAGAAGAGAAAATCGATATTTGCTTGATGAATCAATGTGATTTGTAAATTACCACGGCAATCGAAGTACGCACCCCTCTCTTCTGCCAACCTTACACCATTCCCGCCAACCGCTACCAGCTCATCTTTGAACGCCGAATGCAGAGGAGGTTAATTATTTCACACAATTAATTTATAATGCTTTTTTTATTTTTGGAATTGCTGCAGGTGTATCAAACTATTTAGTATAATCGTGTTAGATTTATAATATACTCGCATATATATATATATATATATATATATATATATATATATATATATATATATATATATATAGTAAGTTATGAAAATATATTTATGGCAATTAAGCTACACAGAGTCTCCCGCGTTTCATCCCCGGAGGGGAATCTTCATGCTAAACTGCACTTTAGCCTGAAGATTCCCTCCCGGAGATGAAAGGCGGGAGCCTCTGTGTAACTTAATTGCCATAAATATATTTTCATAGCTTACTACCTAGCTCTACTTACGTATCGAGCACTGTTGAAGTAAATACTGAAAATTGATACATAAAGAATTATATCTCCTTATACAATTTTATGTGGATACATGAAATAGTAATATATATATATATACATATATATATATATATATATATATATATATATATATATATATATAATTATTTCCACAATCAGACAACCCCGCAACTCACACAAACCGGAAGTTCTAGACTTGCGTTTTGTCCTCCTTTGGGCTCATCAGTAGAAACATATCCGTACTCAGGATTAGAAAACCGAGTCACTTGCATGCGAGGCGAGTACTCTGCTATTGAGCACATATAAGAAAGTCTATTAACTTACACAGATTAAGCAAACCACGGCGAAGGCCGACTGTGGAATATACCTACTCTTCTTAACAAGAGGTGTAGTCATCCAACTACTTAGAACCCAGGCCGATGTCTCACCAGTAGGAGTTTATACTCGCTAGGACGATGTCATCCAACAAGCTAACCCATCGAGGAAATATTAGATTTTTGAATGTGAGATGATATATATAATTATTTCCACAATTAGACAACGCCACAGTCCACACAAACCATGAAAGCCACAAACCGGAAGTCATAGACTATATATATATATATATATATTTATATATATATATATATATATATATATATATATGAGAGAATTTAATAACAAGCCGTATTACTACGGCTTAACTGCGAGATTCCAACTCCTTTGTTGTTGTCGAATCCTGTCCCTCTGTTCACTGTATCGCCCGCTGATTTGGCGTTTATAGAGTTAAATATCTTCCTAATTTCCATGCTAGTTGACGGTGGCCGAGGGGTAAGAAACTCGACTACGAGTCAGTGGCGACTTGGAAACCGGGTTCAACCTTTCCGACAGACGTGAATTAACATCCCTACACTGAAGATTGCGTAAACATGAAACATCAATGTCTGTAGGTAATAATAATTAAAATTTAATTTAAATTTATATATATATATATATATATATATATATATATATATATATATATATATATATATATATATATATATATACACAGAAAGTGGAAAAAATACTAAGAAAAAAGCTATGCTTCTATCGCCAGTAAAAACAATAACAAAATCTACGTAACATTATGACGATAAAAAATTGTACAGATACCGGCAAGGTGTTTGTGGTCTAATGTAAAAACGCCAGACTGCAAACATTAGTATCCTAGGTTCGATCTTTGCCCAAGTTAGCCATGCTGATGAAACACGTGCTCATGGATTCCTTTTATATGTACGTAAAAATAGTTCATATATATATATATATATATATATATCATTCTTTCCAATTATGATCTAAGGTTAAGATCGGATTCTAACTCTGCCTGATGAGATCTCAGTTTATAATAGCTGTTGGTCGATAACATCGACATGCCAGTGTCGCAGATTTTGTACACGTCTGTGTAAATAAAAATAATCATATATAAAAGCTCTATTTGATATTGAGCACTGTTTATAAGCCCGGTTGAATTTCTTTGGATTACTATCCTGTGGATGTTTTACCTGGATTATTATTATATATATATATATATATATATATATATATATATATATATATATATATATATATAATTAATCTTTCAATCAGAAGAGAAGCAGTTCTTCGGTAATGTGTTCCACAGGTAAGAAGCTTTCGCAATTCCATCTGCGCTACGCACATGTAGCATTCTGAATATTAAATTCGATCTGTCTTCGCCAGCCAGTGTCTGGTAGGGGCAGATCGCACAGAACAGCCAGTACTGTATGTTATGTTCGTTGCATCTGCAGATTTGTACTGACCCTCGGCTTTCAAGGTCACTAGGTAATGCAGCATATCTTCTACAAACTGCAATCCCCGACTTTAGAGGGAGATGCTTGATTCTCCAAAAGTAGCTTAATTGGTGTCCATATTTACTTGCCTCCCCACGAGTACAAAGTTAGAAACAACGTCGTTTTATTATGTGGGAAAAATCCAGTCTCTAAAGAAAGGGCAAACTAGATGGGACAATAATATGGAACCCCCTCCCTGCCCCCTGTTTCCCCGACAGTACTGACATGCAGAAATTTAAAATTAGCAGCGAGATGTCTGTTTACATCTCGCTGCGCAGATCCCAGTTTAGGTTGACCCCTCCCAACCTTCTCCCCTTTTCTTTCTTCTCAGTAGCCCATTACGTCTACAGTGGCGGCCTGCCTTGTTTGGGGTGGACTTCGTTAAAAAAAAATTTTTTTTAAATTGACTCAGTTTAGAAAGATGACTTCTTCTAAAATCGAACATAGAACAGATACTACATTTTGAGCATATCTCAAATATCAGCTGAGTTTAAGGACAATTACGTGAGCTCGTGCGGCTCATAACTTTGCTAGTGCGTAAAAATGTGCGCTTATTTGGACCTGTTTTCTCTATTGAATATGGAAACGCTTGGGGGGTTCGATAATACTACAATAACTAGGTTTTATTGTTTATCGATTCTTCAAATCTATTTTAACAAAGTGATTCCGATTGTTAATCAATAATCGCTAATATAATAATACGCGTTTCTGTCTGATCTATGATTATATAAAGTTATGTATGTGTATATGCTCATATATTTGTATGTACAGGATTCACTCCTAAACTAATCAGCAGATTGTTAGATGGATAACAAATTGCATCTAAAAATAATGTTTTCATATTTAAAGGGAAATCACTATTATACCCTAAAGTTGTCTCTTTTGGAAAATTACGTTTTATATATGAGTTATAGTCTAAAGTAATAAAACATCTCTATCCTACTTTTAACTAGATGAAAAGTATTTTGGTGTGTGAGATACACACCAAAATACCACATTTACTCTAGGGGGCCGCCTTTCTTAGGCTATTCCAAAATTAGTTTAATTTCTTAAATTTTTCATAAATATGGTAATATATACAGACATTCATTGGTGTATAATTAAGGGGAGGGCAGCAAAAACAGGTTTGTAACCCCCCCCCAAAAAAAAACCCTTTCTAAATATTAGACTGCCCATTGTTTTTTCGGATTTGTTCAAGATCGAAAACAAGCAGGTACTACGCTTTGATCTTAGCCCTAAGGCCGAGTATAAAGTAAGTATTTACTTGTCATTACTCCCAGATCCCCTCGGTAGTATTTATCAGCGTTCGATCTGTTGGTGAAATATGAAACTTCGTCCAATTGCTTGCATTGTATCATAATTTTATATTTCATATTTTAATCATTGTTTTCAGATTTGCATCATAAAGATAAACATAAGGTAGTCGTGATGTTAAATATTAGGAGAGTAGACCCACTAGTATATAAATTGGTTAGTTGAAAATAATATCATTAAAATATAATTTTTTTTATATTTAAATCGACCATTAAAATTCACTTCGAAATCGCATTCTTGAATTATTTATTAAAAAAAATGTCCTTGCATTCATATTTGACATGTTTATATTTGAATCCATTGTTTACGATTTATTTATTTTTGTAACAATATATGAGTGATAACATAAACCGAACTCATAATTAGTGATGGGACGATTCCAATATTTTGCCCGATTCCGATACAATTACTAATTCCGTTCTAAATACCCGATTCCGATACAATTACCGATTCCGATTCTTTTTAAATCTCTAAATATTTAGTTATAGAGTTGTTGTTTTTTTTTTACTTTTCAGATTACTTTTTAAAAAAACATGTAATATATGCATATATTTTCTCAAATATAACAATACACTTGTGGGATGGGGTTATCTATAGATTTAAGTTCAACTGGTGTTTAAAATCAATGACTATTTATTATTTTACCATTAGTACTAGCGATGGAAAAATTTTGTTTTATACAAAAATCAAACAAAAAAAAATTAAAAGAATCGTTTTTGGTTTCGAAAAATAGGTACAACTTTTTCCGATTCCGATACCCCAAAAAGTTCCGAGATTTTCGATTCCCGATTCCGATTAATCGTCCCAACACTACTCATAATGTAAGTAAAGTAAAGTGGTCAACTGTAGTCGAAGTCGACCCAAAGGTTACCCTTTAATTGGCTACTACACCGAGATGTAGGGGAGGGCGTCATTACTTTCATCTGGATTACTCCACTTACCCTTTATCTGCACTTTATAATGCTGAGTGTTTAGTAAAAAGCATCACGTACAATTTTTGAAGTATTTGGTGTGACTCGAACGAGGATTGAACCCTGGTCTTTCCTGCCCATTAGCGAATGCGAATACACATTGTGCAAAGATAGGCCGGACAGAATGAGTGAACATGGTCGTGTTTGTTTACATGCGTGTGGGTGAAAATGATAGACAATAAGCGAACGTGTCTTATATGAAAGTGAATAGCAAAAAGGTTCCGACCGTAAACGGTTGTGGAGAAGAGAAAATCCAGTGCGATTTTAGAGGCATTGTCTCTTCTCTCTAAAGCGAAACTCAGCAAATCATTCACGTTTGCGGTTGTGGCGAGAAAACAGACAAAGATGGCGGCCGAGTAATTAGGTTTGTGTCTTCTAACCGGAAGGTGGAATTTTCAAACATGGCCGACTGCTTAATTGAAAGAACAAACTAGAAGAGAGAGAGGGGAGGGGAGAGAGAGAGAGAGGGGGGGGGACTGAAAAAGTATAAGTGAAATAGAAGGAAGCGCTAAAAGAAAAATCGCAAGACTTATAAGTAGATAAAATGAAAGATTAAACGAAAGTAAAATATAATAAAGATATTAAAAAAATGCAAAAAAATAAAGAATAAAATATTTTAAAAAACAAATAAATAAATATATGAACGAAAAAAGAAAGTAAAATGAACAAAAAATAGATGATTTTGATAGAAGGAAAGTAGAGGGAAGGGTAAGAAAGAGAAAAAGAAAAAGAAAAGGGGAAAAGATAAGAAAGAGAGAGAGAGGGAGAGAGAGGGATGACAGAAGGGGGAGAAACTGAAAAAGTATAAGTGAAATAGAAAGAAAGCGCTAAAAGAAAAATCACAAGACTTATAAGTAGATAAAATGAAAGATTAAACGAAAGTAAAATATAATAAAGATATTTAAAAAAATGCAAAAAAAATAAAGAATAAAAAATTTAAAAAAACAAATAAATAAATATATAAACGAAGAAAGAAAAGAAAATGAACAAAAAATAGATGATTTTGATAGAAGGAAAGTAGAGGGAAGGGTAAGAAAGAGAAAAAGAAAAAGAAAAGGGGAAAAGATAAGAAAGAGAGATAAAAAGAAAAGAAAGAAAAGAGAAAAAGAAAAGAAAAAAGGAGAGAAAAAAATGAGATATATAAGTATAATAAAGACAGAATAAAGATAAAAGAAAGGAAGAAATAAAATGAGCCCCAAAAACTCAACCAAAAATGGAAACCGCTACGAAACAAAGAAACTTAGAAATTTGGTAAGCATGGCCACCTATCTATGCAAATCATTTTGGATCCCCGAGGGAACATGGCCGCCTCCACTGAAGTTGTATTACCTATAATTGGAATATTATTTGGACATAAATTATTCCGTATTATTTTTATTATCTGGATTACTATCCTCATCCTGGATATTATTCTCACAGCGTTTCGGCCGATGTAACCTCTGATATTTTTCCGGTTACTCCTTTCCGAACTTGTTAATCTTTATGTCGAACTCGGGAATCTATACCGAATTTCTAACTGTAAAATGATTTAATTAACACTTCTACCCAGTCATGGCTTAGGGGACGAGAACAATCTACCCCCGCGAATTAAGGTTCAGAATTAGGGGTTCAGAATTAAGGTTCAGAATTAAGGGGTTCAGAATTAAGGTTCAGAATTAAGGTTCAGAATTAAGGTTCAGAATTAAGGTTCAGAATTAAGGTTCAGAATTAAGGGGTTCATTTCAACATCCCTTGCAGATTCTCGAGTGCGACATAAAGATTTCTGAATTCCAAAAGAGGCCCCTGAAGAAGGCTGGAGGTTATATCGACCCAAACGTTGTGAGAATAACATCCAAGATGAGAATAATAGTCTAAATAAAAACAAGTCCTAAATTCCCATCTCAAACAGGCCCGGCGGGACAGTTATAAAAGTGGGGGGGGGGGCTCTCCTAAAAAGTGTGGGTGGGTGGGGGGGGGGGCTGGCCCACATTGCGCCCAGAATGCTAAATACGGGAATAAATTCAATATCTTGACTAAAAATGATCGTCCGATAGTGGGTGAGAGCTCGTTAGAAGCGGAATGGAATTCTCTTGGTGATAGAAAAAGAAAAATTCGAAATATTTCAATTTTTTCGCGTCTGGGCTCAAATTACCTTATTTGGGCAAACTGGGAAAAAATCACTGTTTGGGGCATATTTTTGTTTAAATTGACCGCCTGGTTATGGTTGAGGGCTCGTTAGAAGTGGAATGGAATACTCTTAGTGATAGATGAAGAAACATTAAAAAAAAAATTATTTTTTGGCGTCTGGGTCCAAACTACCATATTAGGCCATTTTGGACCAAAAATACCTTTTTTGATATAATTTAGACATGAAATGATCTTCTGATAGTGGTTGAGGTCTTGTTGGAAGCATATTAGCAAGTCGCTTCTGGTGAAAAAAGAACAAACAGTAATTTCAATTTTGGGGGGCCTGGGCCTAAATAACCATATTTGGTCATTTTGGGGCAAATACACCTTTTTGGACTTAATCTAGACATAAAATGATTTTCTGACACTGCTTGATGGTTCATTTGAAACATATTAGCAAGTCGCTTCTAGTAAAAATGACAAAATTCAAGAATCAATTGGTTTATCAAATATAGAGAATACATCAAGTTAAAAGTATTAACTGACAAGGTGCATATAAAAGTACAAAAGTAAAAAGTATAACAGTTTAAATGTATTAAGTATAAAAGTATAAATGTTTGTATTGGAATTGGAATAGCTCGTTGGAAGTGTATTAACAAGGCAGACTTGCATTGTTTCTCTGTTCTTCACTTCAAATTGCGTTCATTGGACTTTGCTAAAAAGATACTGTATCGGTTGTTCTGTGGACAGAAGGACTGGAGGAAGGATGGAATGAATAACTTTGGATATTATGCGGATCCTCAACAATGCGAAAAAAGAATGTATCGATGCAATCCGAAAAATAACCGGTATGTTAATGGATGCACCATGTGCGAGTGGAGGAAATACAAATAATGGTCCGCTTTGAAACAGATTTTTCAGCCCTCAAAATCGCTTTTACATATGTTCTCTCATCCGTAACAGTGTGGATCGCGAAAATTTTGAAACGTTCATGGGTAATACCAACATCATCCTGGCTATCACCTAGTCTGTCACAAACTAATGTATGCATGTGGAAGCATTGAACACCTTGGGCATCGAGATAATGCTTCATCTCAGAATTGCCTTCGTCGATGAGAAGGCTAAACCATGGATTATGATAATCCCGAGCTACCATCAAATGTGTAGGCATAGTTCAAGTGGAATAACGGTAACTCGATAGCAAAATGGAGTGAGAGTCCAGTAGAGTCGTTGAACAAGCACGTTCGGTCTTTCCTAAGTGGTCCAGCTGCATTGTCTCGGCAACTGTCCATCAAGGACAATATTCATGATATACTTCGACGAATCTTAATGATGTCTCACCCTGAAATCGCTTCACGACGCCCCGACCTTACTGTAATATTTGTGATGAAACTTGACACACAGCAAGGTCAATCAAACATACCAAGTCGACTGCTTCAACTATGAAACAAGCTCAAATAGATTCATTGTATTATTGACAAGTTTACTTATGTTTGTTCGTTCATTGAACATTTTCTGAAAAGTTTTACTTAAATACCGGAAAATTTAAATTTTACTTGAATAATAAAGAATTTTCGAGAAAATACTGTGTTTGACTCCTTCATACCTTTCGATTGGTCTCTTTTTAATGATAATGTGTATAAAATCGATTTTGTAGCACACCAGGTCCTCACAGTGAGAAATTATGAGAACGTTTTCAAAAATTATGATTTTTCTGAAAAATTTGGGGAAAATTGACGGGAATTATGTGTTCTGAATAATTCACTCCTACCCGACTTCAAGTTAATTTTTTTTTTAATTAAATGCAATCAAAGGCTTTTTCTTTCTACATATTCAGAAAAGGGATAAAAAAATGCTTTCAGATAGATGGAAACAGAATTTTTCCATCTTGTTTCTGTTGATGACTGTAAAGTGGGGGGGGGGCAAGTAAAAAAGTGAGGGGGCTTGTGCTCCCAGGTGCCGCCGTCCATGTCAAAAATTCTGAAGCAAGAATTTTGCTGATCAGCAAAATTGGATCACATTTTGCTCCTCTTAAGACGTTTACAGACGAGCCGTAAGTTTATAACTTCAATAATGTACGCTTTATTTTCTTACCTGTTTTTGTTTTTGTTTTTGTTTCATCAATTTGAAGTATTTAGGGGTCCAATATCCAACGCTGTTAAAAGGGGTTACTAAAAATGGTAATCGTTTTATTTTGATGTGATTTAAACTGAATTATAAAAAAAACCAACAACATAATTATAAGATTGAATTTTCAAAGTTTGTGAAAATACCAATACTTTTTAAACAATGTATGATGTGCGTAAATAAATTGTTTTTTTAATGGTTTCTTTTTTTCTTATTTACACCAATAGAAGGAAACTAATTGTATTTACCAGAGTGCGAAGGGCAAATATTCCCAATGCGTCAGAAGAGATCCCCCCATTCTAACATGTATATGCAAATTGGAGTCATTAAAATAGTTATTATTATTTACTCACTAGGAGTTATCACACTGGTCATCGTCAGTGGTTGCCCACTGCCGACAACCTGTGGTATTCCCTGGAGTCCGAGTGACAACAAGTCTCCTCAGGCCTCCAGTATGCTCCACCTCTTTTCGTTCATCACCGCTGATGACCTTGCGGTAATCGCAACAGCCACCTACCAACGATTTCCCGCTGATAATGGTCATTGGTCCCCTCTGGGGCCCGAGTGGCAACAAGCCTTCCCAAGGTCCCAGAGCTGTCCGCGCTCTTCCAGTGGAGGTCTGGTTTGCGCTTTCCCTCCTCGACACTCTGTCCATAATTTTTGTGGCGTCAGCCTATGCTTGCGCCTCATTCGTGCGGTTGATTATTATTATTATTATTATTATTATTATTATTATTATTATTATTATTATTATTATTATTATTATTATTATTTATTTATTTCTGCTGACTAGGAGTTATCACAGAAGGTATCGTCAGTGATTACTCGCCGCCAACAACCGGTGGTGTTCCCTGGAGTCTGAGTGACAACAAGCCTTCCCAGATTTCCAGTACTCTCCATCTCTTTTCGATCACCACCGGAAATAGCCTTGCGGTATTGCAACACCCGCTTACCATTGATTTCTCGCTGGAAACGACCATTGGTCTCCCCTGGGATTTGGGTGGCAATCAGCCTCCCCAAGGTCCCAGCATTCTCCGCACTCTTCCAGTGGAGGTCTGGGTAGTGTTTATTATTATTATTTTTAGTAGTAGTAGTAGTAGTAGTAGTAGTAGTAGTAGTAGTAGTAGTAGTAGTATTAACTTGGAATTGTCGCACTTGCCGTGACCAATTATTTGTCGTTAATGACGACTGGTAGTTATTTCCTGGAATGTGTGTCCATTAAAATTCCAGTACTCGTCGTTCCTTTTCAGTTGAAATCAACCGTTTTTATTTACTGTATCAAATAATTTATTTGTTAAATATCGTCCCAATTCTAGAGTCGCTAAACGTTCATGACGTCATCACTGCATCTCGGCAACTTGGCATGAACGTATAATTTATTTTGAGAATTGTTTGTTGTTCGGTAGAAATTGAACGTTTAATTGATTTTGAGAATTCTGTTTGTTGTTCGGTAGAAATTGAGCGTTTAATTGATTTTGAGAATTCTGTTTGTTGTTCGGTAGAAATTGAGCGTTTAATTGATTTTGAGAATTTGTTCGGTAGAAATTGAGCGTTTAATTGATTTTGAGAATTCTGTGTGTTGTTCGGTAGAAATTGAGCGTTTAATTGATTTTGAGAATTCTGTTTGTTGTTCGGTAGAAATTGAACGTTTAATTGATTTTGAGAATTCTGTTTGTTGTTCGGTAGAAATTGAACGTTTAATTGATTTTGAGAATTCTGTTTGTTGTTCAGTAGAAATTGAACGTTTAATTGATTTTGAGAATTCTGTTTGTTGTTCGGTAGAAATTGAACGTTTAATTGATTTTGAGAATTCTGTTTGTTGTTCGGTAGAAATTGAACGTTTAATTAATTTTGAGAATTCTGTTTGTTGTTCGGTAGAAATTGAACGTTTAATTAATTTTGAGAATTCTGTTTGTTGTTCGGTAGAAATTGAACGTTTAATTGATTTTGAGAATTCTGTTTGCTGTTCGGTAGAAATTGAACGTTTAATTGATTTTGAGAATTCTGTTTGTTGTTCGGTAGAAATTGAGCGTTTAATTGATTTTGAGAATTTTGTTTGTTGTTCGGTAGAAACTGAACGTTTAATTAATTTTGAGAATTCTGTTTGTTGTTCGGTAGAAATTGAACGTTTAATTAATTTTGAGAATTATGTTTGTTGTTCGGTAGAAATTGAACGTTTAATTAATTTTGAGAATTATGTTTGTTGTTCGGTAGAAATTGAACGTTTAATTGAGTTTGAGAATTCTGTTTGTTGTTCGGTAGAAATTGAACGTTTATTTGATTTTGAGAATTATGTTTCTTGTTCGATAGAAATCGAGCGTTTAATTGATTTTGAGAATTCTGTTTGTTGTTCGGTAGAAATTGAACGTTTAATTGATTTTGAGAATTCTGTTTGTTTTTCAGTAGAAATTGAACGTTTAATTGATTTTGAGAATTCTGTTTGTTGTTCGGTAGAAATTGAACGTTTAATTGATTTTGAGAATTCTGTTTGTTGTTCGGTAGAAATTGAACGTTTATTTGATTTTGAGAATTATGTTTCTTGTTCGATAGAAATTGAGCGTTTAATTGATTTTGAGAATTCTGTTTGTTGTTCGGTAGAAATTGAGCGTTTAATTGATTTTGAGAATTCTGTTTGTTGTTCGGTAGAAATCGAGCGTTTAATTGATTTTGAGAATTCTGTTTGTTGTTCGGTAGAAATTGAACGTTTAATTGATTTTGAGAATTCTGTTTGTTTTTCAGTAGAAATTGAACGTTTAATTGATTTTGAGAATTCTGTTTGTTGTTCAGTAGAAATTGAACGTTTAATTGATTTTGAGAATTCTGTTTGTTTTTCAGTAGAAATTGAACGTTGTTTATAATCAGTCGTGATGTTGTTGTTGTTGTTTTGTTTTTGTTTTATGTTGTTTTTTGCAGACACGTATGTATACACAGCCGATATTCTACATCGTCTGTAGTCTTTGTTATTTAATTTCTAAGGAAAAAACGTCTTCGGATTGCTATCGATTGAGCATCGAATTTTCAGATTATCAAATATCATTGTCTTTAAATCGGCGGACGGAACTAGAAGCGAGTTACTATCGGGAAAGAGAGACGAATAAAAAAAATGTAATAATTAAATAAAACAACTCTTCTTCTTCCTCTTCTTCTTCTTGCATGTTGACGAAAGCCAGCTCGAGACGCAAAGAGAGACGGCGTGCTGATTACGTTACTAATACAGAGAAGGGGCACATGTCTACGTTTTACGGCTCTTTGTGGCAAGACAGCTGAGTGAATAAATAATTAATGTCTCTCTTTCTCTCTCTCTCTCTTTCTTTTTCTTTCTTATTCTCTATCTCCCTCTCTTTCTCTTTCTCTATCTCTATCTCTCTCTCTTTCTCTTTCTCTCTCTCTCTATCTCCCTCTCTTTCTCTTTCTCTTTCTCTCTCTCTGTCCCTCTCTTTCTCTCTCTCTATCTCTCTCTTTCTCTCTCTATATCTCCCTCTCTTTCTCTCTCGCTATCTCCCTCTCTTTCTCTTTCTCTCTTTCTATCTCCCTCTCTTTCTCTTTCTCTCTCTGTCCCTCTCTTTCTCTCTCTCTATCTCTCTCTTTCTCTTTCTCTCTATCTCCCTCTTTCTCTTTCTCTCTCTCTATCTCCCTCTCTTTCTCTTTCTCTCTCTCTATCTTTCTCTCTTTCTCTTTCTCTCTCTCTCTGTCCCTCTCTTTCTCTCTCTCTATCTCTCTCTTTCTCGTTCTCTCTATCTCCCTCTCTTTCTCTTTCTCTCTCTCTATCTCCCTCTCTTTCTCTTTCTCTCTCTCTATCTTTCTCTCTTTCTCTTTCTCTCTCTCTGTCCCTCTCTTTTTCTCTCTCTATCTCTCTCTTTCTCTTTCTCTCTATCTCCCTCTCTTTCTCTTTCTCTCTCTCTTTCTCTCTCTCTATCTCCCTCTCTTTCTCTTTCTCTCTCTCTCTATCTCCCTCTCTCTCTCTTTGTTGTTTTGTGATAAACATTTATTTTACGAGCTATAGAAAAGTTACAAATAATATTTTCCAACTATATAAACATGCACATAATAAAAAAACCATTAAAATGAATATGGAAATATAATGAAGATTGTGTGTCTGTAATCAAAATACAATCAACATTCTCACAGATATATTTATTAATATAAAGTAAGATATGTGCATATGTTTATTCATTTGTATGTACAGAATACACCCCTAAAATAATTAATGGAGCACTATGAATTTTGAAACATCGCTGGGAGGCGTAAAGAATCGCAATGTGTGCTATATTTAGTTTGATCTGTTATGCAATAGTAAGAAAAAAGGAGTAGACTCACTTCGTAAAACTTAAGATACCTCCCAATTTTTGTGAAATTTTAACAATATTAATAAGACATAGATTAATATATACTCCCCAATTTCAGTGTATTCGGACTATTTTAAAGGGTTTAATACACACTTAATATGAGCACAAGCATCCATATGAAAATTAAAATATTTCAGATTCTAATTGAATTTGATCTATAGTAAGGATACACCAGTTAAGTAAGTTCCCCTGAATTTAAATTTAATCCATAGTCAAGAGACACCAGCTAAGTAAACTCCCCTGAATTTGAATTTGATCCATAGTCAGGAAGCAACAGTTTAGTCAAATCCCCTGAATTTAAATTTGATCTATAGTCAGGAGACAACAGTTTAGTACAAATCCCCTCAATTTAAATTTGATCTATAGTCAGGAGACACAAGTTAAGTAAGATTCCCAAAGTTTTAATTTGATCCATTGCCAGGAGACACCAGTTAAGTAAGATTCCTTGAATTTGAATTTGATCTATAGTCCGGAGACACTAGTTAAGTAAGATTCCCTGAATTTGAATTTGATCTATAGTCAGGAGACACAAGTTAAGTAAGATTCCCTGAATTTGAATTTGTATCCATAGTCAAGAGACACCAGTTAAGAAAGATTCCCTGAATTTGAATTTGGTCTATAGTCAGGAGACACCAGTTAAGTAAGATTCCCTGAATTTGAATTTGATCCATAGTCAGGAGACACAAGTTAAGTAAGATTCCCTGAATTTGAATTTGATCCATAGTCAGGAGACACAAGTTAAATAAGATTCCCTGAATTTGAATTTGATCTATAGTCAGGAGACATACTAGCAGAATACTAGCAGAAATATGCGCTCCGGTCGCACAGATGTACTAATTAATAATACGAATCAGGGAGATTGTGTTTAATTTGATTTAGACAATTACAAATATCGTAGAATTGTGAAAAAGATTAATTTCCTGATGAACGTTTAGAAACTTTGAAGACATTAATGTTCGTTTTATTCAGAGATTGACAGTCTTATATAGTTACAAGATAACAGGATCGTTACCTCCGCCATGGAGGTTATGTTTTCGTGCGAGTTTTTATTTTTAAATTGTATAACTATGTTTGCCTACAGCGTAACGTCTATATCGCTTCACCGATCATCACCAAACTGGTTCAAGATATCGGTCATGAGCTAACTTAGAACTGATCTAATTTTGGCATATATAATTGAAAGGTAAATGTCAAAGTCACTCTTTTAGCGATAACTTCCGTTCTCTTCATCGTAGAGCCTCGCTATGAAACCCATATTGTAGCCAATTACACGGAGCTTGACATTTTGCATTGATTTTTGAAAAGCTGGTTCAAGGTTGAAATTTTGACAGAATTTCAACTTCTGATTTTACCAAATTTGATGTATAGATCTGATGCTTTCTCATTACCGTAAGCACCACGCAAAATTAAATCCTGAATAGATAAATAGCTTTTTTTACTTTCCATGGCATGACTTCGGGAATATTTTATACAATATGAAGGAGTAAGGGCTAGGATAAACTTTGACTCATCCTTACGTTGTCAGGCGTAGGTATGCAGTCTCACAATTGCTTCATGTGAATACATAAAATTAGGCACAAGGTAATTTATTTATGGATGGCGTGTCTATTAGTCTTTCAATTGGTCAGTTTTTGTCTTAACCAATTAATTTATGAGATCAATAGAGTTAGTTACTGTTGTAGACCCGTGCTAGGGGTCACAAAGATAACAACCACAAATTGTGACAGGTTAAAATATACAATGTATTTATTCATAGCAATACAGTAACGCCACTAAATGTGGTAGGAGATGACCGGATTCCTACCATGCGGTAAAACATGAATAGGAATGTCCTCTATATTTAACACCTACCCACTATAGGAGTATGTGACACAAGGTCGGAAAGTGGGATTTGAAAAGCCAGCGCCCGAGAGGTGAGCGCTTTAGCCACTAAAAATTGCCTGGGCAGCCCCGTCGGCATTCCCCGGTAGGGGCGCCTCAGGCAGTAAGCTATAAACTTACTCCTCCCCAAAGAGGAGAGGCAA
>OY744534.1:81409662-81422162 GCA_963556195.1 Sepiola atlantica | reverse complement strand
TATATATATATATATATATATATATATAAAGTGGTGTACTAAAAGCGAACTTTTAGGAAAGGTAAAACCTATTGTGAAGAGTATACAGTTCAATATCCAGGATAGAGCCCAGGAAGTATTTTTAATGGCGAATATTTTCCACCTCACTCTTTACTGAGCCTGCCTGCATCCACGAGCGTACCTCTTATTGGACTTTTTACCCTTTGGATTTTCTATTTTCGCCGCACCTGAAGTTGTGGCTTCTTGGAATTTAACATTGAATCCTCTCTCACAACCTCTCGTGCCTTTTAACGACCTACCTATCTACATCTCATTCTCTCCGCTGGACTTTTCGACACCGGACTTTTTAGCAATCGGACATTTGCTTGCATTCGGGCAGAGTTTTGCCCTGTGTTTCTTTCCCTACAACTTTTATTTTATTTTTTCAAATTTTAAATCTTGGCCTTTGCCAACTTATCTATCCCAGCGACTTCCTCTGATGATAAGATTTTGATCTTTGAAAAGCCTGGCTTAAGGAAAATTTAACTTGAATAAATTGCCTTTTTGCGGAATATACCTTGCTCTGAGCAATTGAATTGAATTTTGATTTGGCTTTTGCTTCTCTAATTCCTTTCTTCTTCATATATATATATATATATATATATATATATATATATATATATATATATATATTCGAGCAGAACAGGCTAAAGGGTCATTTTTTGGTCTCTGTGGGTCGGAGAGAGAGATAAGCATCTGCGCCCTAAGCTGAAGACAAAAAAAAAGGAAAATGCAGTTTAAATTCCCAGAGAAACTAACTAAATCCAAAATAGTGTAGACTTAACATTTGTTGGAAAATTCATAAATAAATAATATATAATAGTAAGTAAATAAAATAAAAAGGGGATTAAGTATCTAACAGTGAAACAAAAGCAGGAGACCTTAACGTAAGCATCTAATATTAACACGGGGATCATCAGCTGTTTACCATGTAACTGTTTCGGAGATTTAAAAACAGGACAGGCTAAAAGGTCATTTTTTGGTCTCTTTTGGTGGGACAGACAGATAAACACCTGCGCCATGAGCTGAAGAACTGTTTGTGTTCCTGTGAACATGTGGTTTGATTCGGTCGGGCTCAGGTTTTGTTTCGAAAGAAAACTCTTTAGTTACAGCAGATACTGAGACCACATTATTGACACTCGAACCATTGTTTAAACCAATCCCAGAATTCGGACGAAGTTAACGAGTTGACGATGACGACCTGTGCGGTTGATGCACACCAACACAAGGTCACACGTCAACGTCCATGGATGTTTACATGTCAGGTAAATGGACATTTCTCTACATGGAAATGCCTTCATGGTTTTATTTAGATGTCTGAATCAGAGACTAACATTGATTACATGTCTCAATGATAGCTTTTGATTTTAAAAAAATAATTTTTTTAACACAGTTCACCCCAAACAAGGCAGGCCGCCACTGTAGACGTAAGGGGCTACAGAAAAAAAAGGGAGAACGTTGTGGGTCAACCTTAATTGGGATCTGCGCAGCGAGATGTCTGTTTACATTAGTTTTAAATTTCTGAATGTCTGTACTGTCGGGGAAACAGGGGGCAGGGATGGAGTTCCAGAGAGCAGCAGCACAAGGAAAGAAGCTATTTGTAGTAGAAAGCTCTCCGACATCTGATTTTTGACAGCTTTCGGTGGTTCGTTCCTGTCCTGTTCATGGAAACTGTAAGTTGCTTTTGAAACGACCTTTCAGTCCGCTTCGCCATTTTCCCCGGTGTGAATGATAGTTATGTATTTTGATAAACTTACGTGTCACGGGATTGCAAACGTTTCCTAATTTCATGAAGACAGCTTCAAATGAAATTAGAAAAATTCGCGTCAACACTGCAACACATTTGCAGCAAGAACTCGTCCCTCTACCACAACGAAAACCATTTTTTCTTTCTTCCTCCATCTTCCTTAGAATCACGCGAGAATTTACATGAGCATAATTCCATGGAATTATTTCCCTTCCGACTACAACATGGTCGTGTTCAAATATAATATCAACTAATAATTGTCATAAACCCTCCTCATACGTCGTAAAAGTTTGTTCATTCCAGTCATCCTGTTCGCATAATATTCTTCATCGTTGGACTGAGAATCAATCCATCACATTAACGCTTATCCTCGAGTGGCTTTTAGCTTTGATGACTGCTGACCAATTAGAAAATAATATAAGTTGAATAAAAGAGAGTAGCGCTTTTCAAACTTTTACTGATTACTTATGAATTACGCATTTTCAACATTGTTTTATAAAAATAATGGGGTCGAACAAGCACCCCCCCCCCCTAAGTAATGTCTCTAACATTGTATCAATAGCAAGAGGCAGTCAGTTAAGACATCCTCACCAATGAGGGAAACCCAATCACTTCTGAGGGAATTCGAATCAGGCGAGGTTACTGTTATCGACCTTGAATGGTCAATAGTTTCTCGCCACATTTTTACATTAGGTTAATTTTGTATCATTTGCATCCCTCGTAAGTAGACAGGCACATAACAAGATTGAATTGCATTGTTAGCAATACATCTCAATAGTAGCAGCTAAAACAACAACAGCAACAAAATCAACAACAACAATAATAATAATAATAATAATAATAATAATAATAATAATAATAATAATAATAATAATAATAATAATAACAATAATAATAATAATAATAATAATAATAATAATAATAATAATAATAACAATAATAATAATAATAATAATAATAATAATCAGGAAATTAATAAGAATAATTAGAATAATAACAATAATAACAATAATAACAATAATAACAGCAACAAAAAGCACATAAGTCAGTCGAGAGACTGTATATTTCTGCCTAAGTATATCTGGGCCTTACTTCTCCATATTGTATGAAGTATTTCCAAAGTCTTATCTGGGCCTTACTTCTCCATATTGTATGAAGTATTTCCAAAGTCTTATCTGGGCCTTACTTCTCCATATTGTATGAAGTATTTCCAAAGTCTTATCTGGGCCTTACTTCTCCATATTGTATGAAGTATTTCCAAAGTCTTATCTGGGCCTTACTTCTCCACATTGTATGAAGTATTTCCAAAGTCTTATCTGGGCCTTACTTCTCCACATTGTATGAAGTATTTCCAAAGTCTTATCTGGGCCTTACTTCTCCATATTGTATGAAGTATTTCCAAAGTCTTATCTGGGCCTTACTTCTCCATATTGTATGAAGTATTTCCAAAGTCTTATCTGGGCCTTACTTCTCCATATTGTATGAAGTATTTCCAAAGTCTTATCTGGGCCTTACTTCTCCATATTGTATGAAGTATTTCCAAAGTCTTATCTGGGCCTTACTTCTCCATATTGTATGAAGTATTTCCAAAGTCTTATCTGGGCCTTACTTCTCCATATTGTATGAAGTATTTCCAAAGTCTTATCTGGGCCTTACTTCTCCATATTGTATGAAGTATTTCCAAAGTCTTATCTGGGCCTTACTTCTCCATATTGTATGAAGTATTTCCAAAGTCTTATCTGGGCCTTACTTCTCCATATTGTATGAAGTATTTCCAAAGTCTTATCTGGGCCTTACTTCTCCATATTGTATGAAGTATTTCCAAAGTCTTATCTGGGCCTTACTTCTCCATATTGTATGAAGTATTTCCAAAGTCTTATCTGGGCCTTACTTCTCCATATTGTATGAAGTATTTCCAAAGTCTTATCTTGGCCTTACTTCTCCATATTGTATGAAGTATTTCCAAAGTCTTATCTGGGCCTTACTTCTCCATATTGTATGAAGTATTTCCAAAGTCAGGCCATGAAAACGTTGATGATTAAAAGTAAGATTCATCTGATCAGGCTAAAATGTTGCATGGTTGTTACTGTTATCAAAGAGAATCGGATCGATACATTAAAGTAAAAAAAAAAAATCGGAAATTGAAATTCTGTCAAAGATTCGACTTTGGCTGAACATTTTCTAGTTCAGGTGTTAATAAGTGATGTACAGAACCGAAGTTATCGTCAAAAATGCGATTTTCACCTTTTCCATTATCTTCACGTTTACCTTTGACCTTGAAAACGCAACAGATCAAATACATCAAATTTGGTAAAATCAGAAGTTGAAATTATGTCAAAATTTCAACTTTGAACCAGCTTTTCAAAAATCAATGCAGAATGCCAAGCTTCTTGTAATTGGCTACAATATGGACTCTATAGCGAGGCTCTACGATGAAGAGAACGGAAGTTATCGCTAAAAGAGTGACTTTGACCTTTACCTTTGACCTAAATATTCCAAAATGAAAGCAGTTCTTAGAGCATGAACGATATTTTGACCAAGTTTGGTGATGATTGGTCAAGCGATATGGACGTTAGGCTGTGCACTAACAATCATGGTCGCAAACCCAACCGGAAACAAACTACTACTACTACTACTACTACTAACAATAACAATAATAATAACAACAATAATAATAATAATAATAATAATAATAATAATAATAATAATAATAATAATAATAATAATATTAAAGAAAATATTTATAACACTGCTGAAAACAGCCGAAATTTCAATGAAAATGCTATAGTGCGGAAACCAACGCACATAGATGACACTGACCAGCCGCTGTTTAGTTGGAATAGAATAGTGCTACGTAAAAGGATATAGAAATATTGATAGAATATACTAACATAAAATAGTCATGAAGAGTCTGAGAGAATAGAAAGACCGAGGTGTGAAGGCTCCATTCTGACATCCAATGGAAGGGCACGGAGAATACTGGTAAGACTCATTCTTACTCATATTCTAGAGAAAGCCAACAACCGTTTTCAACGAGAATCCGATGGTAAACGGATCTTGGGGAAAACTTTTTTGTTTGTAGGATTTAATAATCTGCAAGACGGTTTATTAACGAAGTTTGTTCTGTGGTTTTTTCAGCGTAATAAACGCCTTTGACAAAACTATCCACGTTAATTTATTATCTAATTTCAGGTTTTTTGTTCGCCATTTTAAAAATAAAATTCCGTAACTTCGTTGTTCATTAGTTTGTTACGCATAATTCTGTCGAGTTTGTAAATCTTTCCTGATTAATTTGTCCTCATCAGTATTTTTGACGAGTTGTTCATCTTTTTTTTTATGTGTTTCTCAATTTCTTTTTGGAAATGTTTATTTACTTTTCTCAATTTCTTTTTGGAAATGTTTATTTACTTTTCTCAATTCTAAAATCTTTATTACATTCATTAGTTCATTTTCGAATTCTGCTAATTTGTTCATTTTTGGTGGACATTTTTTTCTTTTTGGTTTTAAATCCGAATTTATTGCTCGCATTTCGGTTGTTGCAATTATTATCGTTAAACCTAAAGTGGAATACGTTCCATCGTATCTGATTTCATATTTTTTCTATTTTCTCAAGTTATTTAATTTCATTATAAGAGGCTAAAGATTGTTTCCCAAAGAGAACATTTTTTTCACCGCTTGTATGTCCCCTTACGAAGATTAAAATCAATATATGATCCTACTAAACCGTATGTCTAGAATTCTTATTCCGATTTTGACAATTTTAGAACATGAATAAGGTGTAAGCTTTACGCTTAATAAGAAATTGAAATTCAGGGAATTTTGTTTAATTTGTGTTTAATGACTATGAATCAAGCTTACGAATTTTAAAATCAATATATGATGCTACTAAAACTTATATCTAGAATACTTATTCCAATTTTGACTAAAATCCATTACATAATTTAGATTTACGCTTAATAAGAAATTGAAATTCAGGGAATCGTGCTTAATTTGTGTCTAATAACTATGGATCAAACTTACGCAGATCAAAATCAATATATGATGCTACTAAACCTTATGTCTAGAATCCTTATTTCAATTTTGACTAAAATCCATCACATTATTTTGATTTTAGCGTATTAGTTAAGTTTTAGATGTACGCTTAATAAGAAATTGAAATTCAGGGAATCTTGCATAATTTGTGTCTAAAAACTATGGATCAAATTTAATGCAAATCTGAAATATTTGAATTTTCAAATGATAAATTATGCCCATGTTATGCCTCTTAAAAACACTTTAAAATACTTCAAAGAAACTAAAATTTGGTGAATATTTATTAAATTGATGTCTAATACTTATCGGTAAAATTTCACGAAGATCGAAGGAATCTTAAATTTCCGAAGGGTTTCCTCCCCGTTTTGCCTCCTTTGCATTAAACTAAATATAACCTATATTACCCACCTTTACGAATAGTAGACGTGTATTAAAATTCATAATGATTTCTTAGTAGTTTCAGAGTGAATCCTGTACATACAAATACATACAGATATACCTTGTTTTACAAATTCTTCAATTGTACTTCGATGAATTGGCTACTCTGGTGCCCCCCTCGACGTAAGTTCACTAGACCAACTCGACAATCAACTAAATCTCATCATTCACTGTGGACGCCCCCAGATGCCGGAGAGCTTTCTACTCAAATAGCTTCTTTCCTCGTGCTGCTGGCCTCTGGAATTCCCTCCATGCCCCCTGTTTCCCCGACAGTACTGACATGCAGACATTTAAAACTAATGTAAAGAGACATCTCGCTGCGCAGATCCCAATTAAGGTTACGCCCCCCCCCCCCCAAAAAAAACCTCCCTTTTTTTTCTTTTTTTTTTTAGTAGTCCCTTACGTCTACAGTGGCGGCCTGCCTTGTTTGGGGTGAACTATGTTAAAAAAAAATACTATACATACCTAACTTTGTATAAATAGAAATTACTATAAACCGGCATGTCTTTTAATTGGTAGTCTATATTCACCTCTTCTATGGTCGTTAGGGTTAGGGTTTTAAGTACAGATCCTGAATGTTAATACAAACACTGCTAGTAGAGTTCAACCGATTTTATCAGGAACGATATTGGTTCGTATTGAAATGCTGTTTTAGTCGACAGGACGACGTAATTTGATTTTGTAACAATTCATTTTTAAATGAGAAAAGTCGGTATTTGTTTACCTTAGCGACATTATATTAATCACCAATCCTCATATTTGCTAATCGGACAATCTAATTCGTTTAAATGTGTATAAAAAACGTACAAACATGAACTGCCTTGGTGTATCATTATATAAACCAGCGAGACCCGTGGAAATGCCACGGTTGTATCATTCTGTAATGTAGTTTCAGAATATATCTGGCTATGGGGTTCTATCTCTAAAACCCTTGTAGGGGTCTGTGATATATGTCCATTCTATAGATGTCCGACGCGAATGCAGACTCGCAATATTATTGTACTATCTTCGTTACGCGTACTGAATACCTGGGTGTGTGCCGGGTTCAAATCCAGTTCGTTCCACAGAAACACTTTCATCAAAACCAACACCTGACCTTGTGTCTAACCATCTAGAGAGGAGGTAAATAAAATAATAGCATTAATAATTATTATTATTATCAATAATAATAATAATAATAATAATATTAATAATAATAATAATAATAATAATAATAATAATATTAATAATAATAATAATAATAATAATAATAATAATAATACAGAAATAAAGAGATTTATTATTTTTAGTTCTGCAAGAAGAATGTCTTGAAAAATATGTCACAATTTATGAACTTTTTAAATGAACTCAAAGTAGAATGGTTGTGACTCAACGGCTCACAGATAAATCGTCTAAATTGTATAAATAATTCCAAATGAGTGTTTCTAAACGAGTTTGAATTAAATTATTTTGTATACTCCTCTCTATCTATTTCGACATTATGTAGAGTTTAAATTCTCTTCATTCCCATGTTTATTGACGGTGGCCTAGGGGTTTAATACCAGGCTGCAGAGTCAAAGGTGACTTTGAAACTAGGTTCAAATACTCCGACCGACAGTAATTAGCATCTCCTACACTGAAGATTGCATAAGCATGAAACACTAGTGTCTATAGTTAATAATAAATATTTATTTAAAAATTATTGTTATATATATATATAGTATACATTTTTATTTATACAAACATTATTGGTTACATATGTGCATACATGTTTCGGTTGTACTCTTCACAGAGAGTCAACCTCTTCAATTTCTTCTTAAGACCCCTTAAACTTTAGACATTTCCTAGAATCAAAATCATGTAATGAATTTTCATTAGAATTGGAATAAGGATTCTATACGTATGGTTTAGTATCATATTTTAATTTTTGTAAGGGGACATAAAAATGGGGCAAAACGGTTCTGTTTGGGGAATTAATATTATCAATGCTGGGATGGGTATTCTTGTATATTTATATAAAGTAAATGTAAAATTTTACGCATCCATATTAACATCATTCCAAGATGGCACGGTGAGTGGTTAATGACATGGACTGAATACCTGGGTGTGTGCCGGGTTCGAATCCAGCTCGTTCCACAGAAACACTTTCATCAAAACCAACACCTGACCTTGTGTCTAACCTCCTGGATAGGAGGTAAATAAAATACTTACTTAAGTACTCTGGTTCATGTAATTTTAGAATATATCTAATTATGAGGATCTATCGACAAAACACTTGAAGGAGTTTGTGACATATTTCGATTCTATTGACACCCGTCGCGAACGCAGATTCCACGATATTATTGTACCATTTTTTGTAGCAGAACATGTACTACACTTTGATCTTAGCCCCTCCGGCCAAGAAAGTCTATTTTAGTTCGATTAACACGTTTGGCAAAGCAGTGTCGTCAGATGAAATTTTTTTAAGGTTATTTAATTCAATTGCATATTCGGCGATCAGGCGATCCCATCTTTTATTTTTAAAAAATGAAGGGTTATAACGTATGTACGAACATGACATTGCCTTAGCGTATTCTTTTATAGAAAGTTGTTGAGCTGCAAATACATTGTTACCATATTTCATACTTTATTTGGATCCTGTTTCAATTCTTTTAAATTCATCCTTGCTATATCGATTAGAGGCTCTGGCTGTTAGACATAAGTTTCAACTAGCATTTTCGTTAGTCTATCAAGCTGAAATTAAAATAGCATTTTCGTTAGTCTATCAAGCTGAAATAAAAATAGCATTTTCGTTAGTCTATCAAACTGAAATAAAAATAGAATTTTCGTTAGTCTATCAAGCTGAAATTAAAATAGCATTTTCGTTAGTCTATCAAACTGAAATTAAAATAGCATTTTCGTTAGTCTATCAAGCTGAAATTAAAATAGCATTTTCGTTAGTCTATCAAGCTGAAATTAAAATAGCATTTTCGTTAGTCTATCAAGCTGAAATAAAAATAGCATTTTCGTTAGTCTATAAAGCTGAAATTAAAATAGCATTTTCGTTAGTCTATCAAGCTGAAATTAAAATAGCATTTTCGTCGGTTTTCGTTTTTTACTAATGAGTCCCTTAATGCTACTCGAAGATGACGGTTAATGAGAATGAATTATTGTCAGTTGAAAGATGAAGAATATTATGAGAGGATTGAAAATTATTAATAGAATTAATTTAGTTGGATTCCAGATAGAATAGGCTTATGACAAGTATTTGTTGGCATTGGACTTGAAGACGATCATGTTTTAACCACCAGGGAACCAGTCCCGTAGTAATGCGTTTCACGGATGGGAATCCCGTGCAAAAAGGTTGTCCATGGAAATTCGGCCTGACGCTAGGCACATGGTGGAAGAAAGGAAAGTTTTTTTTCTCCGTTGTGGTAGAAAGACGAGTACTTGCTGTGAATGTCTTACATGTTCTCCGTTATATTTGAAACAGCATTTTTGTCGGCCTGTCAGGCTGATTTTTGCAATAATATATTTATTGGGCTGTCACCCTAAAGTTAGAAAGAGAATCTTCGTTTCTCTGTCAAGTTTAAATTTGAACTACCATTTTCGTCAGTCTGTCACGCTTAAGTTTATCACGGGAGGAGCGAGAGCGCTCTATTCCTTCATAGACGTCACGAATGGCCTATGCTGGAAATCTCATTTCTTTGATCAATCATAACTCAAAAACCAATAAACCAAATTAGTTAAAACTTTGCACAAAATTATTTGAAAGGTTCTATAAGTGTGTAGAATTTCAGCATCATTAGTCAAGACAACCCAGAGATCCAGAAAGTTAAATCATGAAATCATGTTATCTGTGTGTACGTACGTACGTACGTACGTATGTGCCACCTTGCATCTCATCAACTATTTGATGGATTCAGCTGATTTTTGGCAGAGATAGAGGTTCTAGGGTCTAGTTGATGGCATTTTAATTTCAGTTTACCATATAACTTAGTTTTTTCAGAAAATTCAAAAAAACCTTATGAGAAGGCATTGTATTGAGGCATAGCCTTTACAAAACCATTTCATTATCACATCACTACAGTATAAATCTCTATGCATGAGTGGATGAAGTATGTGAGGTGCGCTGAAGAAAAATTCCTAACAGTAAAATACATAGCCCTGTTGTGCTCGCATACCCTTAATGACAATAAAAGTGTAAAAATTTGGGAATTTCCTTGTTTTTGTACATTTAGTGTATATGAATTTTCATCTTAACCCTATTAAGGGCATATGAGTTCAGTATACTGGCATTTTTCATGGAATTTAAACTAACGTTTGCGTCGGTCTGTTAGTCTTCAGTTTGAAACATCATTTCCGCACTAACCGCGCAGATGGAATTACCGTATCTTAGGTATATCCGTTTATTTTTTTTACCTCTGGTACCAATTGTGTGTGTTTTTTTTTGTTTTTCATTTATCACTTCGAAGTTTCATTTTTTACATAGTAAATCTTTTACATAGTAAATTTTTTACATAGTAAATTTTTACATAGTAAAAGTTTTTATATAGTACATTTTTTAGATAGTAAATATTTTACATAGTAAAATTTTTTACTTAGTAAATCTTTTACATACCAAATTTTTTACATAGTAAATCTTTTACATACCAAATTTTTTACATAGTAAATCTTTTACATAGTAAATTTTGTACATAGTAAATTTTTTACATAGTAAATTTTTTAGATAGTAATTTTTTTACATAGTAAAATTTCTCATATTTAATACGCTCTTTGAGTGTCAAGTTTCAACTATCGTCTGACATTTTAAAATATGTAAAAACAAAATGAATGCATTGTTTTTAACCCTTTTCTCAAGTGAATTATTTCAGGAGAACTTGAATCGCATTAAAGGCAAATCTCTTAGTGGGATATGACAAAAGAATAAAAAGCTCCGCCATCCTTCGATACCAGAACTATACTTGCAAGAAGCCGTGGCGCAACGGATAAATGTGCGAATTAATAATAGGTTCTAAGTGACAAGTCATCTAGAGAGTGAAGGTTCAAACCTCAGCACGGGCGATATTAACAATAAGCATACATTTACGGTCATGTCTGACAGAACGACAGAAAGCAACCACCGGAGATTAAATAAAGAGTTCTGTTCTAAATAACGTACAGATTCCCGAGTTCGACAATAGGCGTCTGAAGAAGGTCGGAGGTTGCATCGGCCGAAACGTTGTGAGAATGACATCCATGCTGAGAACAATAACACAAATAATATAAATCACATTTTCATGATTCAAACAATTTCATTTGAGCTCAATGGAAGACTAAACGGGTCACGATTTTTATAGTATATATGCATACAAATCTATCTATCTTTTTAATGATATTTCACCCCAAACAAGACAGGACGCCACTGTGAACGTAATTAGGGAGTAGGTTTAGGGTTTCGTTCTAAGTTGGGAGCTGTTTAAACCTCTGCATGTCAGTACTGTCGGAGAAACAGGAGGCAGGGAGGGAGTTCCAGAGGCCAGCAGCACGAGGAAAGAAGCTATTGGAGTAGAAGGCTCTCGGGTATCTGGGGACTTCCACAGTGAATGGATCAGATTTAGCTGATTGTCAGGTTAGTCTAGTGAATTTACGTCGAGGGGGTACAAGAGTAGCCAATTCATCGGAGCATAATCCATTGAAGTATTTGTAAAACAATCACAAGGATGCTACATTGCGGCGATGGGACGGAAGCTGGAGCTTGGTTGACAGTAAGGGACCTATTAGGTTGGCGACTCTTTTTTGGACCTATCTATCTATCTATCTATCTATCTATCTATCTATCTATCTATCTATCTCTCTCTCTCTCTCTCTCTCTCTCTCTATATATATATATATATATATATATATATATATATATATATATATATATATATGTAAAGTGTAAGGTTGTATATGAAAAGAAATCAATGAAGTGCTCGATCATATAAGAGAGCTAATATAATTTTTTCTGTCATTGTTGACGCCATTCCCTGTCAGGCGTGCTTACAATCATTTCAGCTTGCCGATGATTCCACTGGACACGAAGATTTACTAAAGATCTCTAAATCTGCCCTTTTGGATGAAACCGCGGTACATTGCTGAAATATGTAATATACAGTATCTAAATAAATTATATATATATATATATATATATATATATATATATATATATATATATATATATATATATATATATATATATATGTATATATATTATTCATTATTCGGTACATAAGATCAGTACAACATAAGAACCATTGGTTTGAAG
>OY744534.1:81384662-81404662 GCA_963556195.1 Sepiola atlantica | reverse complement strand
CGATGTTTCTGACAAAGGGGGAAGAATTGCTGTTTTCTGGGTCGTAATCTATCCACCTAACACTTATCGTTAGCTAGTTTCTGACCTTGAAATAGTATTTTTTTGTAGCCTCTTATATCAAGTGGCTTCATGTCTTGTCTGGAGCGATTTCAATAAAAAAGATTCTGTCCTTGAGATGTATTTATTTACCTAGAAATTACTCGGGTTTCTCAACTTTCTCGAATTTTGTAGGCAAGATTAGAAGCCAAGAACATCTATTGAATATTCAGGTTTTTGCTGATGATCGATATCGGAAGCAATTAATAATAATCTACGTATCTTACAAAGAAAATTATTGTATTCACTGTCTGTTCAAAGCAAAAACAAATAAGCGATATAACGTTCATCATCATCATGGACGGCCCTATCTCTTGTCAAAATGACTTTTCCGTACACACGGCCTAGATATTTAACAAATATACTTGTGAACAACTGTTAAGTTATGTAAAAACAATAGTTCACCTGCTGTTGAGAACAAAAAGCAGAAACAAGTGTCAGATTAAATGATTTGCTAATTCCAACAATATTTTGTTTGAAGAAAAAGTAATGTATTTTTTAAATGTTGTGTTAGTTGTATTTCTATTATTCGTGTAGTAAAATAAATTGTTTAAATAACAGATGATTAAATCACTTATTTCTTATTTCGTCATCATCATGGACGACCATGCTATCGTAAGGCGTCGGCAACTATGGCCCACCACATTGCCCTGTTATCCATCGAACGAAATAATCCCATTGCACTCCGGTTTGTCCACCTACGCATATTGTCCATGAACTTATATCTAGCTTTGCCCATTGGCTTACAGCCAGCCACTCTACCAGTAAGAACTAAATGTTCGAGTCGTTTGTGTGTGTGTGTGTCTGTGTGTCTCTCTCTCTCTCTCTCTCTCTCTCTCTGTCTCTCTCTCTCTCTCTATCTCTCTCGCTCTCTCTCTCTCTCTCTCTCTCTCTCTCTCTCTCTATATATATATATATATATATATATATATATATATATATATATATGTATAATATATATAAGACATTTTCTATTTTTTCCTTTTTATCTTTTTATCTTTTTCTTCTCTTTTTAAGTGACCTCAATTAAGGCAACACCACATTGTGTATCGTCGGTTGTTGAAACTCTTATTCCAGGTACTTAATTTCCCTGATTATCTGCCAAGCAAGGACCTTCTTTGTAGTGAAACACGTGTAGGAAAACACTCTTTAATTTGAATATATATGATAAATAAATAGTCTTTGAAAGAAAAAGTATTTTGTGGTGATAATTGATCTCCTGAACGGAATGCTTTGGTAAGCCTTCAAAAAATCACATATATACATACATCTTGATGAAGTCTTATAAATAAAGACGAAACGTTGATGTACACATAAAAAACATCCATTTTTTGGTTTTCCTTTTTGATTTTCCCATCACGTCGGATTACCTTCATCCTTCTCTTCCCATATATATATATATATATATATATATATATATATATATATATATATATATATATATATATATATATATATATATATATATATATATATAAAGTTTGCATTAATTGTCCAGGTTTGTATCCAGATCGCCTCCATTCCTCCTCATTGGTTGCATGCTGCTTCCAGTTGATATTCAGCATCCGGCGAATAGACCATGTCTCCACGGATTAAAAAGTTCAGTTTCTAATTAAGGAGATACTCGTCTAGTCCAAGTCTCGCATCCATAAATTAGAATCGACCAAACGTACGTTCGAAGTATCATCAATCTGGTTTCCAGCGAGATTGTACGAGACTGAAAAACAGAAGACAGCTTCATAAACGCACTCTTTGACTGGGCAAGTCTACATTTTACGTCTGCCCTACACCTTCCATCTGATGTTATCACTGACACAAGGTAGTTAAATGATTGTACTTGCGAGACTGCAGTGTCACTGATCTTGATTTCACAGTCGGACATTCGAGGTTTTCCAGAAATCGTCATGCGAAAGGTATTTTTAGCATTCAGCTGTAATCTGTATCTTTCGCTTTTTTTTAACCACTACGTCAAGAAGTTTTTGCAAGTCTTCACTTGATGTTGCCATTAGTAGGGTATCATCAACGTATCGGATGTTGTTCAGCTGACGTCATCCAATCGAAACACCCTCTAAACCAGGGGCAGGCAACCTTTTCAGAGTGAAGGCCAGATGAGACTTTTGGAAGGAGATCGCGGGCCAGAGTGAAAAACGAAATCTCAGAATTACTATATTTTGTTTACATGAATAAATTGTACAAAAATTGCATTGAACACTCTACAAATCTGATATTTTTTCTCAGGAGACTTCAGTATGTGATGTTATAAAAGGCGCCGACGAAGAGCCATTTTGGAAGCATAAAAATAATGACGAGGGAAGTAGCAAGTTGATCCAGCATTCGTTTTGACACACCTCACATAAGTTCTCTGTTTTATGCCCTTTCCTCGTCTCTCGTTTCCTCTTTGCCTCTCTCTTTCTCTTTTTCTATTTTTATCTCAGGCCAAGGATTTTAAATTAATAGTTAAAGAAAAATGAAATACACATGCATCATCGCTCGCTGATATTTATACATTTTTATCCCACTGTAAATCTTAATTGACAACTACTTTTAAGTCTATGTCACAAAATGAGATGAGTTTTACTGGGAGGTCCGCGGGCCGGATTGCAATAATAAAGCATAACAGGGTGGCGGGCCGGACGCTAAGCCTTTGCGGGCCGGATGTGGCCCGCGGGCTGGAGGTTGCCCGCCCCTGCTCTAAACCATCCAGATGCCTCAGGATATTTTTACTATATAAAACAAAAAGATCCGGAGTCAATACACAGTCCTGTCTTACTTTATGTTGTATTCCTCATTGGATCATCAATACGAACAGCTGATTGATGGTCCTAGTACAAGTTGCGTGTTAATTGAATGCCCTTGCCATCAATATAATACATATAGTTAAATACTCAGGACAGAATTGAAAGTAACAAATGCACTTCATATACTAATTACCTTCGTCAAAGAAATTATATTTTATTTTTTGTTAGTTTGTCACGTGATCAAAATATCAGTCATGGTCTGACTTATAACATATTTCATTTGAGCATATCTAGGTCAACGGGAAAGGTCACCGAAAAGGTTACGGTGACACTTTTGGCTATAACTTCGGTTCTGTTTATAGTAGAGACTCTCGACTTGGTCCATGTTGTAACCAATGAAATCCCGTATCTCATATGACCTTTAGCTTTTATCTTAACCTTCAAAAGTTCGGTCAAATTCGAAATTACGATGGAAATTCAACTTCAAATTTGATGTATAGATTTGATGCTTTTTGATAACAGTAACTAGCAAAATTCCAGCATGATGAGATAAATAGTTTTCGAGTTATCAACGTTTTCATTGGATAACTTCGGTAATAAATCATACACAATGGAGAAGTAAGTCCCAGATACGACTTTAGTCTATCCTTACCTTGTCAGGCGGAGGTATACTGTCTCATGACTCACTTATGTTCTTGTGTGCCATGTTCATGATTCATTCTTAAATTGCGGTATTTTTTTTACTATTAACTCCAGAGGCTGTTTTCTATTATATATATATATATATATATATATATATATATATATATATATATATATATATATATATATATATATATATATATATATGAAAGAATAGTACTTTGCTTAAAACATTGCTGGAAATTGTAGTAAGGTATTAAGAAGGCTGAAGGAAATGCAGAGAGCCGGATTGATAAGACGCTGTTTATTTTTGTTTTTTCCAGCTTCTCATCAATCCGGCTCTCTACATTGCCTTCA
The DNA here is from genome assembly GCA_963556195.1 of Sepiola atlantica. Taxonomy (NCBI): domain Eukaryota; kingdom Metazoa; phylum Mollusca; class Cephalopoda; order Sepiida; family Sepiolidae; genus Sepiola; species Sepiola atlantica. Next base: position 81,400,829 of record OY744534.1, on the reverse strand, counting down.
GCCTTCTTAATTCCTTACTACAATTCCCAGCAATGCTTTAAGTAAAGTACCATTCTTATATATATATATTAATAGGCAATGCTCATTAGGTAAAACACTAATTCGAGCTCCGGCAATTGCAATGTTTAGATTGAGATACAACTTACATTCAGTCAGTGTCGTATGATGGCGTAGGGGTTAACAGCGCCGACTGTCAGCTCAACGGTTGCGTTTCGATCCCGGCTTGGGGCACTAACTGGTCTAGCCGCACTGATTAGCTGTGAAACAGTCTGTATGTGGATGACTATATATATATATTATTCGATTCTATATCATATCATATCCAATGTTTTGAAAGACAAGTTCACATATTTCACAGAATTTATTTTCTCATTTATAGATGCTAAATAAGAAAATAAATTATGTGAATATGTCTTTCAAAACATTGGATATGGTAGAAAATCGAATAAAAAATACATAACATAGCTCTGGCCTTACACTATTGAGCTATAACAATTCCTTCGTGTTATAAATTCATATTTGAACATTAAAAAGAATTCAAATATATATATATATATATTTATTTATATATATATATATATATATATATATATATATATATATATATATATATATATATATATATATATATTAACAGCACATCGGTACATTAGGACGTAAAACGTGCACATTATGACATCAAACCTACACATTAGGACATAAAACATACACATTAGGACATAAAACGTGCACATTAGGACATAAAACATACACATTAGGACATAAAACATACACATTAGGACATAAAACGTACACATTAGGGCATAAACCGTACACATTAGGACATAGAACATACACATTAGGACATAAAACGTGCACATTAGGACATAAAACATACACATTAGGACATAAAACATACACATTAGGACATAAAACGTGTACATTAGGACATAAAACGAGCACATTAGGACATAAAACATACACATTAGGACATAAAACATACACATTAGGACATAAAACGAGCACATTAGGACATAAAACATACACATTAGGACATAAAACGAGCACATTAGGACATAAAACATACACATTAGGACATTCAATATTTTGAGTTATAGTGTTTTGCTACATTTCAAAAGAGTAGATACATGTATAGCTGTATAAGAGTTAAACACGTCCTTAGATGGATAACTGTTGCAACATCTGCCCCTCCCCCTGTAATGATTCACAAAACAACTCGTCTCTATACAACCACTGTAAATATTTTTCCTTTCTTCATCTGTATACCTAAAGCTACACGGAACTTGAAACTTCTATGAGCAAAGTTTCTTTCCAAGAACTACCTGCCCGTTGAACACAATACCACAAGGCTGCTTTCCAGCTGACTACAGCATGGTCGTTTTCAAGTGTAAAGTTAACAAATTCTTGTTGAGTCATCCTCTTAAATAATCACATTCTGACTAGTTTCAACCATTGTTACCAATAATCACGGTGTTATCTCACCGTACACCCGGCAAACTCATGAACCCTTATCCTCGAAGGGCCTATGGGTCTTGATAAGTCGCAGTTCGTTAGTAAAAACAACAAGGTACTTTCTAAAAATTTGGGAGTTACAATCTATTACATTAAGTAGATCCTTATTTACCTCAAAACAAATGATGCCATAATTTGTCTAAGCTTCTAAACGCAACCAGTTTATCTTTTTACTCCTATTTTTTCTTTTATCTTTAAGAAATGAAAAAAAATCGATAATAATTAAACATTCTTTTCGCATTTATTAAAATGGCTTCTTCGTTTCTCGAATTTAAATATACATATCACTGAATACTTACTAGACACTGTCTTTTAGTGTCTTATGTCTCTATGTACAGGGGTTTATCAGGACAACCTGGCATAAGGATACTTCCCCCTACAAAAACACCCTGACCAAATATGAAAAAAAAACACATAGTATTCGAAGCACAAATAAGACCCCCTCTATATAGCATCTCCACACACGTGCTTATACGAGAAATGGTGCCCCTTCTCCAAGCTGGATACTCCAATAGACTAGATGAATTGTGTTCCTGGAATCCGGTTAGACCAAGAGACCACACTAAAGATATACTATGCCATAGTTTACTGGCCAATTGGGAAGAGGAACATTGATGTTCTTAATTTCTTTACTGGCTAGGCGTGTAAGAGGTAGAGAAGAACTTTAATGGAACACTCGAATATCTATGTATCTCATATGTAGATCAGGTGTTAGCCCCAGCAAGGGGCCTGTGATTTCTGAGAACTTCGATTGAAGTAAAATGAAAGCAAAAAAATATATATTAATAACATTATGAGATCATTTTTGTTATTGTTTGATGTGTGTTTTCCCGCGCGACTAATCGTTTGTTTGATCCTAAAGTAACGCAGTGATAACACATGAAACCCTTTTTTTGTTGTTCTGTTTCTTACAGCAACATAATCGAAACTTTTTCGGCTTCTTACTAAAACCTGAGACTATGTTGTTACCGCTTGAAAATCGCGAGTGACTTTTACGGCTTAAACCTGACAATTACTAAAGAATTTCTAATGTTACTTGAAAATTTTGATGAGGAAGAAAAATGAAAACTAAAGAAGAATGCAAAACGAAATTTTAATATCCGATTTACATAAAAATGATTAAATTAAATCCACTAGAATGCATTTTACTATTTTTCAATAAAAAAGATGAGAAAACATGGTGAATTGTTCTTTAACCCCACGGATTTTGTAAATGAGTTTGAAAACATTTATATTTTCGAATAAAAATTAATTGCTGGCTTTAAAATAATCCGGTAAAACAAAGTATAAAAAGACAGAACATACATGAAAGCAAAACATCCCGGGCAATGCCAGGTGGGGATATATATATATATATATATATATATATATATATATATATATATATATATATATATATATATATATATATATATATATATTGTTAATTATTTATCGGCCCTTAAAATCAAGGCCGAGCTCTGTAGCAAGTAGTATTGTAACAGCCAATGCAATGTTCTTTTCAATAGTAAAAAACTTTCCGACAGCTGCCTTTAAATAGAATCGATCGCTCGCTAGTTTACCGAGTTGTTGATAACGTTCGTCTGGGTTAAGACGTTGGAATTTGAGTTGAAAATATAACTCGTGTTCCAGAGTTCGAGTCCGCCGACCAGTGTGAATAATTGTTCTCAATACTGATGATTCCCGTAATATATATATATATATGTATATATCGAGAGAGAGAGAGAGACACACACACAGCCAGAGACAACAAAGAAAGATGTATGTAGACACGTGACATGAAAAGGTATTCGGTGTCTCAGGTAAATATGAAAAAAAAACAACAAGATATACACATAGATAATAAAAGATTGAGATATGAAGACATGTATATATATATATATATATATATATATATATATATATATATATAAATCTGTATATATATATGTATATATATATATAAATCTGTATATATACATGTATATATATAAATCTGTATATATACATGTATATATATAAATCTGTATATATATATATATCTGTTTCTATACACATATATATATATGTATATATATATATGTATATATATATATATATATATATATATATATATATATATAAATGTGTATGTTTGTGATAATATAAAAACAATTTTTATATAGTTCAGATCGATTCTCATGGGAATCAAATTCCAAAGCAAAATTAAGCTCAATATTCAGACTTTATACATCTATTATCTGGCATTTAATTTATATCTCCATATATATATATATATATATATATATATATATATATATATATATATATATATATATATATATATACTAAAATAAACTAGGCATAATTCTTCACATATTTCGTTTCACTATTACAACAATAAACTTACATCTTTGATTGCGTTACATATTCTACAATTTTAGAATAAATAACGAATATTGAATTCTTTCCATTTTCAGTGGTCACTATAAAAGTTAGGCCGAAGCGACCACATATCATGGGATCTGAAAATCAGAAAACGGAGTAAAGTTGTATTTGACCGAATCTAAAAAAAATTATAACGATGTAACTTTTTTTCGTTTGCTTTCGAAATGTAGTTGATCATGAAGAACGTTTATAAAAATTTCAAAGCAATATTGAAAAATTTCAAAGCAATATTGAAAAATTTCAAAGCAATATTGAAAAATTTCAAAGCAATATGTAGTTGATCATGAAGAACGTTTATAAAAATTTCAAAGCAATATTGAAAAATTTCAAAGCAATATTGAAAAATTTCAAAGCAATATGTAGTTGATCATGAAGAACGTTTATAAAAATTTCAAAGCAATATTGAAAAATTTCAAAGCAATATTGAGAAATTTCAAAGCAATATTGAAAAGCAAAATAAAAACTGAGGGTTACTCTATCTGCATTTGTTTACGTATGATTCACCACTTATCGCGGCCAAAAGCCACTCGAGGATAAGGTTTGTATATCTACTAAAATCCTGTTGATGTTGTTTGTTAGCTTGTTACCGTGCACACTTCATCTGTACATGAATATTTTGGATGATGGGTGGTAGAGCGAATACTGTTGATTGAAGGGCACATTATAAGAGAAGCGGTCAGAGGAATGGAATGATGTATACAAATCAAAGAGAAAGAAAGGGAGAGAGAGAAAGAAGGGGTAGAGACTGGAAAGAGAGAGAGAAGGCGCAAATAGAGAGAAGATATATTGTGTCGTCACAATATATCCTGACATTGTAATGTCAAATGTGAGAGAAAGAGCGAGATAGAGAGAGAAAAAGAGAGGATAGAGACTGGAAAAAGAGAGAGAGAGGGGGAGACAATAGATAGAGGGTATATAATGTCATCACAATATATTCTGACATAGTAATGTCGAATATGAGAAAAAGAAAGAGATGGGTAAAGAGAGAGAGAGAGATAGAGAAAGAGAGAAAGAAAGTGATAGAGAAAGAGAGAGAGAGAAAGAGAGAAAGAAAGAGAGAAAGAGAGAGGAAAGAGAGAGAGAGAGAAAGAGAGAAAGAAAGAGAGAAATGGAGTCTATTATAACATCAATGGTATCTGACTGTTCTGTCGAAAGAGAGAGAAGGTCTATTATGTTATCAAAATGTATTCTGACTTTGCGATGTCGGAAGAGAGAGACAATGACATCATAATTGGTGGTTTTATTTATCTTCCTCCCACAGCGGTAAGATGTGACACAAAGTCGGGAAAGTGGGATTTGAAAAGCCAGCGCCCGAGAAAGAAAGGGTAGGGGCGCCTCAGGCAGTAAGCGATAAACGTACTCCACCCCAGAGAGGGGAGGCAAAGCCTGGGAGGGTGGACCTCCTAGAACTGCACAGGGCAAACCCACAGACCGACGGAATCAAGACCCGAAGGCCAAGACGATACCGGTCTATAAGGTGTAGTATCCGTCGGAACAGATACTACACTTTGATCTTGGCCAAAAGGCCAAGAAAGCGCTCATAATTGGTGGTGTCGGAAGAGAGAGCTAGTCTAACATATCATAATGTTATCTAGCTTTGTAGTTTCGGAAGAAAGAGAGAGTATCTATTATGTCATCATCATGTATTCTGACATGACTGTGTCAGAAGAGAGATGTTGTCTAATACGACATCACAATGTATTCTGACTTTGTGATGTCGAGGAGACATAAGGGGTATGTTATGACGTCATAATGTATTTTGACTTGGTTGCGTCAGAAGAGAGAGATGACCTATCATGAGCTCTATGTAGAAGTTCGACTTGCTTCTCCTCCTCAACAACAATAACACAACAACGACGACGACCACAACAACAACAACAACAACATCGTTTGAAACTGTGTGTTTATTTTTTTTACATAATCGACATTTCCGAAGCCTGTTGCTTAAATCTCGCTAATTTCCGTTGAAATAAAAACGGACGGGAACTGTAATCTCTAACTCTCTAGATATACATTAAATACATCGCTCCGTTCAAATAATGTAAAATTTGCGACGTTGACTCAACGGGTCACGGGTTGTTTTGTCATATTTAAATACAGTGTAACCCGGATATAAGAGAGCTGTCAGGACCGGAGACTAAGTCTCTTATATCCGGGTTCCTCTTATATCCGGGTATGGTCTATTTTGTTTATGTAAGTATGGAAACACCACATATAACGCTTTTTTACGCACAGAACACTAGTTTATTTAACAGTTATAGACATAAAAAATACTTTTCAATCAGTTTTCACAAATAATTCAGTCAAAAATTACTTTTTCTTGAAAAAATGCAGTCATTTTTTATTGTACACAAATCTCTTTGTTAAACCCGGATATAAGAGAGCTGTCGGGACCGGAGAATAAGTCTCTTATATCCGGGTTCGCCTTCTAACAACAACAACAACTACAACAACAACAAAAGAAACCTTTTTTACGAATATTTTACAGATATGGCTATAGTGAAGGTCATAGAAAGACTTCACCAATGAGGTGAGAAAATTTAGCAACGTTTTTTGACTGATTTACGACATCACACTGTCACTCAAAACGAACTCTCTTATATTGGGGAGGACGGGACCGGAGAAGAAGTATCTTATAGCCGGGTCTCTTATATCGGGGTCTCTTATATCCGGGTCTCTTATATCCGGGTCTAATTTATAGACATGAACACAGGCTGTAATTCGGGACCAGAGACAATGTCTCTTATATTCGGGTTTCTCTTATATTCGGTGCTCTTATATCCGGGTTACACTGTACAATAATACTAACATCGTAAAAAAACTCTACAATTGAAGAAGACCAGAGAACACATCGGCCAAAACGTAGTAGAATTATAAATATTCAAGAGGATGAAGAACAATTGTTCAAAGTATAACAATTTAAACTATGAAAATAACAGTATATTTCTGCGCCCTCTGCACGCAAATATAGAATAGCGTCATGAATACATGTGTATATTTGTGTGTTCGGAAAGTAATAACGATGTTCCATGCATTATTTATCTATAAAAAAAGGCTTAAGTCACTTTTATTTAAATATTACTCGTTTATACCTCTTCCTTCAGCGATGTTGTTACAACACCTGGGTATGTAAGTTTCCACTTTACCTAATAAACGTTTGTTTTTTCACAAAATTTCAGAAAATATTTTCTTCGTGCCACTTGATAGCTAATAGGAAGAAAAATATTTTCTTCGTGCCACTTGATAGCAAATAGGAAGAAAAATATTTTCTTCGTGCCACTTGATAGCAAATTGGAAGAAAAATATTTTCTTCGTGCCACTTGATAGCTAATAGGAAGAAAAATATTTTCTTCGTGCCACTTGATAGCTAATAGGAAGAAAAATATTTTCTTCGTGCCACTTGATAGCAAATAGGAAGAAAAATATTTTCTTCGTGCCACTTGATAGCTAATAGGAAGAAAAATATTTTCTTCGTGCCACTTGATAGCTAATAGGAAGAAAAATATTTTGGAAATTTCGTGCCAAAACATACGTTACTTAGTATTTGCATAAGAGAGTAAGTAACTACGATGTTGTATCCACCATTGGTTTTATTATCAGAAAACATTAAACATTCTGTTTCTTAAACAGAAATAATTCGCTTTGAATTATAGGCTTCATGTGTACTTTTTTGCGGATTATAAAAAAAAAATCAGGTCACTTTCTTTAGAAAAATATATATTTATTTTTAATTATGTTAGCATGTTATGTTAATTTTTTTTAATTTATAAAACACGTATTCAGGTAACATATATCTTTTACACTTACGTGAGATTCGAACTCGGGTATTATTGGCATTATAAAAACTACTACCTTAGTAATGTCTACGCTGCCTATTCCTTTTTATGTCAACCTGTCGCATATTTATATTTTCTTACGAACAGACAAACCCTCCCTCGATACCATAACGATTTAATAGTATATAGATTCATTTATTTTAATTAATCTATAAAGTATTACACCGTTATGGTATTGAAGGAGGGTTCGTCTGTTCGTAAGAAAATATAAATATGTTATAGGTTGACAAAAAAAGGAATAGGCAGCGTAGACATTACTAAGGTAGCAGTTTTTATAATGCCTACATTTCCAAGACTGCAGTATTATGGTAAGACGGCACTTTATAGGTACGTGCAAATTTAATGGCCGCTTGCACTGACCCTCGTTCTTAAAAGTGTCTTTTCTTAATTTTTTAAAGCAGTTTTCGTTTAACTTTTGATTGTGTTTGAAAGATAAAAGCCTAATGTTATTATATAAAAGGAAACAAATGTATATTTACGTTTGAAAAAAAAATTAGAATTAAAAATGTTGTCAAAAACCCCTATAAACGTTAAAAATTGATCAAAACTGCAATTCGATAAAACACGTTTTAAATTCGTTGGAAAGATAAATATCAATTTTTGGAACTATTTCAAAGAAAATTATTAAATTTAGTCTTAAGAGAGTGAATTAAAAAAAAATTGACCTTCATTTTTCTACTAAAACTTGCCGAATTATCCAAAATAAAAAATAAAAGATACATCACGAGCGCATTTTGTTGTTTTATGTAAGTGTAAACAAAATTTGGCGACCAAATCTGAAAGTATGGAAGCCCTGAACTGCAGTAATATTTATTTTTATTTAAAAAAAATTATATGGAAGTTATGCTTTATAGAAATTGAAAAATGATTAGAACTTAATTTCTTTATTTTTTAAAGTTACGAAAAATATGTCTACATTAAATTGACAAGTATGGAAGACACGAATTTATTATTTTTTTGAACAGAAGGTTTTTTAATAATTTTCCCTTATTTTTATTTTTATGTACTGGTGCAGATTAGGACCCAAGCTAACTCTGACCCTAAACCTGTTACATGTCTGGAGTTTGGTTTCAGCATTTGCCAATTTTTTTTTTCATGTTAGATATTCTAGCATGCCACTTTTGTTTTGTACTGTTGAATTTTCTTTTTAGGAAGGAAAGTTCTTTTTTTACTTTTGCTAGTTTTGTTAACAAAAGTTTATTAGTTGGAGAAGTAGAGGCAGAAGCAATGGATGCAGTTGTTGGTTTAGGTGTTAGTTGTAGTTGAGAGGATACATGCATGGGCTTCAGTTTTGCACACGTTTTTGAAGGCGGTTAAATGTAAATTATGCCTTTTCTTGAAAAATACTTTCAATTTACAAATCATAGAACTGGTTATTGGTGAGTAACCATTTCGTCTGTTTTCCACAGTAGCCCATTCTTGTATTCTATTCTGTGAAAAATCCTTATCGATAAATTTCTTTACTATGTGCCCAACTAAAACTGGATGAGAATTCTGAACTATAGGATACTGCTCCTGGATATATGATAGCATAGACATCTAAAAATTAAAAGAAAATGTAATAAGAAAGTTAATTAATTTAATTTTTCTGTAATGAAAAAAAAAAGAAAATCTTATTTAATTATAATATTTTCGAATTTACAGAATTAAGATTTTAATTATTTTATCTACAAAGATTTATATTTAATGTTATAACTTAAAAAAAACAAACTTTTTTTTTAAACTGAAGAGTGGGGTTAAAATGATTTTATTACAAATGTTTTGCAAAATAATTTATGGAAATGTTTAAAAAGTAATAATGGTGCTTCCTTAAGCATATCTGTAAAAAAAAAGCTAAAGAAATTGTTTACCAATGATTTCCTTAGAATTTGAAATAACTTTCTTTCAAATGTTAAAATTATTTTTACGTTAACGTTACGAAATCCTTCAATTTGATCAATTATTTTTACATGATGATTGATTAAAAACTTGAACAATTACATTACTCGATTTATTTTTATAGAATTAATTTAATTTTAAAATACATTAATTCTTTAAAAATAAAACTTAATGGGTATTTTTTTATTTTAAGCTAAAATAGTATTTAATTTTCAGTGTGAAAAAGTAAATAAATATTCATTGAAAAAAATTAAAACATTAACAAATTATTGTTAACGTTTTACTTTTTTGTTAATAACAATTATTTATAATTAAATAAATAAAATTCAATTTTAAAGAAAATGTCATATTTGAACTATTTATTTATTAATAAATTTTAAACTTTTTAAAGAATATTTATTAATGAAAAAAACAAAGAAAAACTTACGTTTTATCTTTCCAATGAATTGTGAAATTAACAGAATTGATGAAAATTAAGTGGGAGTGGTGGGAGGTTTAATTGCGTCTGTTTATTACATAGCGTGCCTTCCATAGCCTTGCGAATCGATCGTTAGTAGAAATTATTCAATTTTTTAAATTCTTTTTTTCGTTAACTTACTGAGTCACAAATGTGTAAATGTTTGGTTTATTTTCAAGATTATAAACAAGAAATTCTTGCGCTGATGATGACTCGTTTCTCTATGAAAGGGAAATATAATTACGTCGCATTTTTTATTTTTCCAAAAACTTTAATCATTAAAATCGCATGAAATATTTTTTGCAATTATATTATTTTTTTGGTGAAAATATTGATTAAACAATGCTTTATTCAATAATAATATCGCTAATTCAAAGAATTAATTTTTCTTCGAGTTATAGTGATTTTATTAACACGGTATTTACTGGCCTTTTTCGTAATATATATGAAATATTTTGAAAAAAATTTTTATTTGTTAACATCTACGATCCTTTATTTACATAAGTAACATTTAAAAAATTATGCATTTTTTTTTATTAATATATAAAAATATAACTTTAGTAAAGGTGTATTTTCTTTTAAAAAAATAATACATTTTCACTAAGATTTTAAAAAAAAAATGGTTTCATTATATTCCGTGATTGTTGATTAATAAATATTGAAAATTTCAGTAAAATTGGTTGATTTCCTGAATTTTAGTGTATTTTTAAGTGAAGGGGGGGGGGGGTCAAAATGTTTTTTCATTTTTGGGAATCGACCATTGATTTGCACGTACCTAGCACTTTACAATCAACGTTTGTAGAATTTTGCTCCGCAAGTTTTGAAAGGAATACCGTTTTGAGTGTCGTCTTTTTAAATAAAAATACAATTTTGAGTTTCGTCTTTGAAAAAGTTTTACAATTTCTGAAATGTAATTGAAAGAACTGAAAATATGTATAGTGTAAAATCGGGATCTTAATCAATACCAGCATTTCTCAAACCCAAAAGTTAATTTCGATGAAGAAAAATGTAACACTTTTGAGTGCACGTGGGTCGACTTCTATACATTGCAACGTTGACTACCTCAAGGTAGTGTGCTGGCCCAATTACTCTATAACCCATCTACACTAACGACCAACCAGTAAACCAGGCCACTGAGTTGGCCTTTTGGCTAAGATCAAAGTGTAGTATCTGTTCCGATGGATACTGCACGCCTGTCCTGTGCAGTTCTAGGAGGTCCACCCTCCCAGGCTTTGCCTCCCCTCTTTGGGGAGGAGTAAGTTTATTGCTTACTGTCTGAGGCGCCCCTACCGGGGAATGCCGATGGGGCTGCCCAGGCAATTTTTAAATGGCCAGAGTGCTCACCTCTCGAGCGCTGGCTTTTCAAACCCCACTTTCTCGACCTGATCTTCGGTCACATCTTACTTGTGGGAGTAAGATAAAACTGGCCTTGTGCCTAACTCCTGGGGAGGAGTAAATAAAACCAGGCCACTTAGTGTTTCATTTATGAAGAGAGTACGTTTGAGTCAGTAGAAACAAACCTCAAATTAGCCGTAGATGAGCTACTCGTCTACTACGGGAGAAACCACCCGCTTGTATGCAAAAACTCACGTGTGCTCGTTTCATCTCCGGAACCGAGAGGTAAACCGACCCCTGAACATCACGTTGTCTGGAATACAACTTGAGAATCGCACTAACCCTGTCTACCTTGGCGTAACCCTCGGCCGCACCTTCTCATTCAGGGAACATGTAAAGGAGACAAAAATGAAAGTCAGCTCCCGGAACAACATCCTACGGAAACTGATCAACTCCAAGTAGGAAGCCACAGCACACACACTAAGATGTACTGCCTTAGCCTTGTGCTATACCTCTACGGAGTATGCTTGTCTTGTTTGGGAGAGATCAACGCATGCTAAAAACCTAGACTCAGAATTGAACAACACCTGTCGCTTGATCACTGGCTGCCTTAAGCCGACCAACCTGAAAAACCTGCATCTTCACACTGGTATTGCCCCTTCAGATGTGAGACGAAAAGTTGCCAGCCGAGTAGAGATCACAAAGGCTATCAGTGATGAACGTCATCACCTTCATGGGGTGAACAAATGGTCCAACGACTGAAGTCAAGAAGTTTCTTCAGCTATGTCGAACCACTAACAACATATCAGGAAGAGACCAGACTACAGCTGTGGACCAGACGGCTACAAGATGCCCCCTAATAGAGACATGAGAATCCCTGCTTCTGAAGATCTCCCTATCGATTCAGAGGCTTCCTGTCTCCAGTGGAAAACACTAAACCGCCTGAGAACGGGAATTGGGCGATCAAAAGTTGCTATGAGTATTTATTTACTCCTCTCCAGGAGTTAGACACAAGGCCAGTTTTTATCTTACTCCCACAAGTAAGATGTGACCCAAGGTCGGGTCTGGAAAGTGGGGTTTAAAAATTGCTTGGCAGCCCGTCGGCATTCCCCGGTAGGGGCGCCTCAGGCAGTAAGAAATACACTTACTCCATCGGGACAGACACTATTGCAAAGGACTACATAAAGAAGTGTGATACTGTCATATGACCACCATACTTCAAAGACACGCAAAAGAAGAAGAACGTTGACGAAGACAAAGTTAGACACAAGGTCGGTTTTCAATGTAGGAAAACATCCAAATCGTCAGAAAAAGTGCACTCGGCTGACAGGCAATGAACCCATCGAAATAAGGAAGTAATCACCGAGGGGATACGCTTATCGCCTTTCACAGCTCATTTTCTACTAAGAATCCAACAACTTGAAAAAAATATAACCTTCTTGGTCCCATCGGCATTTCTTCACGTATGAGGACCCCTCAGGCGATAAGAGGGCGTAAAGCCATGGAAGATGGTCTCCTCATACTAAAAAAAAGGCTACATTTATTCTAACTCGAATTTTGTCGTTTTCCATAAAGACGCTTCAGAATCACGAAGTGCCTTCTGTTATTGAGCGCCACCGGGCAGTGAGCGCGGAAATCAATCTGAATAAAAAAAGGGGGCATAACTAAAAGAATAAACAATTGAAAACAAGATCCCGGTTAATTATGTAAATTGTTTGTTTGTTTGTTTGTTTGTTTGTGGGTGAAACTCGAAGCTGTATTATTATTTCGTTGATTTGATTGCGTTTGTGCCTCGGCAGATCGACAAGTAATTGACTGTAATCTAGTTATACGCAATACACGAAAGAAATAATGGATTATTGGACTTTCATTGCCGCCATCTTATGTTCTCTCTTTCTGTTACCCACACAAACACACACACATACACACACACCCACACATTCCTCTTATCTACTTGCCTTGGCTAAGATAAAAGTGTAGTATCTGTTCCGATGGATACTGCACCCCATAGACTAGTATTGTCTTGGCCTTCGGGGCTTGATTTACGCCGATCTATGGATCTGTCCTGTGCAGTTCGAGGAGGTCCACCCTCCCAGGCTTCGCCTCCCCTCTTTGGGGAGGAGTAAGTTTATTGCTTACTGCCCGAGGCGCCCCTACCAGGGAATGCCGACGGGGCTGCCAAGGCAATTTTTAATGGCCAGAGTGCTCACCTCTCGGGCGCTGGCTTTTCAAACCCCGCTTTCCCGACCCGACCTTGGGTCACATCTTACTTGTGGGAGTAAGATAAAAACTGGCCTTGTGCCTAACTCCTGGAGAGGAGTAAATAAATACTTGCCTGTCTGATACCTAAGGTACTTAAGCTTTTTTTTTCAATGCAACTTTTATTCCTATATAATGTTATTGCTAGCTCCTCTATCGCAGAATGGTTCTTGAGTGTAGTATTTGGTTATTATTATTATTATTATTATTATTATTATTATTATTATTATTATTATTATTATTATTATTATTAGTGTCATAATTAATGTTATTTGATATTTAAATTACTATATCACACTGTAGTCTTAAGGATAATATATTATTATTATTATTATTATTATTTATTTATTTATATATTAGTGATATTTTAAGCTGAATTATTTCTACATTTGATTATTGAGAAATGATCGTTTGATCAGTACCATTGGAGAGCTATGAATATTATAACTGTCCTGTTTTTAAATCTACGAAACAGTTACATGGTAAACAGCGGATGATCCCCGTTTTAATATTTCACGCTTAAGTTAAGGTCCCCTGTTTTTGTTTCACTGTTAGATACTTGAATCCCCCATTTTTTTTATTCACTAATTTTCCAACGAATGCTAAGTCTGCGATATCTTAGATTTAGTTAGCTTCTCTGGGAATTTAAACTGCATTTTCCTTTTTTTTTCTTCTTCTTTTGTTTAAAATGACTCAAAGCTTCTTTAGACTATATATATATATATATATATATATATATATATATATATATATATATATATATATATATATATATATAGTATGTGTGTTACAGTGAAATAAATTCCAGAAGGAAATCCGGGTATGAGAGCTCAATGTAATAAACAGAGCAAGAATAAAATAAAATAAAGTGACACGGAATCACATAATCACCGGTGCAATAATTTATTTCGACCTTCAAGTATCCAAGTGACATGACTACATTTTTGAAAATGAGAAAAGAGAATTCACACTCACCAATGCAATATACATAGAGAGAGAGAGCGACAACATATTTACTACATATTTAGAGAGAGAGAGGGGGGAAATGACTTATTTAAGACGTAAATTGAGGAGGGAGAGATTGGAAACATATTTAATCTATAATTTTAGAGAGGGGGAGATTGCACGATTTATAACGCAAGGCAATACAGAGAGGGGAAAGAGATCAATATATATATATAGATAGAGGGGGGAAATTGTATAGGAGGTATATATATATATATATATATATATATATATATATATATATATATATATATATATATATGGGGAAATAGTATAGGACGTATATATATATATATATATATATATATATATATTTGTAGGTACAAAATTTCAACATCAACTTTAGCATGATTGGCGAAGTAGCCATAAGTGCTGTTTCTTTAGAAAGGATTTATTTTTCTATTTACCCAAGTAACATAGTCAAAAGAAAAGTCATTAATGCATGGAGGAGAAAAACGTCTTGTTTTTTTTTTTTTTTTTTTTCTACCGAGACGTCTTCTTTCGGTCGACTCTTTTTCAAGGTCATCGTTGACTAAATGATGGGTGTAAAATGAACTGTTTGCTGCTGATGTTAAACTACTTGGGAGACCTTTTATCAAAGCAAATCACGCAGATGGATCCAAGTAAATTATCATATTGGGAGGACATTTGGAAATTGGGATTTAACCTAGACAAATGTAAAGTACTAAATCTAGGATCCAGGCATGTGGGAGTTGAATATGTACTAAACCACAGAGAAATCAAAGAAGTAGATGAATAGTGCGATTTGGAAGTGGTGTTTGATAATACATTTAGGGCAAATTATCATATTTTAACCATTGTATCGAGAGCAAATAGAATGATCGGGTGGATGGTTAGGAATATTATTTCGATGGAGACAAATGTTGTGTTAAGGATATATAAAGCTCTAATAAGACCTTATATAGAATACTGCAGTCAGGCCTGGGCTCTAGCGACTAGACATGGGAATTGGAATGTAATATTGAAACTGGAAGGCATACAAAGAAGGGTGACAAAACTAATAAGTAAAGTAAAGGAGTGCAGTTAAATGGAGAGATTGGACAAATTGGGATTGACTACTTTGCTGGAGAGAAGAATGAGAGGTGATGTGATTGAGACTTTCAAGATAATTAATGGCATTTCTAATTATGGTTGGCATTTTTTTAGTATTTCTCCTAGATCTGGAAGGTTATTGTCAAGGCAGTTTTCAAAAACTAGATCTGTTAACCAGTTATGTTTTTTTGCTCACAGAGTAATATTTTTTTGGGATAAGTTGCCAGATCGGATTAATAATAGCAATAACGTGGATCAATTTAAGATGAGGTTGGATAAATTCAGAGAAAGTGGTAGGAGGGAGAAATTGAGGGGGCACTTCTGGGAGTTATCAAATGAAATATTTGACATAATTTAATCTGGATATCGATACTGTACTAAGAGTTTAATTTTTTTTAACAGTTGAATTGAGAATATAGTTAAAGG
>OY744534.1:81367162-81379662 GCA_963556195.1 Sepiola atlantica | reverse complement strand
ACTTCTTTGAAAAAAAAAGACAAACGGAAAACAGGTTAGAATGCAGGAGAAAAACAAAAACAAGAAATTTGACCGGTTTCGTTCGTATTATCGAACGTCTTCAGAAAAAGTGATACGAACGAAACCGGTCAAATCTGTTGTTTTTGTTTTTTTCCTGCATTCTAACCTGTTTTCTGTTTGTCTCTTTTTTCAAACATTTTGTCTACGACGGCATTTCATTTTCATGACTTATCGTGTACCTTACCCCATATACTTAACTTCTAAGAAATCAAGGGGCCCTTTTTAGAGCTAACAATCGATCTCTATATGAGATACATAGATATTCGAATATTCCATTAAAGTTCTTCTTTACATATGTTTGTTTGTGTGTGTGTTCACGCACGTGTGTCTCTAAGTTTAGATATAGAGTCAACCGCTGCATTGTAATATGGCGACGCAAACCTGCTAACATGTTATATCTAATATATAATATAAAGTGGGAGGTACTACTACTGCTTATAATAGCTCTCTGCTTGACAAGGCTATGTTTTTAGCGAAATGATTGCAAAACTTAAATACAAATATATAATATTTAAAATGAAAAAAGAAATCTGTTTTTATTTTTATTTTATTATTGTATTCTGCATCCTCTGTTCTTTTGGGGTGTATGCCTATATTTTATGCTAAATAAATTATTATTTAAACAGTAGTTATCGAAGTAAACGCCACTTTTACGCTAATCGTTAGAATTCTTTGACTACCATTTTGATTTCATGAGATCATGATTTCTGGGCGCCATCTTGAATTTGCATTTTACAACTCTTCCCAACAGAAACTGATTCGAACGCAGATTCTAAATAAAGTTAGTAGCATTCCCTCCCCTTTCTTTTAAGTGTATTCAAAACTTATCGATTTTGCTTTTGCTTGATAAGAATTAGAAGATGCACTTTTCTCAAAATGAGAGATAATTTGAAAGACTTGTCTACGAGTTTTTTGTTGACATTACTTGCTTACGTTTATCTATCTCCTCTCAAGGAGCTTAGACACAAGGGCAAAGTCATTTTATTTACCACCTCTCCAGGAGGCTAGACACAAGGTTAGGTGTGGAAAGCTTGCGCACTAGGATTCGCGCGCTCTGGTCGACAAAAAATGCCTGAGCAGGCCCGTCGACATTCCCCGGTACTGGTGCCTCAGGGGATTAGCAATAAACTAACCCCTTCTCAAAGAGAGAAGGTAAAGCCTGGGAGGGTGAATCTCCTTTGACTGAACAGAACCATACCTCAGTTCGACAGCAACAAAGTCACTGTCAGACTCATGTCAAAGACGTATCCTCGAAGGCAAGTATTATTTGATTTTAATATATCTTTCTTTTTTTTTCATTGTAACAAATAAAATTATATTATTATTTTTTTTTTATTACCTATTTAGAAACCCTATACCTAAATACAGAAACGTCATCTTATTTTCAACACGCATTTAATGTCTTTGCTCTATAAAAAAAAAATAGCAGCCTGCTGGCGAATATATCGATAGAAGAATACGTGACTGATTTTGTTTATTTTCTTCTTCTTTAAAATAGTAATAAATTTTATTTAAATAAATATAAAAAAACTCAGTAAGTAAACTGCAATTATCGAAGTGACCGGCACTTTTACGAAAATCATTACCATTTCTATTTACCATTTTCAATGTTTCCTCACTTTTTCCTGGAACATAGGGACCTCTTGTACTTTATAACGTATGTAAAGTTATAGCCGCCACGCATGAACAGATCACATAGCCTAAAAATCTTAAGGCTTGAAACTTCTGTAAAAATGCACCGTTTACTCTACGTCTAAAAGCTTCATAAGCTCTATTACAAATATCGAGCAACCTTCGCTATAGTTATAACAACTAAAGCAACTGTAATTACAAATATATACATATATACATAAATATGTGTGTGTATATATAATCGTAAATTAACACCAGAGATCCGAAAACTAGTTCGCCGAGTCGAGATAATGATTAAGAAGATAACAAATGAAAGACTTCCGGCGTGTTTTAATTAGACATGTATCCATAACGATTTGCTGCGTAGATACACACACACACACACACACATATATATATATATATATATATATATATATGTATGTATATATATATATATGTATATATATATATATATATGTATATATATATATATATATGTATATATATATATATATATGTATATATATATATGTATATATATATATATATGTATATATATATATATGTATATATATATATATATATATATGTATATATATATATATATATATATATATATATATATATATATATAGGCAGCAAGCTATTACTCAAGCAGGTTTTGTTAAAAAACACGGAATTCTCTCGTTTGTATTACTTCCTTTTAAAGTTCTCGCATCGTCGAGCAATCTTTCAGGTTTTCGAGTGGTAGTTCATGTAGTATTTCGCCGATTGTTCGTAATTCGACCATTTCTCTAGCGCTTTCGACCCTCTTGGTCGTCCTCAGACTAAAATGCATGAGGTTATTTTCGCCGGGTGTATTTATATACACGGCTTTCTAGTTACCCAATCAGATTCTTTGTTGTTCTCTCAGCCAATCGTTGGGCTTCCCGCGAACAAAGGCTTTGTTGGTGTCACTCCCTATACGCTCTCCTATTGTTTTGTTATCAATGGGTTTGACTATAATCCTGTTTTCTTTGTTGTGTCGATATAATGGGTGAATTTATTTTAACACGTGGTTCCTGGTATTTCTATTTTAGGTTTTAATTTTTGAATTGTAAGTTTTTTTGTTTTTTTTAAATTTCTTTTTCTTTGTTTCTTTGTTTCTTTTTCTTTTTTATTTATTTGTTTATTTATTTATCGTTAGCCTAAGGTAAATGTATACCTGTGTAAGCAGCTATTTGCTATTTCACTTATATATTTATATATATATATATATATATATATATATATATATATATATATATATATATATATATATATATATAGCAGCCACATTCAGAAGCTTGATGTCTTTCACAAAAATTGCCTTAGAACGATTTGTGGTGTCACCCTAAGAAATCGGATGTCTAATGCGGACCTATTTACATGCTGCGGTATTGGCGGAATTGAAAGCTTTTTGATGCAATCACAACTGCGTTGGGCAGGACATGTCTTACGTATGGAAGATGATAGAATACCAAAGCAACTGATGTACGGCGAGCTCAACAGTGGAAGACGAAATGTGGGTCGACCGCTGCTTCGCTTTAAGGACAAGTTGAAGATGAATTTGACATCTATCAATATTGCTTATCGTGATTTTGAACAGCTTGCTTCTCGACGGAAGGAATGGCGATCTGACTGCCAGAGGGGCATCAGGCGGTTCTCTGTAACTGCCATTGATCAACAGCGCGAAAGACGCTAAGAACAAAAACATCTACAAGTATCTCAGCCGATTTTTCTCAAGATCTTCCTTCTTGCATCCATTGCGGGCTGGTTTGCAAATCTCTCGCAGGACTCAAATGCCATTTACGATTGAGTAAATGTAAGCATGCTACATCCATCGTAGACTAAACAAATTTTGAGTTGTCAAGACCTCATACGTCGAAATCGACGGGAGAGTCCATGATATATATATATATACTTAATTTATTTTTTCTTTGAATTTTCTGTTAGATGTGTTGCTAACGGCGCTGACGAAGTGACGTTTTGTAGTGGCTTTGTAAAATTTTTTTTTTTAAATTAAAAAATTTAAAAATAAAAAGTAAAGTATTTCCAGAATGTTTTGGAAACGACCGTACGCGATACTAGACTTGTTGTTCTAATTTTTTGAACAATTGGAATGTTCTAATTCATTAAATCCTCTTATATATATATATATATATATATATATATATATATATATATATATATATATATATATATATATATATTTATATATCTTACTAACGGAGTTAATATAGCTCAAAATTGGAAGACCTAATTAGGAGTGTTTTAAGAACGTGCTTAAAATCCGTTTATGACAATCAGAATCCTCAACGGCGGATTGTTTTAATGATATTCATTCTAATGAAATGTGTTCTTTGAATATTATCATGAAAAAGAGACAACAAAATAAACAATCAATAAAAAAAACGTGTTAATTGATAAACGTGCACAAATTTAATGAGTTAAATTCATGCCACCTAGTTAGCATCGAACTCTCATCACAGAAGTAAAAAACCCTTCGGCCCAAGAGAACCTTTCTTTCATAAATACATTAACGCAGACATATAATTACTATTAAAATTCTGTTTGGATCTTATTTTCTTGTTTGTTTGTCCGTGCACAATGCACTCCGTCATAAAGAATGACGTCACAGAAAGATGGGTGATAACCGTGGAGAGAGTCGATGACAGCACAAAATGTACAGATCCTTTATGACAATTTCATGTGGCTTCATCGATGGGTTGCCGGTTATCTACGAGAAAGAATCGTTTAGAGCCTTTGGGTTTCGTATCTTTTTTTGATAAAGAACGGAGGACCGTTCGAAATATTAAAATAAAAATTATACCCCTAACCCTAACCCTAACCCTGCCCCTAACCCTAACCCTGACGCTTACCCTAACCATAACCCAAACCCTAACCCTGACCCTAACACTAACACAAACCCTAACCCTACCCCTAGCCTTAAACCTAACCCTAACCCTAATTATAACCCTAACACTACTCCAAACCCTGACCCTAACCCTTACTCTGTCCTTGACCCTTACAATAACCCTAACAATAACCCAAACCCTAACCCTAACACGAACACTAACTCTAATCCTAACCCTAACCCTGGCCCTAAACCTAACCCTAACATTAATTATAACCCTAACTCTAACCCCAACCCTGACCCTAACCCTAACACTAACTCTAACCATAACCCTGACCCTGACCCTGACCCTGACCCTAACCCTAACCTAACCCTAACCCTAACCCTGACCTTACCCTAACACTAACACTAAGCCTAACACTAACCCTGGTCCTAACCCTAACCCTAAACCTAGCCCTAATTATAATCTTAACCCTAACGCCAACCCTGACCCTGACCCTGACCCTGACATTGACCCTAACCCCTAACCCTAACCCTTACCCTGACACTAACACTAACCCTAATTATAACCTTAACCGTAATCCCAACCCTGACCCTAACCCTAACCCTTATTCTGACCATGACCTTAACCCTTACAGTAACCCTAACCCTAACCCTTACCGTGACCCTGACTCTGACCCTAACCCTAACACGAGCCCTAACCCTAACCCTGGCCCTAAACCTAACCCTAACCCTAATTATAACCCTAACTCTAACCCCAACCCTGCCCCTAACCCTAACCCTAACTCTAACCCTAGCCCTAATCCTAACCCGAACCCTAACCCTAACCCTAACCCTGACCGTACCCTAACCCTAACACTAACACTAACCCTAACACTAACCATAACCCTGGCCCTAACCCTGGCCCTAACCCTGGCCCTAACCCTAACCCTAATTATAACCCTAACGCAAACCCTGACCCTGACCCTGACCCTGACCCTAACCCTAACCCTAACCCTAACCCTAACCCTGACCCTAACCCTAACCCTGACCCTGACCCTGACCCTGACCCTGACCCTGACACTAACACTAACCCTAACCCTGGCCCATAACCTAACCCTAAGCCTAATTATAACCCTTACCATAACCCCAACTCTGACCCTTACCATAACCCTAACCCTAACCCTAACCCTGAACTAACCCTGAACTAACCCTAATCCTAATCCTAACCATAGCCCTAACCCTAACCCTAATCCTAGCCCTAACCCTAACTCTAACCCTAACCCTGACCCTGACTCTGACCCTGAGCCTGACCCAAACCCAAACCCTAATCCTAACCTAACCCAATACCTTACCCGCTTATGTGTTTTTCAATGAGGCTACTTTTTATTTGTCAAACGTGAAGAAATTCCTTGTTTTCTACCAATACACTTTTGATCGAAACCCGTTGCATGATTTTGATTCTACAAGAATGTTTAACATTTAAGGCTTAAGCTTAAGAGATCTGAAAAAGAAATTGAAATTCAGGAAATATTGCTTAATTGGTGTCCAATGATAATAGATCAAATTTAATAGAAATCTCATATATTTGAACTTTCGACTGGGAGGTTGTGTGAATACAATGATAATAGATCAAATTAAATAGAAATCTCATATATTTGAACTTTCGACTGGGAGGTTGTGTGAATACAATGTCTCCTAAAGACCATTTAACATACCTTAAATAACCTTACATTTGGAGAATATTTATTAATTAAGGTATGATTCTTATTATTTAATTTCAAAAAAATCGTAGGTTTTTTTAGTTTTTACGAAGAGCTTGCAGTCTATTTTACTCTCTTTGCATACAAATAAATTATACTAAATATATTCCACATCACACACCACCCTAGCGCCTAGCAGCTGTGTTCAGTAATTTATAATGATAAGTTTATTTGTTTAGGAGTGAATACTGTACATGCAAATGTGAATTGATCCAAAACCATACTTTTCATTGGTTTTAACAACTTCTTCATTTCTGTACTTCGATGACTTTTTTCACATCCACTATTTTAAACACAAACGCTATTTATTAAAATGTAATGGTCAATTCTATTCATTACGCGCGTTTCATGGCAAAATTAAAATAAGTGTATTTTTTCAATTAATTAAATTTTGTCAATCTTCAGAGACTTACGTGATATGTTGTTGAATAGCGTTGAGTAGCGAAAAAACATGTCATAACAAAAACACTAGAGGGAAAATACGGTGAAAATCTAAGTTGATTTCTGATTTTTTAAATTCGGCAAACTGAAGTATATAAAGGCAAACCACCTACTTGGGGGAAAAATGATCACTTCAGAAAAAATTAAAATTAAAAAATTCCACTCTCTAATAAGATTTTCACACTCGAGAAAACTCAAACGATATATATATATATATATATATATATATATATATATATATATATATATATATATATATATATATATATATATATAATTCCCGAAACAGTTTTTTTCATGGTAAACAACTGATGATCCCTTAAAATAGTGTTAGAAACAAACTAATATAATAACTGTAAAAAATAAATTGACTTACATGAGTGATTTTCCACTGGAAGACTTGGGACTATAAGTTTTTGTTTTTTTTCTTTTTTTCTTTAATATAGTTTTAATGGTTGAGAAACTTCCGAGACTATATATATATATATGCAGCAGACTGTTCGGTTCATTGGCGGTACATTTGATGTGCTTCTGGATCGAACAGGGCCGCGTCCTTGCTCTCACTTTCTTTGGGTTCTTCGATATGCTTCTGACGCATTCCTTTGGCAAATAATGACATGATTTTCCTGTGTACGATTATAGGCTGTTCAATTAAAGTGGCATAACCCCTTATCGGGACATACTTTTTGCCGATTATGCAGCGGTGATGACCACGACCTCCGTTACGAAGGCCTGTTTGATCGAAAATTACGTCATGCACTTTGTGGGACGCGAGACATGCCAAAAAGTCAGGCTGTTTATAAGGGATGATAGTTTTTTGAAAACTTATAGAAAACTTTACAAATTGCATTTTAAAAAAGAAGAAAAAAAAGAACACGGTCCGACTTTTACTAAAACTGAACTTTATTCAATATAAATAAAACAACAAGAATTTATTCAAATAGAATAGTTACGGTGTGTTTCGTCGATATTATATATATATATATATATATATATATATATATATATATATATATATATATATATATATATATATATGATAATTTTATTTACACAGACATGTACAAAATCTGCGACACTGGCATGTCGATGTTATCGATCAACAGTTACTATAAACTGAGATCTCATCAGGCAGAGTTAGAATCCGATCTTAACCTCAGATCATATTTGGAGAGAATGAAGTGGAGGGATAGAGAAAGAGAAGAAGAAGGAAAGAACTTTAACATTTCAAAAATTAAGGCCGTTAAAAATTAAAAATTAAAAATTAAAAATTAAAAATCTACCCTAATTTTTATTCATTTGCCCTGTTTGTTTCAGATTCTAGATTTAAGATTTTTTGTTTTCTGTTTTTGTTTCTTAGATTTTTTAATTTTTAATTTTTAATTTTTAATTTTTTAACGGCCTTAATTTTTGAAATGTTAAATTTCTTTCCTTCTTCTTCTCTTTCTCTATCCCTCCACTTCATTCTCTCCAAATATGATCTGAGGTTAAGATCGGATTCTAACTCTGCCTGATGAGATCTCAGTTTATAGTAACTGTTGATCGATAACATCGACATGCCAGTGTCGCAGATTTTGTACATGTCTGTGTAAATAAAATTATCATATATAAAGCTCTATTTTGATATTGAGCACTTTTTATGAACCCGGTTAAAATTCTCTGGATTACCACCCTGTGGATATTTTTCACCTGGATTATTACCATTATTATATATATATATATATATATATATATATATATACATATATATATATATATATATATATATATATATATATATATATATATACATATATATATATATATATATATATATATATATATTTAAAATTTGTTTTATGAAAAAAAATTACTAACATGTTTTTTATTAATTTTTGTTTAATATTCAAACTAATATTTTAATGTATCTTTGTAGAAATTAAATAGATTATTTTACTATATATAAGACCTTATAATTATTATAATCATTGTATATTAACACCATTAACTTAATCACCCTTCAAAACAAAAATGGGATTCTACTTTTTTTAGGCGATTACACGTGAATAGCCTGCAAAACTTAAAGGGAAGAAAAAAATAATGATTTCAGCATTTAGAGTGAGGGATCAGTTTCACATATAAATTAAACGTAAAAGGAGTTCCCATTTCGAAACATTCTAGCTTTTGAGAGCAGTTGACCAAAAATTGTTATTTTGCTCTGGGAGATAAATTTTGTGCGTTACTTTGGGGAGAAAACGAGGCGAGATCTATTTTTTTAACCGACTGCGCATAGTTTTACGACCTTGCAAGTCAGATATAATGGTAAAAATATTAAGGAAAAAATTAGAATGGTCCGGAAACGATGATCATTTTACGTTAAATTTATATACGAAACTGATCTCCCACTTTAAAATCTAAAATAATTGATTTTTTCTTTCCGCCAAGTTTTTCAAGGTGTTTACCGGTAATCATCTAAAAAAATAGTATCTTATTTGGCGGGAATTCAGCAGACGGTGTTAATCTACAAATTTACCATTATTATTTTTATTATTATAATTATTATAATTGTTATTATTATCATTATTATTATTATTATTATTATTATTATTATTATTATTATTATTATTATTATTATTAATATTATTATTATTATTATTATTATTATTATTATTATTATTATTATTTTTATTATTATTATTGTTATTATTTTTATTATTATTATTTTTTATTATTGTTATTATTATTATTATTATTTATTATTATTATTGTTATTATTATTATTATTTTTATTATTATTATTATTAATATTATTTTATTATGATTATTGTTATTATTATTATTATTATTATTATTTTCTTCTTATTATTATTATTATTATTTTCATTATCTGTATATTGTTTTTCATTTTATAATAAAACAAATTAATTTACTACATATCTGTTAAGTTGGCACAAGCAATAACTGACCGAATCTTTATAATTAGAGTAAGAACATGGACATTCTTTTACAGAATGAAGGTACAGAATAGCTAAAAAAACATCCTTCCCCATCCCTTCTCATGTGAATAATAGTTGTCTAAATAGTAACATTATTATTTATAAACTTATTTTTCACATAGGGAGGGGGATTTGTTTACTAGTATGTTCCTACACGGTCTTCTTATTTTGCACACCAATCGTCGACTATTTTCAATTATTTATGAAAATATTTAAATAGCATTTTGTCAACTAACGAAGCACTAATGCAAATCCGCTTTGTTTTAAAAGATAAATAAATCTTTAATTGCGAACAAATATATACCTAACAAAAGGAGAAGAAAAACAACCTGTGCACGCTAGAATATTACCATATAATGACTTTGAAGGATAGTTTGCTAAACATTAAGCAGGAGATTCTACAGAATTGTCTTCACCGGAACTGTTGCGTGTTATCTAGCTTTAGAATGTAGTTGGGGAACCAGCAAAGATTACAAAAACATATTTTGAAATCTAATTACTTCTAAAATAGTTTATAAGTTTTAGAACCGGTGCGCGATATATGATGCATAGCCTCGAAACAATTCTTTCTTATCTTTCGTTACATTTAAAATTAGGAAATATGTGTTCCTGCAATTAGCAATCAATTAGTGGCACCAAATAAATAAACATTACGTGGGATTCTGGATAGGCCATGAATTATTAGACAATTATTTAGATAACGAGGTTCTATTATGAATTAATTAGTTATCATTAAAATTGTTCAGTAATAATAGTAACTCTAATATTTTAACAGGGGGAATCGGATCAACACGGCATGTTAGTCTTAGTATGGAATATAAAAATCAGAGAAAATTCTTCGACGCTCCGAACTGAGTCCCAACCCACTGAGTAGATGAGTTAGTGGCTAATAGAAAAGTATTTGGTCATCAGAACTAAGCTTTGAATCAAAACCAGTTAACGATAAAAATCAAAGGGAACTTTAAGCATTGAGGGGCTCTTGGAATTTAGTAGTTAAGCTTTCTGAGTTGGGTATTATGTTATTCAGTGGGTTGGGAGGTTCAGAAAATCATTGATTCTGTGGCATCCTAATTGGTAATGATATTGTAGAGGTGGGGTCGATTTAATTCAATAAATGTGGAGATGTGTTCCTGTTATGTCCCCTCGGTGTTAAACATGAATTTTGGGTAGGATAAAAGGGTCACTTAAGAAGGGGGTTCACAGTTTATTTCACATCATAATTTAACAAGTCAATTTCATCCGTATCAGATGCATTAGAATTCATTGGATTATTAAATGATCTAAGGGTTATAACAAGTAAATTAACGATTCAGCGAATTAGCAACTGAGTCCGTCTATATCCTACTGGAGTTGAATTAAATGTCTGAATAAGGGGGAATAACCCTTTAATTAAAAAAATATAAGAGTTATCACCCTTTCTCTGTGTGGCTAAACATCTCTATGGGTTGATGGTCGATCTAGTAGTTTTAAATAGAAAAATAAAACCAACTCTCGTTATAAATCCAATTGAACATAATTTTGTTTTTCTTCACTTAAAAATAAAAATAGAAATAAAAATAAACGATTAGGAGAGATTTGTTTTTTTTAGACTTTAATTCCTAGATACTAATGTTTTTATATATTTGCACTTGATTTTCTTCGGGGCTGGTCATTCTCAGAGTTTAGCATCAAAACAATAGAGGTTTCACACTTCATCTCTGGTTTTAGAAATATTAAACACTTCAAGATTTTTTAGTAATAATTAATAATGAATAACAGTTTAAAATAATATACTGATTGTCTCGGGAGCTTCGGGGGGGGGGGTTCTTATAATAGAGAAATTCCGATCTACTTATTTAGGTTAGTTTCGTAAACATTAGTTTTTTGACCATCGTTTAAGAAATCTGATTCGTGAGGGTGAACATTTTATTAGAGAGTGGAATTTTTTTTTCTTTCTTTCTTCTGAAGTGATTACTTTTTCCATAGTGAGTGTTTTACCTTTATATACTTCAGTTTACCGAATTTTTTAAATCAGAAATCAACTAGGATTTTCACCGTATTTCCCCTTCGGTGTTTTTGTTATGACATGTTTTTTCGTTACTCAACAACATATACTGAAAACTCTCTAAAGATTGACAAAATGTGACGACTTGGAAAAAAATACACTTATCCGAATTTTTCCATGAAACGCGCGTAAGGGATGGAATTGAATATTAAATTTGAATGAAATACTTTCGCGTGTAAAATGAGAGATATAAAAAAAATCATTGAAGTACAGAAATAAAGAAGTTTTTAAAACCAATGAACATCATGGTTTTGGTTTTATTTTGGAATGCAAATATAAGATATATATATATATATATATATATATATATATATATTTGTTATTGTTTATCATCTATGTACGTATACGTTTCGTCCTTTTTTTAAATCGGGACTCATCAGCATAGAGATATGACTATTCACTACCGGTCATGCGATTCGAAACCCCGGATTACAAGTATTTTTCAACTCAAATCCGACGTCTTTAACCACTCGTCCAATTTTAAATAGCGAATAAACGGTGATAATTTAACACTTTATCGGCGGGCTTAACGTCCAGAGCGTTCTACTTCTTTTAAGAGAAGGAACGATGCATTTTAAAGAAGGTTAGTAGGAGAGAATCCCAGCAGAATGTTCGATTATTAAGAAAAAATAAGAACGTAATATTTATTAATGTTTGTATTACAAAAAGTTAGAACAACATTGGTACCGTCGGTTTCAAATCCTAACAAAGGGAACTATAAAGGTCTTTATCGGACTTTTTTCAGCCTT
>OY744534.1:81354662-81362162 GCA_963556195.1 Sepiola atlantica | reverse complement strand
TTATTTGAAAAAAAGTAAGAACTTTTAGTGTTTGCAATATTTCAAATCCATTTTTCAAAAATTATTTGAAAAAAGTAACAGCTTTTAGTGTTTTCTATATTTCAAATCCATTTATAAAAGTTATTTGAAAAAAGTAACAACTTTTAGTGTTTGCTATATTTCAAATCCATTTATAAAAGATTAATTTAAAAAAGTAACAACTTTTAGTGTTTGCTATATTTCAAATCCATTTATAAAAGTTATTTGAAAAAAAGTAAGAACTTTTAGTGTTTGCAATATTTCAAATCCATTTTTCAAAAATTATTTGAAAAAAGTAACAGCTTTTAGTGTTTTCTATATTTCAAATCCATTTATAAAAGTTATTTGAAAAAAGTAAGAACTTTTAGTGTTTGCTATATTTCAAATCCATTTATAAAAGTTATTTGAAAAAAGTAACAACTTTTAGTGTTTGATATATTTTAAATTCATTCATCAAAAATTATTGGAAAAAAGTAAGAACTTTTAGTGTTTGCTATATTTCAAATCCATTTATAAAAGTTATTTGAAAAAAAGTAAGAACTTTTAGTGTTTGCAATATTTCAAATCCATTTTTCAAAAATTATTTGAAAAAAGTAACAGCTTTTAGTGTTTTCTATATTTCAAATCCATTTATAAAAGTTATTTGAAAAAAGTAACAACTTTTAGTGTTTGCTATATTTCAAATCCATTTATAAAAGATTAATTTAAAAAAGTAACAACTTTTAGTGTTTGCTATATTTCAAATCCATTTATAAAAGTTATTTGAAAAAAAGTAAGAACTTTTAGTGTTTGCAATATTTCAAATCCATTTTTCAAAAATTATTTGAAAAAAGTAACAGCTTTTAGTGTTTTCTATATTTCAAATCCATTTATAAAAGTTATTTGAAAAAAGTAAGAACTTTTAGTGTTTGCTATATTTCAAATCCATTTATAAAAGTTATTTGAAAAAAGTAACAACTTTTAGTGTTTGATATATTTTAAATTCATTCATCAAAAATTATTGGAAAAAAGTAAGAACTTTTAGTGTTTGCTATATTTCAAATCCATTTATAAAAGTTATTTGAAAAAAAGTAAGAACTTTTAGTGTTTGCAATATTTCAAATCCATTTTTCAAAAATTATTTGAAAAAAGTAACAACTTTTAGTGTTTGATATATTTTAAATTCATTCATCAAAAATTATTGGAAAAAAGTAAGAACTTTTAGTGTTTGCTATATTTCAAATCCATTTATAAAAGTTATTTGAAAAAAGTAAGAACTTTTAGTGTTTACTATATTTCAAATCCATTTAAACCAAAACAACATTTATCCATTTTTCGCAATAAAAATGAAAAAAAAATGGAAGATTTGTTAATATATTATTTTTACAGCAGGAAACAAATGACTAAATAGGTGAACAGTAATTTGTTTTCTCTAAACTAAGTGAACTTTTTGTTTATCTTAGCAACGACTTTAAATTGCAGACGATTCATTGATGTCATATTTCGCGACCATCTAGATAAATAAAAATAACAGAATTGATAAAACAGAAACCAAACGGTGTAATACGAAAATTAAGATAAGAGGGGTAGGCGGAGGAGGAGGAAGGGAAGTGGAAAGAGTGGTGAGTCAGGGGAAGGATATAAACGGCATTGTTGGATTTTTAAAAATTTACAGCACGTGGATAAATTAATTTTTAACTTAAATGTTGCGTTTGTGTCCTTATTTTTACTAGAATGTCATCTTGTTTGCCCACATATCCAGAACCAATTTTACACACACATAGATATGATTAGTTTTATTTATTCAGACATGTACATAATTGGCGACACTGGCATGTCGATGTTATCGATCAAAAGATGTTAAAAGCTGAGATCTCATCAGGAGAATACAAATCTGATAATTTTCTTCGGTCATATTTGGAAAGAAGTTTCTTTCCAAATATGTCTGTACAGTCGAAGAAACAGGGAGCAGGGAGAGAGTTCCAGAGGCCGGCAGCACGAGGAAAAGAGGCTATTGGAGTAGAAGGCTCTTCGGCATGTGGGGACCTCCACGGTGAATGGATGGGATTTAGCTGATTATCGAGTTAGTCTAGTGTATTTACGTCGAGGGGGCACCAGAGTATTGATTTACTCCTCTCCAGGAGTTAGGCACAAGGCCAGTTTTTATCTTACTCCCACAAGTAAGACGTGACCCAAGGTCGGGTCGGGAATGTGGGGTTTAAAAATTGCATGGGCAGCCCCGTCGGCATTCCCCGGTAGGGGCGCCTGAGGCAGTAAGCAATAAACGTACTCCTCTCCAAAGAGGGTAGGCGAAACCTGGGAGGGTGGACCTCCTAGTACTGCACAGGACATACCCATAGACCGGCGTAAGCCCCGAAGGCAGGGACAATACCAGTCTATGGGGTGCAGTATCCATCGGAACAGATACTACACTTTGATCTTAGCCAAAAGGCCAAGCCAGTTAATCGGAGCACAATCCATATCCAGTTATGGTATGGTAATTTTTAGAGTAAGAACCCCTTTATCCAATAGTTAAAGTCGCACAAAAATAACGCAATACTTTTTAATATATATATATATATATATATATATATATATATGTATATATATATATATATACTTATAATATATTTTTCTATTCATACAAACGTAGCAGGGCTACACATTCAGAAAATATTTCAGTCGTAGTTATAATAAGCTCAACATCCTCAGGCCAACAAATTCGTTCTTTTATATTGTGGAAACTAATACAAAGTCATCCTATATATATATATATTATATATATATATATATATATATATATATATATATATATATGTATATATATATATTATATATATATATTATATATATATGTATATATATATATTATATACATATATTATATATATATATATATATATATATGTATATATATATATATGGGTGTGGAGGGGGAACAAACGAAAGAAAAAACAAATTTAAATACGGGAAAATGCTATCAAGGAACGTGAACAATGCTTTTTCCTGTATTTTACCCCTAAAACTTTCCCCCAGATTTAAAATTTGAAAAAGTAAAATAAAAATGCAAGCAAGTGTCCGATTGCAAAAAAGTCCGGTGTCGGGCAGAGTTTTGCCTTGTGTATTTTCCCTACAATTTTTATTTTACTTTTTCAAATTTTAAATCTTGGCCTTTGCCAACTTATCTATCCCAGCGATTTCCTCTGATGATAAGATGTTTATCTTTGAAAAGCCTGGCTTACGGAAAAATTTAACTTGAATAAATTTCCTTTTTGCGGAATATACCTTGCTCTGAGCAACTGAATAGAAATACGATTTGACTTTTGCTTTTCTAATTCCTTTTCATCCGTCTACACACACACACACATATATATATATATATATATATATATATATATATATATATATATATATATATATATGTGTGTGTGTGTGTGTGTGTGTGTGTGTGTGTGTGTGTGTGTGTGTGTGTGTCATGCTATATTGTTTTAGATATACGTTCGTGTAACTCAACGTGAACTTAAGAAAAGCTTTGGTGAACATAAAAGAGATATCAAAAATAACAATTCCCTAATGCACTATTCTCTCATACATTACAACACAATCATTCTTTTAACTTTAAACAAGCTAGACTCATTAAATTCATTTAAAATACATATCAGCGAATACTTCTTGAATCAGCACTCAATATAAACTCTTACACAATTAAACAACGTAACGGTTTTTACAATATATCTCCTTTAACCAGCAAACTGGGATTTAGATCCAGGCTAACTGGTAATATTTCACAACATTACTGACAAAACTCTGTACACAACATCGATAAAAAAAGAAACCTTCTATTTCAGTAAACGCATCACCCATTTTGAATTCTAACGGCTATGGTTCGTTCAAAAGAGGAACGAAAACATTTTTTAACGTCATAATCGCACCACATTGTTATAGTTCTAACGACTACGTTTCGTGTATAAAACTAAAACAAAAAAATTATTTTTACGTCACAAACGCACCAAATATTTTCATATATTGATACTTTATGTTATTTCTTAAAATCAATCATCTTAAAATAAAGACCAAACGTTGATGAATATATAACAAAATTAGGATAAAATTCGACTGGTCATCGCAAGAAAGATTCATCTGTTTCTCTTTGGTATCGAAGGTTCTTAAATCGATTTCCAGAAGATGTCACCGGACGGATAAAGCCCACGCGGACTTGGATACTAAAGGGGACATAGTCTTTCTGTGACGAACAGACTGATTTTATCCTAAATTCAGGAACGAGATTGATGAAACCCGGGAATCCGCAACAGACACTGTATAGTATTTAAATAGCATAAATAAAATGTATATATATATATATATATATATATATATATATATATATATATATATATATATATATATATATATATATATTATTATTATTTTATGTATCCACATAACATGTTATAAGAAGATATAATATTTTATGTATCGACTTTCAGTATTTACTTGAACAGTGCTCAATACGTGAGTAGAGCTGGGTAGCAAATTATAAAAAATATATTGATGCCAATTAAGCTACACGGAGGCTTCGGCGTTTCATCCCTATAGCGAATCGTCAGGCTAAAATGCATTTTTATATATAAAAAACACCCGGTAACACGAATTCCAAGCATTTTAGCCTGACGATTCCTTATGGGATAAAACGCTTAATTGCCATGAATATATTTTCACAACTTACCATATATATATATATATATATATATATATATATATATATATATATATATATATATATATATATAAGGCTTTTAGTTAGCCTAACGAATTCCTGCATAGTTTCATACTACTACTAAGCTCTACTCATGTGTTGAGCACTGTTAAATTATCAACTGGAATAAAAAATATATACTCAACATGTTGGGATTGTCCTGTGCAGTTCTAGGAGGTCCACCCTCCCAGGCTTCGCCTCCCCTCTTTGGGGAGGAGTAAGTTAATTGCTTACTGCTTGAGGCGCCCCTACCGGGGAATGCCGACGGGGCTGCCCAGGCAATTTTTGATGGTCAGAGTGCTCACCTCTCGAGCGCTGGCTTTTCAACCCCCACTTTCCGACCCGACCTTGGGTCACATCTTACTTGTGGGAGTAGGATAAAACTGGCCTTGTGCCTAACTCCTGGAGAGGAGTAAATAATACTCAACATGTTATATATCCCTTTATTTTTATTTTTTTATCTTTCTGTTTTTGCTGGAGATGGGGCATCCTACCGGATGCCAGGCATTCACAGCCTATTTCTGACATTCCAGCCTAAGTATCGTTTTAAGATTCTAACCGTCCCTTTAAGTGCAGTTGTTAGTATTTTTCTTGCACTCGGTTCACCGTGTATACTCGAATAATATCTCTTGAAATTCTTTTTCATTAGTCCTGTTGCTCCTATAATTACTGGTATGATGGAGATTTTCCTAAGATTCCAGTTTCTTTTCATGTCGTACATAAGAGCTTGGAATTTCGTAATCTTTTCCCTTTCTGCTCTGTTACATCCTGCATCATTAGGGACACTGACTTAAACTAGGGTTTCTACTTTCTCCCTATGCGTGTTTATGTGACAAATGCGAGAGCTGCATCATCTTCACCAATACATATTGAAAAGTATTGAACTATACATTCTCTCTCCAGCTATGGGTACGATTATTATGGAGAGAATAAAGAAGACTGGACTTTCGCGCCTTCTTTGTGTAATTCGACTAAGAAAGAAACAATTCTCGGAAATAATAATTTCAGAAATCAAGGAGACCTTCCTTGAGGCTAAAACTTGACCTCTATATGAGATACACAGATATCCGAGTGTTCAACTAAAGTTCTCCCCTACCTGTCAAACGTTGAGTCAGTAAAGAAGTAAGGAACATTCATTTTCCTCGCCCTAATTGATGTTTTAGTATATCTTTCTTGTGGTCTTTTGGTCTTAGAGGATTCCAGGACAAAAAATCATCTGGTCTGATGGATTATTCAACTAAGCACTATTAATTGAGGTAACATCACTTGGAGAAGGTGCACCATTCCTCGTATGAGCCAGTGTATAGCCGTGTCGCGGGGATGTTATTTGGGCTTCGAATACTATGTTATTCTTAATATTTGGTCAGGATTTACTTGTAGAGGAAGTATCCTCATGTCAGGTTATCCTGACAAACCCTTTTACAGAGAGACCGAAGACACTCAAGGATTGTGTCTAGTGGGTAATTCAAACTCCCCGGTAGGTAATTCAAACTCCCCTACTATATATATATATATCTCAAACGGTGAGTTAGTAAAGAAGTGAAGAATATTAATTGGAGTGGCCATGGAGTATCTAGTATGGTGGAGTCTCTAGCTAAGTGGTGTTACTTGAGGTAACATGACTTGGAGAAGATGCACTATTTCTCGTATGAGCCAGTGTATAGCTGTGCCGAGGGGATCTTGTTTGGGCTTCGAATACTATGTTATTTTTAATATTTCGTCGGGGTTTACTTGTAGGGAGAAGTATCCTCGTGTCAGGTTGCCCTGTCAAACCCTTGTACAGAGAAACCGAAGCCACTCGAGGATAGTGTCTAGTCTATGTGATCATGTAGAGATTTACAATCAACCGCTTTCTGTAATTGGCTCTAATTTTTAAGGAAAATAGCTTTAATATTTACATTGATGAAGAAATAATATGATGGGTTTGAATGTGTGTGTGTGTGTGTGTTTATCTTGCCTCTTACGTATCTGAAGATATAAATTATTTCTAAACGTCATCCGAAATGAATAAAACCTATATCACAGAAAGAGGATAATCCAATAAGAGCAAGGCAGACCACCACCGCAGCCTGATATTAATTCGAAAAAAAAAGTAACTGGTAGTTAGTTTTCTTTATATCATCATGAAATGTTTATGTACCTCCTCTCCTCCAGGAGGTTAGGCACAAGGCCAGTTTTATCTTACTTCCACAAGGTAAGATGTGACCAAAGATCGGGTCGGAAATGTGGGGTTTGAAAAGCCAGCGCTCGAGAAAGTGAGCACTCTGGCCATTAAAATTGCCTGGACAGCCCCGTCGGCATTCCCCGGTAGGGGCGCCTCAGGCAGTAAGCAATAAACTTACTCCTCCACAAAGAGGGGAGGCAAAGCCTGGGAGGGTGGACCTCCTAGAACTGCACAGGACCGACCCACAGACCGGCGGAATCAAGCCCCGAAGGACAAGACGACACCGGTCTATAGGGTGCAGTATCCATCGAAACAGATACTACACTTACTTCCTAGCCAAAAGGAAATGATAATAGTTTATATCATACATCTTATATTATAAATGTAGCGTCTGTCTGTCTGTTTGTCCGGCGAAGCAACTGAAAACAAAGTCATGTAGCATGGTCCAGTACAAAACATCTATGGCAAAATCTTGCGAGGAATCCAAAGGTTATATTTATATTAATTTCTAAATCAATTTCATGGTCAACTGAGACAACATAGTTACTGAGGATGTGGGAGTAGGGGGGGGGGGGGGTCAAGT
>OY744534.1:81327162-81339662 GCA_963556195.1 Sepiola atlantica | reverse complement strand
ATCTCA
Source organism: Sepiola atlantica (assembly GCA_963556195.1). Lineage (NCBI taxonomy): Eukaryota > Metazoa > Mollusca > Cephalopoda > Sepiida > Sepiolidae > Sepiola > Sepiola atlantica. The sequence goes on along the minus strand of OY744534.1, from coordinate 81,339,656 downwards.
CAGAGCGAAGCTTCTGCGGCAATTATATGTTAAAGTGACCTTCAGCTCTTACAGAAGCTTCGCCATAACCTCGGTCAGACCTTTCTTTTTCGTGTCAATTGTCACTAAAGACACGATTCGTTTGAGGAGCTTTTCCAATGATCCCGGATAGTTTTAATCACATTACGCTCGGTCAGGTCCTTATACGTGAAGGAAAAGACTTCTCTGTATGGCTCAGGTGAGAATTGAATCTGAGGTCCTAATCCTCCTCCCTTAGTTGGCGAAGTTTGGGATAGGGCAAGAGTTGTTGGCACTGACTTGGGGGTTACTTTATCGGCCGAGATGGTCTCGTCCAAACTGCCACAGGAAGAAGCCGGCGTCTTTTATGTAAGGGGAGAGGAACAGTCAGCATTGTCACACTTCCCTGGCTGCTGGTGACACTAACTGCCCCTTTTAGATGTTTCGGCGTTGCAACCTCTTTTCTCGCTCGGGATCTGCTTGGTCTTGTCACATGAGCCTTTGCTTTCATCTTCAGACATGCTTCCACTGATCTCATTTCAACTCAACTTTAGGCCCAGTAAGGAGTTTATCAGCCTCGCAGACATAAGATCCCGCCTTAAATTCTGAAATCTGCGCTAGGTCGATGGCCTTCAGATGTTGAAGGTCCATCGACCTAGCTGGTCTAATTCCTGTATCCAGGAGTGTTTTTCGTCTTGGAAAGCGGCGGGCTGGCAGTTAAAACCCGTTTTCTATCTGAGCTGAAGTATACGTTGTCCCACCGACCTAGGCCACCTCTCACATATAGACTACTAAACGCACTGCGAGGGACAGCGGTACCGGAACTACTTGGAGTGTCGCTTAGGACGACTAGGATGACGTACAAGAATTTGGGGCCTGTCTTGAGGACACGGGATTTACAGTCACCCGACGCCTAGAGCCCAGTTGAGGCTCGTCACTAGAACCTGGGTTAGAAGATTTCTGGCTCGCTCCAGCCGCTAGATAAGAGCGAACCCCTATCTTGAAACCAGTCTCCAGGTTAGGCAAGTTGCCTACACCATAACCCGGACTGGTCCTTCTCGCTTCAATTATGATCCCACTTAAGACCCGCCAATTTAAAAAAACAAAAAACAGAGGAATTTCACCAGTGGTTAAACTGATTCGTGGGTTCCCTTGAAGTCGGCCAGCTTCTTAAGTTGATCCCAGAATAAAAACCTAACCTGTAAAAAATAGAAAACAGTTAATGATCCAAGAGAGGCGATAGACATGTGGAAGCAAGATAGAAACCCTTCCACAAATGTAACAAGACGCAGTATTTGGATGTGTATCACCGAACATTTGATGATACGACATGATATTTTGAAATACCGTATATATAGTAATCTGCAAACATTTACAAACAGCTATATGTATTCTTGATTTGCATAGTAATTTTATAAACAGTTTATTAGAAACGGTAAACTGTACTATACATTTGTAATTTTTTTTGTCATATGTTCTTTATATATATGCAATAGTTTTGTCGATAGTAATATTTAATAAAAAAAGAAAAACGTTTTAAAAGTTTTCTTAGAATTTTATTTTCTATTGAATTACAAGGGAGGTAATTTACATGAAAACTTCCGGTTTAAATGTACGGCATTAGTAAAACGTCTGGCAACACTGGAGTTTTAAGAACAGATACCACACTTTGATTTAAGCAAAAGGGCCAAGGAACCATACAGTAATGTTTTTTTTACTAGACATGTTTAAATGAATGAAAAAAAACTGATTTAATCGGAATATCTTTTAATTGGGGTGGATAGTGTAGTATCTTTTAATTGGGGTGGATAGTGTAGTATCTTTTTATTGGGGTGGATAGTGTAGTATCTTTTAATTGGGTGGATAGTGTAGTATCTTTTAATTGGGGTGGATAGTGTAGTATCTTTTAATTGGGGTGAATAGTGTAGTATCTTTTAATTGGGTGGATAGTGTAGTATCTTTTAATTGAGGTGGATAGTGTAGTATCTTTTAATTGGGGTGGATAGTGTAGTATCTTTTTATTGGGGTGGATAGTGTAGTATCTTTTAATTGGGTGGATAGTGTAGTATCTTTTAATTGGGGTGGATAGTGTAGTATCTTTTAATTGGGGTGAATAGTGTAGTATCGGTTCTGTTTTCATAAGACCGTCTTCCGAGGAATTACCTCCTTTTTTGTTAAGAGGTGAAGGGAACTCTCCCGAGTATTACATCCTCCTTTATTGTATGATCTTTTAATAGGGTGGGTAGTATCGGTTCGGCTCTCACAATACACTCCTCCCAGGAATTACCTCCTCGTTTTAAAGGGGGGGGTGAATTCTCCCAGGCATTAAATCCTCCTTTGGGAGAGGGGGCTATGTAGTATCTGTTCTGCTGTCATGAAACCGTCTTCCTAGGGATTACATTCTCCTTTTTGCAGGAGGGTAGTGTAGTACTTGTTCTGTTTTCATTATATCATACTCGCAGGTATTACATTATCCTTTTAAATGGATAACTTTCAAGGTATGACCTCTTGTATTTTAGAGGAGCTGGTGTAGTATTTGTTCTGTTGTCATTATACCATTCTACCAGGCATTACCCCCTTCCTTTGGGGTCAGTGTAGTATATGTACGTTCGTTCATCATGATACCATCCTCCTAGGCATTACCACTTCCTATTTAGGGGATTAATCCTCCAATGTTTTTCTCTCTTCCTTTAAGAGATAGTGTAGTATATTTTCATTCGTCGTGATACATTATTCCCAGGCATTACCCCCTCTTTCTTCTGTTTTTGGGGGATGGTATTATGTAGTATATGTTCTGCTGTCATAATATCAACTTCCCAGGCATTAACCCCCTTTTTGGGGGGGAGCGGTTAGTTTAATATATGTGTGTTCATCATTATACTATCCTCCCAGGCATTACATTCTCTGTTATTTTTTAAGTATATGTTCGTTCATCATCATACCATCCTCCCAGGCTGGCAAAAATATGCGACAACAAAATATTGCACACCATCTAACAAACCAACATTTTGCTTACACTCAACATTTGAAAACTCTTTGTAGATAACACCTCTATAAAAAAAAGAATATAAGTCAGTCGTGAGACTGCATACGCCCACCTGACAACATAAGGATGAGTCAAAGTCTTATATAAGTATTACATCTTTATATTGTATAAAGTATTCTTGAGGTTATGCCATGGAAACATTGATAACTAAAAAAACTATTTATCTGATCAGGCTGACATTTTGCATGGTGGTTAGGGTTAGGGTTTGAGTTAGGGTTAGGGTTTGTGTTACTATAATCAAAGAGCATTAAATCCACAACCAAATTTAGAAAAGAATCTGAGGTTGAAATTCCGTCAGAATTTTAACCATGATCGAACATTATAAGGTCAAAGTGAAAGGTCAATGTCATATGAGATGCGGGACTTCATTGGCTACAATATGGGCCCAGTAGTGAATTTCGAGAGAGCAGAGAACCGAAGTTATCGTCATAAGTGTTACTTTCACTTTTCCTAAACCTTGACCTTTGACTTTTTCGTAATCTTGACCTTTGACTTTTTCGTAATCTTGACCTTTGACTTAGATATTCCCAAATCAAATCATTTCTAAGTCAGATCATGCCCGATATTTTAAGTTTTGTGACGATAAATAAAAGGATGTGAACGCTAGTCTGTACACAAACAAATAGACAAAAACATGCTGACCAATCGACAAAGAAACTCGACCGAAAACATAACCTCCTGTGTAAAGGTAATACAAATGAATTGCTAACAAATATAAACTATTTTTTTTATTAGAGAAATATATTTTTCTGCGGTACGTGTCAAAGAAACAGAAATTTCTGTCACTTTGCTGACCCAACCCCTAGATCGTAAGGATCAGCAATGCTCACCCCTCGATCTTTTATTTACTACACTGTCTAATACTTGTGTGGCGGATACCATAGCCCACTTAAGAACGCTGACCACTTTGTGTAAATTGTTGATATAACCCTAAATCTTCGACCCCAAGCTGAAGAGCCGTTGCCCAAAAGGACGAGATACTACAAATGGGCTGATTGGAAATCTATGTCTAAACGATGATGAGTGTTGCATCTGTTTCTTTGCTGAACATAATTGCCTCATTTATAAAATGATACTATATACCCCTCCCCCACTGGAGTTAATACCATCCCGATTGGTAATAAATACCCTAGTGATGTTGCCCCTCTTCTGGTTCACGGAACCTAGTCTAATAACCTAATGACCCTTTTGCATCATCAAGTTTGAGAAGATTGCCATAAATGAATCCAAAGGATCTGTTGCTGTTGCAACGTAATATACTGTCGGTGTAAACATGCACTCGGGGGTTGCGTGTTTAGTGGGTTGCATAGTTGCGTTGCAATGTGAATAGCAGACTTGCTGCTGTGAGTGAGAAATATTTAGAGAAAAGAGGCCACACAGGAAATTGGAAATATCTCTGATTTGGGATGGACCACCCAGAATTCGATTTGTCCGCTTGAAAAAGTTAACATCTCTTGAAAAAAAGAGTTGATGCTGAGAGATGCCCCCCCTCCTCCTAGAAATTCTCTTTCAGATACGAGGTTCCCTTCTGTTGTTATGACCTACTTTACTTCGTCTTGCCAAAAATGGTTGGCTAGATACGGCGACCCTCTAGGCATTGTTTTTGATGGGTCACTAACGTGTTGTTATGTTATTAAATTTTATAATTCCTGCCTTGATAAAAAAAAATCATTTTTTATCTTCTTCCCCTCGTTCTCCTACTCTCTCTTTCTCTCTCTCTCTCTTTCTCTTTCTCTCTCTCTCTCTCTTTCTCTTTCTCTCTCTCTCTCTTTCTCTCTCTCTCTTTCTCTTTTTCTCTCTCTTTCTCTTTCTCTTTCTCTCTCTCTCTCTCTCTTTCTCTTTCTCTCTCTCTCTCTCTCTCTCCCTCTACTCTATAGAAAATTGCCTCATTTATAAAATGATACTAGATCACGTCTGACCCGTTGGGCCAGTACTTGTTTGTTATGATATTAAATATATAATTTTTTTTCATGAAAATAATCAATCATGTTTTATCCGCTCCCCCCTCCTTCTCTTCCCCTCTTTGTCTCTTCGATAGAAAATTGCCCCCTTTTTTATATATGTTGATAACTAATGGCCATTTAGTATGTGTCTCCCTAAAGCCAATACTATATCATCGCTTCTATTAGTGTACTATTTCACTATTTTACTTTATTTCAATGCTTAATTTAGTTTATTGTTCTATTTCAGACTAATGCATGGACGGCGGCACCGGGGGGAGCAGAGGGGGGGGGCTCAAGCCCCCTCACTTTTTGACTTGGGTCCCCCCTTTACGGTCATCAATAATTAAGTTGATATGGATATGTTTAATTTTATCGAATTAGCTTATCTATTAATTGATTGTTGATCTTATATTGTCGTCATTACCATATAAGACCTACAATTAATTTTATCTAAAATTTGGCGAAAACGAAGCGAAATGGGTGAGTTGTTGTTAAAGGTCCCTATTCTATAGGTATATTTACGGACTTTCATTTTCTTCTCCAAAAAATCGATACAATATTATTTGAGCAAAGTCCAATGAACGCAATTTGAAGTGACGAACAGAGAAACAATGCAAGTCTGCCTTGTTAATACACTTCCAACGAGCTATTCCAATTCCAATACATACATTTATACTTTTATACTTAATACATTTAAACTTTTATACTTTTTTACTTTTGTACTTTTATATGCACCTTGTCAGTTAATATTTTTAACTTTATGTATTCTCTATATTTGATAAACCTATTGATTCTTGAATGTTGTCATTTTTACTAGAAGCGACTTGCTGATATGTTTCAAATGAGCCATCAAGCAGTGTCAGAAAATCATTTTATGTCTAGATTAAGTCCAAAAAGGTCTATTTGGCCTAAAATAACCAAATATGGTAATTTGGGCCCAGGCACCCCAAAAGTGAAATTTCTGTTTGTTCTTTTTTCACCAGAAGCGACTTGCTAATATGCTTCCAACAAGACCTCAACCACTATCAGAAGATCATTTCATGTCTAAATTATGTCAAAAAAGGTATTTTTGGTCCAAAATGCCCTAATATGGTAGTTTGGGCCCAGACGCCAAGTAATTGAATTTTTAAAAATGTTTTTTCGTCTATCACCAAGAGTATTCCATTCCGCTACTAACGCGCCATCAACCACTACCAGACGATCATTTTAAACCAAAATATGCCCCAAACAGTGATTTTTCCCCAATATGCGCAAATAAGGTAATTTGAGCCCAGACGCCAAAAAATTGAAATATTTTGAACTTTTCTTTTTCTATCACCAAGAGAATTCCATTCCGTTTCTAACGAGCTCTCAACCACTATCGGCCGATCATTTTTAGTCAAGATATTGAATTTATTCCCATATTTGGCATTCTGGGCGCAATGTGGGGCGGTGGCCCCCCCCCCCCCCTACACACACTTTTATGGGGAGATCCCCCCACCCACTTTTATAACTGTCCCGCTGGCCCTGTAATGTACTATAATTCCATGCTCAATTCGGGGAGGGGTAGTGTCGTACTTGTGCGTTTGTCATGATACCATCCTCCCAGACATTACCTCCTACTTTGGGGGGATGGTACTGTAGTATCTGTTTTTTGTTTTTTTTGTCATGCGATCATCCTCTCAGGCATTACCTTCTCCTTTGAGGAGAAGCGTAGAATGTGTTCGTTCGTTATGTCAGCATTTTTGCAGGCTGGGGGGGGGGGGGAGCAGTGTGGTATATGTTCGTTCTTCATGATACTATCCTTTGTGGCTAGCCAAAATATACGACTGGAGGGGGGGGGCATACATTTGCTACTAGTAGTAGTATTAGTAAGAAGAAGAAGAAGAAGAAGAAGAAGAAGAAGAAGAAGAAGAAGAAGAAGAAGAAGAAGAAAAATAAGGAAAAGAACAAAAAAGAAGAAGAAAAAGAAGAAAAATGAAAAAGAACAAAAAGAAGGAAAAGAAAAAGAAAAAAAAGAAAAATGAAAAAGAAGAAAAAGAAGGAAAATGAAAAAGAAGAACAAGAAGAAGAAAAAGAACAAGAAAAAGAAGAAAGAGGAAGAAGAAGAAGAAGATGACGAAGAAGAAGTAGAAGGCAATGAAAATGAAGAAAATGAAATACAAGAACTATTGCAAGAAGAAGAAGAAGAAGAAGAAGAAGAAGAAGAAGAATAGAAATTAGATAATGACGAAGCCGAACAACAACCACTGCTACAACAGCACGTGGCTCGTTGATTATGTCAAGTGACACATGTAGAGTACATATCAATTAGAATAATAACGGAAAGCCACTCTCTCTCTCTCGCTCTTTCTATCTATGTCTCTCTCTCTCTTTCTCTCTCTCTCTCTCTCTCTCTCTCTTTCTCTCTCTCTCTCTCTCTCTCTCTCTCTCTCAAGCTCGCTCACACATCCGAATGCGTTGTTAAGACTCGTGGTTTTTCGCGTTCTAGTGAAATACCGCCACCCGCCTCTTGCTGGTGTGGGGAAAAATATACTTACAACGGTTATAAAACACACACACACACACACACACACACACACACACACACACACACACACACACACACACACACACGCGCGCGCGCACGCGCACACACACACACACAAACACACACATACATACACACCCACCCACATACACACACACATACACACACACATACACACATCCATTCTCTTTGTCTCCCCCTCCCTTGCATACACAATTTTATAGAAGAAAAGAGTGTGCTGGAGCATTGAGGAGATATTTTCTCACAATTTATTCGAGGTTTCTGTAAGAAAACAAACGAACGTCAGAATTATTTATTTATTCATTTATTTACTTGTGAATGCGCAATCAGCTTTAAATTATTTTTTTTTAATGGCGAGCGGTAGAGATAGCTATCAAAGATAGATGGTAAAGTTAGACACAAGGCCGGTTTTCGCTGAGGTGAAAACCTAACTCGCCAAAATAAGCACTTCTTGATTGAGGCAAACATTTTAATTGTTTCAACCTAGGAGGAATTTTCCTCCTTCGACCGATGACAGAACAGATACTACACGTTATTCGGGTATCTTTTACGCGAACGGGGTCCAAAAAAAAGAACGAGAAAGGGTTTAAAAACATAAATTTTCAACAAGTGACGTTGACCTGCGACGAGAATAGATATTTTTCTACTTACCTATGTAATTTGTTTTTATTTTTACGTATTATAAACGGGTTTTTATTAGATTTAAAAAAAAATTTCTTGTTTTTTTTCCCACGACTTTTCACAAAATCAAAGATGGTGGAATTCACGTTCATTCTTACCAAAAAAAAATCGGCCATTTTTTTCCCCCATGTTACTGTGACAAAACTATTGATTTCTAATAAATAGCGGTTGTAACGGTCTAAAAATACAAACAAATGCCACAGGCAAGTTTGAAAATAACTTTTACAGCCTACAGTTACTTTTATTTGTTGTATATTTGTTTTTTTGAGCGTTTTTACTCTGCTGAGCGTCGTAAAAGATGCCCACTTTTGTTTACAAATGTGTTACAGCACACGAGCCCAACTGAAGTGAACACTGCCGGAAATCTAATAAACTGACCCCCCCCCCACACACACACAATACACACTAATACACATACATACACACATGCATGTGGTGAGACAAGCCTCGGTTGGTACCACGTAAAACTGTCGTTAAGGATCAAGGGGAATGAAAATATCGAGTAGGGAAAGCACCAAGCAGACCTTGGAGAGGCTTATTGCCACTCAAATTCCAGTCTTTGGCCTTTTGGCAAAGATGAAAGTATAGTATCTGTTCCGATGGATACTACACTCTATAGACCGATATCGTCTTGGCCTTCGGGTCTTGATTTCGCCGTTCTGTGGGTTTGCCCTCCAAGGATTTACCTTCGCTTTGGGAAGAGGTTTGTTTATTGTTTATCGCCTGAGGTTTCCGGAAATGCCGACGGCGCTACTCAGCCATTCTTTCGGTCTCGTGCCGGAAAACAGTGGGCGGTCTAACATTTAGCCATGAGGGAAAGCCGGGCCATACTAACCCCCCTTTTTTATCATTTTATTTTGTTCTTTATTTTTCTTTCTTTTTGGGTGTTTTTAATATTTTATCCCACTCCCACGATAATTCATTTTTTACATCGATGTTTTTTTGGGGATATTTTAAGTAGGGATCCACCCACAGAGTGAATGCGGTATTTTGGTGCAATAATCTAGTTTAGAGTCAGCAAATGTTTTCTTTTCTGTTGTTTTGTAAATTTTATTGAAAATAAAAAATGTTAACAGCTTGTCTCGATTATCCCCGACCCCCCCCCCCCCCTTTCATAACGGGCGCTATGCCTAAGGTCTGGTGAGTTCCCAAGGTTTATAAAATCTTCATCTGTAGATAAAGATGAATTTTGTCCGAGGGAATTTTCTTAGCCTTTTGGCTAAGATCAAAGTGTAGTATCTGTTCCGATGGATACTGCACGCCTGTCCTGTGCAGTTCTAGGAGGTCCACCCTCCCAGGCTTTGCCTCCCCTCTTTGGGGAGGAGTAAGTTTATTGCTTACTGTCTGAGGCGCTCCTACCGGGGAATGCCGACGGGGCTGCCCAGGCAATTTTTAAATGGCCAGAGTGCTCACCTCTCGAGCGCTGGCTTTTCAAACCCCACTTTCTCGACCCGATCTTGGGTCACATCTTACTTGTGGGAGTAAGATAAAACTGGCCTTGTGCCTAACTCCTGGGGAGGAGTAAATAAAACCTGCCTAAATAACTTATTGGCCTTTATGGCTATGATCAAAGTGTAATATCTGTTCTGATGGATACTGCACCCCATACTGGTATTGTCTTGTCCTTCGGGGCTTGACTTACGCCGGTCTATGGGTCTGTCCTGTGCAGTTCTAGGAGGTCCACCCTCCCAGCCTTTGCCTCCCCTCTTTGGGGAGGAGTAATATTATTGCTTACTGTCTGAGGCGCCCCTACCGGGGAATGCCGACGGGGCTGCCCAGGCAATTTTTAAATGGCCAGAGTGCTCACCTCTCGGGCGCTGGCTTTTCAACCCCCACTTTCCCGACCCGACCTTGGGTCACATCTTACTTGTGGGAGTAGGATAAAAACTGGCCTTGTGCCTAACTCCTGGAGAGGAGTAAATCAATACTCAGCCATTTTTGTAGGCCAGAGCGCGCTAATCCTAGCGCGCTGGCTAACCACACCTGACCTTGTGTCTAGCCTCCTTGCCACTCGAAGTCTAGAGAAATCAACGGTCGTTTCTAGCGAAACACCAATGCTAAACTACTCCTGCCATAACGAACACCACTTGTTAGTGTCAGTGAGCAATCATTTGTAATTATTTGTACGTAAACTCCTAGTGAGTAAATAATAATAATAAGGAAGGTGGCCTCCCTTTACCGTGCTAGAAAACTTCTCACACCTGGCAGTATTTTATATCTCTACAAAGCTACTATCCGCCCATGCATGGAGTATTGTTGTCACACCTGGGCGGGTGCACCATCCACTAGTCTCTCCCTCTTAGACAGGGTAAGACAAAAAAGTCGCTAATCTAATAGGTCCCTCACTATCCACCAAGCTCCAGACCCTGTCCCATCGCAGCAATGTTGCATCCTTGCGCTTGTTTTACAAATACTTCAATGGAGTGTGCTCCGATGAACGTGCTGCTCTGGTGCCACCATTCGACGTAAATACAACCGACTAACTCGACAATCAGTATAATCCCATCCATTCACTGTGGAGGCCACCAGCCTTTGGAACTCCCTCCCTTCTCTCTGTTTCTCTGACTCTAACGACATGCAGAGATGTTAGTGTAATGTGACAAATATCTCACTGCACAACTCCTCACTTTAATGTCTGGTCCCTAGTCCACAGTAGCCCCTTAAGTCTCAGTGGCAATGTGCCCCCTTGTCTGAGGTGAATTCAAGTTAAAATAATAATAATAATAATAATAATAATAATAATAATAATAATAATAATAATAATAATAATAATAATAATAATAATAATAATAATAATACTACTACTACTACTACTACTACTACTACTACTAATAATAATAATAATAATAATAATAATAATAAACGAAGCAAATACACGAAATTAGCCAGAGAACTGAAAGGAATATGGAGCATGAAGAAAGTCAGTATAGTACCAATAATCGTAGGAGCACTAGGAACAATCCCCCAAAAACTGGAAAAAAGACCGAGACAAATTGGAATCAAAGGGATCATTAAAACTATACAAAGGACGGCAATGATCAAAACAGCTGCAATCTTAAGAAAAATCATCGAATGCGGAAATCAACCTGCATAAGCTACGAAGAGTCATATTGAATCTACAACAGGAAGAAAAGAAAACCACAGAAAAATACCACCTCACAAAGGAACAGAAACATCACTTTATGAGCCTCCCCCCAATAAATTACGTCGGCCTCAGCTGACACGACCCAAAAATGAACCAATGAACAGAAATAGTAAGAAACACCATAAGCTCACCCGCCGCCCCCCCCTAAAAAAAAATGTAAAAATTAAAAAAAAAATGGTACCAGCCTAGGCTGACACCACACAAAATATTTGCAGAGGGTCACGGAAAATGATAATACCTAAGAGGGACAGCACAAACCAGACCTCCACTGGAAGTACAGAGAGTGCTGAGACCTTGGGGAGGTTTATTGCCACCTAAATCCTAGAGAAGACAAATCGTCCTTACCAGCGAGAAATCTATGGTAAACGGCTGTTGCGATACTGCAAGGTTATTTGCGGTGGCTATCGAAAAGAGGTGGAGAATACTGGAAATCTGGGGATACTTGTTGTCACTCAGACTCCAGGGAACACCACCGGTTTTGTTTGGTGAGCAATCACTGATGATGACCTGTGTGAGAACTCCTAGTGAGTACGAATAATAATAATAATAATTACAATAATAATAGCTGCAATGTTACCAACTCCAGACGAACGCACACATGAATGCACATAAGAAGGTTGTGCTGGAGCGTTGGGGATACTTGTTATCACTGGGAAAATAGTAAATCCCTCAAGACCATCTTCTCACAAGTGTGGCAACAATAAAAACAACAATAACAAAAATAGCAATTGTGTTGTAATCGATTGAATTCCTTATCTGGTTGTCAAGAGATGAAAGCATTTTGCAATCACAGCTGAACTCGTAGCACCAAACGTTCAGTGTAAGTAGCAGCAGCAGCAGCATTGATCAATCGGACATCCCCACTGATCACAATCCTAGAAAGTGTGCCGTTTGCTCTTTTATCACTTGCAACCAGTACGGCAAACACAAACAGATTTAACGCAGGTTTGATTGTGATCATTTCTCTTGATCTGTTGATCCGAGCCATATAGCAGTCGTCTCTATTCTAAGCTGAGTCCGAGAAAATTGTGTGACAATAATCGACACGGTCTAGTACAGTGGTTTTTACCCAGGGAGGAATCTCCCCTTGAGGAGGAGTTTTAGAGGGGATGGAGAAATTGACACTACAAATTAACAGACACAAAGTGGTTC
>OY744534.1:81317162-81322162 GCA_963556195.1 Sepiola atlantica | reverse complement strand
CACATACTTAAATGGATTATGCTCCGATGAACTGGCTACTCTGGTGCCCCCTCGACGTAAATTCACTAGACCAACTCGACAATCAGCTAAATCCCATCCATTCACTGTGGAGGTCCCCAGATGCCGGAGAGCTTTCTACTCCAATAGCTTCTTTCCTCGTGCTGCTGGCTACTGGAACTCGATCCCTGCTCCCTTTTTTCACGACGGTACTGACATGCAGAAATTTAAAACTAATGTAAACAGACATCTCGCTGCACAGATCCCAATTAAGATTGACCCCCCCCCACACACACACACACCTTCTCCTTTTTTTCTCAGTAGCCCCTTACATCTACAGTGGCGCCCTGCCTTGTTTGGGGTGAACTATGTTAAAAAAAAAGAAGTTATCTGGGTCATCCTTAACTATAGAAGACGGATTTTCATAAATAAATGCGAGGCACGACTATTATTAGACTGGACGAGTTTGCAGGAGAGATGGAAAACATTTAAAGTTACTTGACAATGTTTGTGAGATAGATACCTCGTGGCGCACGTGTTAAGCGAAAGAAAGATTCTTTATAAACAAGTGAGGAATATTTGATTCCAAAGAGTCAGAAACCTTTGAAGTGGTGATTAGTTACCATTATCAGAGAGACATGTTGTCGAAGGAATAACGGCTATTTTAAAGATGCGTCCACCTTTTTTACCATTTTTGTTTTCTAATTTTCGTATCTTTTTGTTGTTGCTGAGGATGGAGCATCCTACCGAATGTCAGATATTCACTCTCTATTTCAGAGACGTCAACCGAGAGATCTTTTTAGGATTCCAACCTTCTATTTAAGCAGAATTGTTTGGATCTATCTTGCACTTGGTTCTCTGGGTATATTCGCCAGGTAGTTTTTGAAAATCTCTTTTATGAGTCCGAGTGTTCCTATAATTACTGGAATGATGTAGATCTTACTAAGATTTCTTTTTTTCTTTTTTTCATGCCGTACATAATACCTTGGTATTAAGATACGTTCTCCCTTTCAGCTCTGTTTAAACCAGTATCATTAGGAACACTGACTTCAACTAGGGTTGCTACTTTCTCTTTCTTGTCTAATGTCATTATGATAGGTTTAACAACTGACGTGTTTAGCAATGAAAGTGCTATTTCATACTTAACCGTGACCAACCTTCAGACCAAGTTATGGATTGACAGAATCTCCCATAGAGACGTGTCACCGCAACTAAATATGCTATTTAAAACTCCAGCGGGGCACAGCAAGGAAAATATTATGAAATACAATTTAAAACAGGACAAAACAACGGACATGCTATGTCAAGCTTATCATGGCAAGACAACTAAAATTAAATTTGAAGCGTGACAGAAGAACTATAAGGATATTGTAACCTTAATCATGATCGACAAACGAACAGCCTTAATTAGCCTTAATCAGGTCAAGCCAACAAAAGTGCAATTCGAGGTGTGACAGACCCGCAGAGGAGTGACAGACCAATCCACGCATATAGATACAAAGAAAACATTTAAATGTGCAAATACCATTTCCACAAAGATTACGTTGTGATTAAAGGCGGTGACAAAGATAACGCGCCTTGAAGTTCCATAGAATCAAGAAAAGTGTTACGCATATTCCCTTGCGTAAAGATGGAAGCCGAGAGGTGTTAATAGATTATCGGCTGCTCATTCTTCCCAAGGAATGCATCGTTTTCAAATGGTTGCCTTTCTCCGTTAAGTAATAATTACCTTTCCTTCGCGTAGGCATTTATCCATGAAAATCAGACTTGCATCGTTAGGGAAAGCCCGAGTGACCAATGCATTTTGCAATTCATTCCGGGTTGTTGTCATTCGTCGGGTGCACAGCAGGGACATTGCTTGGCCCCACGGGAAGGAGAACAACATTTTTTCTCTCTCTCTCGTCTTTCCCTTTTCGAATTTTTCTTTTTTCTCTACAGAATTCTGTAGATCTACAATCTCTCTCTGTGTCTTTCTCTCTCTCTTTCTCTCTCTCCCTCTCTTTACACACACACACACACACACACACACACACACACACACACACACACACACATATATATATATATATATATATATATATATATATATATTTTTTAATTTATTTTGGTACAGAAAAATTAGCACAAGATCCGTACCGTCGATTTCAAGCACGGAAAGTCTTAGCCATCCGGCTCTCTTCAGCTTCTGTTGTCATCTGTTTCGGAAATGTGAAGTCACGTGACACTCTCGTTGGGACGCGTTATTTGCTCGGCGTGTTGTGTATGTTTGTTTGAATTTAAATTTAGTGTAAGGAAACGGTTGAGATTTAAAACCGGATGAGATTTGAAGAGATATAAGAATATAAAAAAAAAAAAAATAATAATAATAAAACATAATAAAAAAGAAAAGAAATAAAAAAAATAATATAATATAAAAAAATAAATAAATAAATAAGTTTTCTATATAATTCCCGTGAGTCAATTTTATGAATTTGTATATTTGGCCGTTACTGTTTTGGGGTTTGATGATATGCGTTCTAACGGAAGAGAGAAAAAGGAAGAGAGAAAAAGTTAAAAGGAAAACACCGTTACTTAATCTCGTGTTTAAATTATTTTATATATATATATTTGAATAAAGGAATCGCTCGGTCTAAGGGAGGTAACTCTGTTGGAATTTTTAAATGGTTTGAAGTCGTTTAATTGGGTTTGTTTGTGAGATTAGTCTAATGACCGAGAAATAAATTGTGAAATGGGGGTGTTATCCTCATAATGACTGGAGGAATATTTTTGTGAAAGCCGAAGTTTTTGCTCTTGAAAATTAATGTGGATATGGGTTGATAAGGTGTTTGTTCGTATTTTTGTAATTTATTTATATTAGTAATAGTTGGAAGCAGACGGGGGAGTAGCTAGGCTTATGTGAATTGGTCAGTCCAGTTTATGAGTAGTGCTTGTCTCTTGTGGATACATCCCTTAAAGATTTCAGCGCGAATATTCAAAGAGGCTGTATTCGGATCAATGATGGCCCTTGAAATGTGGTATTTTTCAGCGTCACATAGAGGACATCTGTTTATGGCTGGAGAGAAGGATGGTTTCTCTCGATATATATATATATACAGACACACATATATATATATATATATATATATATATATATATATATATATATATATATATATATATATATATATATATATATGTTAATACAAATGTTGTTAACAACAACAGAACTCTTCTGTTTTGTTAGTCCTTTTTTATTTTTTCAATTCGTCGAATGATTTTTTTATGTTTACATCGAATGAATTAATAAATGCACCGTATGTTACACGAACGTTTTCGACTCTTTCTGGAATCATCATCAGGTGTTTGATGGTATAAAATGGTAAACAAATGACTAAAAGAGGGTGAAAGAATGGAAGCTTTTAAAATACTACGGCAAACCGTGAACGCAAAAACGAACGTCTATATTGTTGAAATGAGATGGATGAATTGAATCTTTAATTCATTTATGTATTTTTTAATTTTTTTATTTTTTATTTTGAAAGTAATAGCTGATTTATTTGAGTTTGTTGGAATAATTATGGAGAAGGAAAAAAGGGGAAATAGGTTATAATTAATTTAATAGAATGTCCCTATATATATATATATATATATATATATATATATATATATATATATATATATATATATATATATATATATATATTAATGACAATATATGTATTAGCATATACTATCAGTGCCCTTTTACTTTGCAGTCTCCTTAAAAGATTCAGCTCGATGATTGTCAATTAGTGACAACAGAGCAAATATAAGTCAGTTTCATATTTGCGAAAAATTCAAAATGGCGTATTAGTGGGTTCCCCCACGTGTTAGTTGGCTCTTTTCTTTGTTTTTTGTTTGGTTTCACCCAAAAATGAATCACTGTATAGTGTAGATTTTTTCAAGACACTTTAATCCAAGAACTTTTTACTCTTTGTGAAATTTTTCTGATGATTTTGTAATGTTGCAGAGACGATTTCCAGTAGTTTTAAATACTGGGCGGACCGACGAAGTTTTACGAGGTGATAGGAAGCATTTCACCTTTGAGCAACGATTGGACAGCTTCGTAAAAATGGGAACTTTTTAACAGCAAAATACACAAAAAGAAACGCAATTTAAAAATGGTATACTTTTTTTTATGATGACTCTTTTACGAACGTGTAACCAGCTTGTGTGTGTGTGCGTATCTGTGGTTGTAGTATATTGCAATGCATTTATCCAGAATCCTGTGTGTGTATGTGTGTATCTGTGGTTGTAGTATATTGCAATGCATTTATCCAGAATCGTGTGTGTGTATGTGTGTATCTGTGGGTGTAGTATATTGCAATGCATTTATCCAGAATCGTGTGTGTGTATGTGTGTATCTGTGGGTGTAGTATATTGCAATGCATTTATCCAGAATCGTGTGTGTGTATGTGTGTATCTGTGGGTGTAGTATATTGCAATGCATTTATCCAGAATCGTGTGTGTGTATGTGTGTATCTGTGGGTGTAGTATATTGCAATGCATTTATCCAGAATCGTGTGTGTGTATGTGTGTATCTGTGGGTGTAGTATATTGCAATGCATTTATCCAGAATCGTGTGTGTGTGTGTGCGTATCTGTGGTTGTAGTATATTGCAATGCATTTATCCAGAATCCTGTGTGTGTATGTGTGTATCTGTGGTTGTAGTATATTGCAATGCATTTATCCAGAATCGTGTGTGTGTATGTGTGTATCTGTGGGTGTAGTATATTGCAATGCATTTATCCAGAATCGTGTGTGTGTATGTGTGTATCTGTGGGTGTAGTATATTGCAATGCATTTATCCAGAATCGTGTGTGTGTATGTGTATGTGTATGTGTGTGTGTGTGTGTGCATTTAGAATCGTGTGTGTGTGTGTATCTGTGGTTGTAGTATATTGCAATGCATTTATTTAGAATCGTGTGTGTGTGTGTGCGTATCTGTGGTTGTAGTATATTGCAATGCATTTATCCAGAATCGTG
>OY744534.1:81297162-81309662 GCA_963556195.1 Sepiola atlantica | reverse complement strand
CCATCGGAACAGATACTACACTTTGATCTTAGCCAAAAGGCCAAGAAGAAAATAACGATTTTCTTTAGACAAAAGAAACGGTTACAGCAAATATTTAATATGTATGAAAAATAAAAAACAATGCGTGCAAATATTCCCGTTTGCCTTAGGCACAAGGCCCGAATCGTTATGGGAGGGGGGTTCGTTGGTCATACAATTGGTCTATGAGCACTTTAACCATAGCTAGATTCTCTCACCAAAATACCTCATTCTCTCTGTTGGTTGGACCTACTTAGGTGACCCCCAATTTGTGTAAATATAATTTATTTTCAAAATTCATTGTGTGGGAGTGAACGATAGAGTATTGATTTACTCCTCTCCAGGAGTTAGGCACAAGGCCAGTTTTTATCTTACTCCCACAAGTAAGATGTGACCCAAGGTCGGGTCGGGAAAGTGGGGTTTAAAAATTGCCTGGGCAGCCCCGTCGGCATTCCCCGTTAGGGGCGCCTCAGACACTAAGCATTAAATTTACTCCCCCCCAAAGAGGGGAGGTAAAGCCTGGGAGGGTGGACCTCCTAGAACTGCACAGGACTAACCCATAGACCGGCGTAAATCAAGCCGCGAAGGCCTTGACAATACCAGTCTATGGGGTGCAGTATCCATCGGAACAGATACTACACTTTGATCTTAGCCAAAAGGCCAATGAACGATAGAGTAGGCTAAACAAAATAATTTAAATAGATACTATATCGGGCAGTAAATAATCGAAACATGGTTGAGATGCCGTAAGACAGAGGAAACAAACTGTGTTTCTGCGTGTTTGTACAAGTGCCTGTCTTCTTTTTTATTTTTATTTTATTTTTATGGCATTTTCAAAATAAACGTCATTTTAAAATCTGAATATTTTCCATGGGAGACAACTCCTTAATTAAGTGAGTAACATTTACCTCCCTTGACAAGCAACTGGCTCTATTACACTTAACTACATTTCTTGGCCTTCCATTTTTTGTTTGTTTGTATTTTACTAATGGGTGATGACTTATCAAGGCCAAAAGCCACTCGAGGATACGCGTTAATGATTGCCAGCTAAAAGATGAGGAGCACTATGAGAGTACTAAAATTGATCAATGGTATGTACTGCGCTTGATTACTTATGGGGTGGTTTATGAGAAGAATTTGTCGACATTGGATGTGAAGATGACTAAGGTGTGCTCAGCAAGGAAGCAGCCCTGCGGTAATATGTTCCACAGATGGGAAGCAGTTCTTCAAAACAGAGTGTAGTATGTGTTCTCTCCTTAGTCAGAGTAGCAGAAATCCTTATCGACTGGGCCAATTTTCAAAACGAAAAGTCCTCGTGTTTGGTTTATCAGATTTTTAGGGGTTTTTTTTTTTACAGTTTAAAAAATTAATTTTTCTCTTGTTTTTTTTTCTCTTGTTTATTTTTTATTTTTTGAAAGGGGATAAAATTCAGAAAGAAATTAGAAATTATGTACTAAAAAGAGAGTTGTCGGCCCCTTAAACTATTGGAACTCTTCTAAAATGAAACCAAATAAATTTCGGCTCGTCCCTATTCTGCAAAAGTGCCGAATGGGTTTCTACATAATAACGTTATTATTTCAGCACGGTCTGTAAACTGCAGAAGTACCAAAAGGGTGAATCCGAATGGAACACTTAATGAATCATAAGTACTTTACTAGAAATATTAAAATATAAATGAATTCGAAAGAACAACAAAAATTACGTTCATAATTTTTGTTAACCAGTTAGAAACATTTATACGATGTATGCAGTAACAGTGTTCTAAAAACAGTAAAATAACGGCAACAACAAATAATAGTTAATTAGTAGAATGTTATTTTTTCAAAAAACAATCTTCAAATATCATAACGTTTCATCAGATGTCTTGCTGGCCTTGCAGGCCGAGAGCAGGCTCGAGGCACACTCCTTAGTTGTCAGCATTTTTTATTATTTCTTTTTATCATTATCAGTACAAATCGGGCCACACAATACCAATACGTGCGAATCATAAAACATATAAATTGCCGCTGCTAAAAAAATGGTCAGAGTTACGCAATTTCTTTTTCATTTATTACACGTGGACATAATGGGTCGAAATGAAAGTTATGTTTTTTTCCGGCGCTCTTGTATAAGCAGTAACCGATCTGAGGGAGATAACTTTATTTTTCTTAGTCGCCGCTATTCCGAATTCGTTTATAATTTGGCAAGGGAGATAACTTAGTTTATCGCAGCATGAAAGAAAATAACTTCTTTTTATGTTCATATAAAGTGTATACAATTTGTGGCATGTAAATAAAAGTGGTTAAAAGTTATTTTGAACGGGTTAGGGTTTAGGGTTAGGGTTTAGGGTTTAGGGTTAGGGTTAGGGTTAGGGTTAGGGTTTAGGGTTAGGGTTTAGGGTTTAGGGTTAGGGTTTTTAACGCATTTCAAAACCGTAACATGTGTTTTTATTAATAAACAAAGTTATCTACCTTGCCAAAGCATAAGCGAATTCGGAATAGCGGCGGTTAAGAAAACTAGAGTTATCTCCCTCAGATCGGTTACTGCTTATACAAGAGCCCCCCCCCCCCCCAAAAAAAAACATAACTTTCATTTCTGTTTCAAAGTTAAAATAAATTTGAAAAAACGTTACTTGAGAAGAATAAAGCGCACGGCTTAACGCTAAATTTAAGGGGAAATAACTCTTTCACAAATTATCTGAATTACTTCCCTTTGACATGTGAATTTTACTTAGTTACTAAGCAATCACTCTAGTGCAAACTTTTGGGAATAAACGGTGGATAAGTGATTTACGACGTGGACTGTAGATTTGGGTATCACGGGGTCAAACCCAGTTCGCTTCACAGCTGACCTGTTGTCTAATCACCTGGAGAGGAAGTAAATAAAATACCTTTAGGCATAAATTGGCCAGCAGGTAAAATAAAACAAAACCCAAAAAATACTACATACTTTTTTACTTCCCACCTGCGATCGGGGGTCAATTCATGAAAATTTTTGCAGTTTAAGTTCATTTGGGCTCGTGTGATATTACACCCTTTTCTATTTATCTGTTGTTGATAATTATTTGTTGATTGTGTGGGGTGGCTTCCGCATTCAAAGATTTTCTTTAATATTCCAACTGTTATCATCATTGCTGTCTGTTGTATAGCCTCAATCTTCCTTTTGATCCCAATTTCTCCTAGTCTTTTTTCCAGGGTTTTCGCGACTGTTCCTAGTGCTCACACAATTATTGGTATTATATGGACTTTCATCATGTTTCACATTCCTTTCAATTCCTGGCAAGTTTCATGTGTTTGTTTCGTTTTTCTGTCTCTTTGATCTAAACCCGGTGATTTGCTAGGACGGCGAAATCTATGATTTGGCAGGCTTTTTCCCTTTTTATTTATTCATTTATTTATTTATTTCATCATCATCATCATCATCATCATCATCATCATCATCATCATCATCATCATCATCATCATCATCATCATCATCATCATCATCATCATCATCACCACCACCACCACCGTCGTCGTCGTCGTTGTTGTTGTTCACGCATGGAATTACAATTGATTGCTCACTGCCAACAACAGCTAGTGTTCTATGGAGATTCAGCGACAACAAGTCTACCCAAATTTGCAGAAATTCCCATTTATTTCAGTCACATTTGCAAAGCATTTTGCGTTCTCGCAACAGCCGTTTATCATTGATCTATCGCTGATACAGGCTGTTGGTTTCCTCTGGAACCTAAGTGGCAGTAAGTCTTGTCAGGATTTTAGTACTTTCCGTGCCCTTCCAGTGGAGGTCTGAATGGTGCTTTCCCTCCCCGGTCTTTCAACATCCACTGATCTTTCATGACTAATATTTGTGACTTAGGAGGCGGGATGTAATTTTTCTTATCTACACTGGTAGTTTTAGCATTATTATGAACAATATAATAATACGCTGTTAAGGCATTTATTATTCGTACGTACGTTATCACCTTTCACCTACATTTAAAAAATGAGATCGTCCGATGATGATTACTATTTAAGCTGATGCCGCTAAGATAAACAATTCCGACTTTACCCATCTAAAAATGAATTGTTCCAACATAAAATAATGTCGTCACATCGACTAAAACCACAATTTAAAATTTAAAAAAAGCATTTCAAAAAGTGGCATTCGTTTTATTTATTTGAATAATATTCAGCTGACAACTATGTTTACGGTAATAAGACAGAGTTAATTTATTGTTTTAAAAGAATTAAATTGTTCAATTTAAAATAAATAAAAATACATATTCGTTTTATTTATTTCTTCAAATAAATAAATATTTATATATTTAAGTGAAATATTTTGAAAATCAACAATCGTGCAATTTAAATGAAAAATTCATTTATTTATTTTTTATATTTTCCAAGCTTTCGTTGTAGAACAACTTTGCCAGGCGAGACTATCTTATAGTTTTTTTCTTCTTCTTTTCTTCCTCCTCATTTTGATGGTATTAACCCCGAGGGGTCGAATCATGATATGAGCAGAAAGAGACGTCAAGTTCTAAAAGACGTTAGGATAAGTGTAGTCATGTCGATGTTATGCGCAGATTGGCGCTTTTTAAGTAAGGAAATTGACAACATCTTTAAGACACGCATGAGAATGTATTTAAGTGAAATATTTTGAAAAGCAACAATCGTGCAATTTAAATGAAAAATTCATTTATTTAATTTTTTTTGCAAGATTTCGTTGTAGAACAACTTTGTCAGACGAGACTGTCTTATAGTTTTTTTTTTCAAATAAATGAATATTTCATTTAAATTGCACGATTGTTGATTTTCAAAATATTTCACTTAAATACATTCTCATGCGTGCCTCAAAGATGTTGTCAATTTCCATATTTATATATATTTAACTGATAATCACAATTATTTTTACGAAAGAAGAGAGAGTCTTTTTTTTAATAGACATTTATTAACTAAAATGAATATTAGTATTATTAACAGTAAATTATACAGATTAATGTATAAAGCGCCGTGGAATTTCCACGGTGTCCCACATATTTTTCATGGAAATCGCTCCAGACAAGGCATGAAGCCACTTGATGTAAGGAGCTAACAAGAACGCAACATGATTATCGCAAAGACAGGTCATGCTTATTGGCTTTAGTCTTGAAAAGACCAAGGCTATAGATAGGAGGAAAACAGTAAGTAGGAAGAGATTTCCACAAGCCTGCAGTTCTTGGAAAGAAGCTACTGGAATAGGAAGATGTATTAGAATGAGGTATCAAAACAGCGAATTGATGAAGACAAATAGACCAACCAGCCAAACGAGCTGGAACAAAAGAAGCAGGGAATAGATCACCCAATTCTTAAAAACACATGCCATAATAGTACTTACATAAAAGACTGAGACTAGCAACATCACGTCTGTGAGAGAGAGGGTGTAGAGAAAAAGAAAGGGTGGGGCCAATCAACTTACAGATACGTTTCTGCACCTTATTAACACCCCTCAAATAGGACAGAGATTGATTAGCCCAAATATAACAACAGTATTCCATACATGGTCTGATTGTAGATTTGTAGAGAATGCGAATAGACTCGGGTGTGAGAAAATGTTTGGAGCGATAGAGAGAACCGACTTTACGAAGGAGATGGAAAGATCAATGGATCTAATGTATGAACCCCAAGAAAGATTTGATGAGAGAGAAAGACCAAGAAGTTACAGAGTCGATTGTTCCTAAAGAGCAGATACATCCATGAGAATCTCAGTAAGAAAAGCGACACGCCTACGATTTATTATTGTTATATACTCACTAGGAGTTCTCACACATGTCATCATCAGTGATTGTTTACTGATAATAACCGGTGGTGTTTCCTGGGATCTGAGTTACAACAAGTCTCCTGAGATTTCCAGTACTCCCCACTTCTTTCGATAAGTATTGCAAATGATTTTGCGTTATCGAAACAGCCGCTTACCGTTGGTTTCTCGCTGGCAACGACCATTGGTCTTCTTTGGGATTTAGGTTGCAATAAATCTCCCTAAGGTTCCAGTACTCTCCGTTCCCTTCCAGTGAAGGTCTGGTTAGTGCTCTCCCTCCTCGGTCTTTCCATCCTCTGATACTAATTTCTCCCAGGTTTTACGGGACTATTCCCAGTGCTCCTACGATTATTGGTTTTATATTGACTTTCTTCATGTTCCACGCCCCTTTCAGTTCTCTAGCAAGTTCCGTGTACTTCGTTTTTCAGTCTCCTTGATTCGTCACTCTAAGACTTGCCACTTACTCTCTTCTTGTTGTCTATTCTGGTCTCCTTGATTGGATGAGTTTGTCTGTTTGTACGTCCATGTCCCAGATGATTTTGTGATTCTCGTTTTTCAGTACCGTCTCCAGTTTGTGTCTGTACCATCTGTCTGTTACAAATGAAGTCCTAAACGGATTTCCCCACACAATCGTGTCAGTTCTTGTATCCTTTGGTAAATTTATAGAACTGAACCCCTCGTATTCCGCCCCCTAAAAAAAAGTTTTTACTTTTTGAGGCAAATTACATGTAAACAGCCTCAACGAATATCCGGTAAGAAAAAAAAAATTATGAAAATTTTTATTATTTTAGATTTTAGAGGAGGGATCACTTTCCTATATAAGTTATACGTAAAGTTAGCACCCATTTTTTGCAAAAAAAAGTAGAATTTTTATTTATTTAGAGGGAAAAATGTGAAGGGTGAGATTCAGTGGCCAAGAAATGGGTGCATAATACGAGGGGTGCAGTTCTATAAATTTACCTATCCTTTTTTTTTTTGCTAGTTTTCTGCATTTACTTATAATATGATTTACTGTTTCGTCTCTTTGTCCACAGAGTCCACATTTACGGGTTTCCTGTGTTTTGTCTATTTTAGCTTTGATATAGTTATTTTGAACTGCATTATTCTGTGCAGCTGTCAGTAGCGGTTCTGTCTCGCTGATCCAGTATTGTTTAGTAATCATGCACCGATGTTTTCGTAAGTCTCTTCTCTTGTCATCCTTATAAATCGTCCATATCGTTGTTTCTCTTCCCACGTTTCTTCGTTTTGATGCTCCCTATCTTGTTCATGTTGAAGATGTCTCTTGCTGCAGTGATCAGCATTTCTGTGTTCCGGGTTCTGTATTTTCTAACTCTTTTTTGGGTCATGTACACAGTCTTCTATTCTTACCAATCTTCTTCCCCTTCTCTACTTTTCACGTAAGATTCGGTCATCATCATCATCGTTATTATTATTATTATTATTATTATTATTATTATTATTATTATTATTATTATTATTATTATTATTATTATTATTAATAATAATAATAATAATAATAATAATAATAATAATAATAATAATTAATAATAATAATAATAATAATAATAACAATAACAATAATAATAATAATAATAATAATAATAATTAATAATAATAATAATTAATAATAATAATAATAATAATAATAATAATAATAATTAATAATAATAATAATTAATAATAATAATAATAATAATAATAATAATAATAATAATAATAATTAATAATAATAATAATAATAATTAATAATAATAATAATTAATAATAATAATAACAATAATAATAATAATAATAATAATAATAATAATAATTAATAATAATAATAATTAATAATAATAATAATAATAATAATAATAATAATTAATAATATTAATAATTAATAATAATAATAATAATAATAATAATAATAATAATGATAATAATAATAATAATAATAATAATTAATAATAATAATAATAATAATAATTAATAATAATAATAATAATAATAATAATAATAATAATAATAATAATTAATAATAATAATAATTAATAATAATAATAATAATAATAATAATAATAATAATTAATAATAATAATAATAATAATAATTAATAATAATAATAATAATAATAATAATAATAATAATTAATAATAATAATAATAATAATAATAATAACAATAATAATAATAATAATAATAATAATAATAATAATAATAATAATAATAATAATAATTAATAATAATAATAATTAATAATAACAATAATTAATAATAATAATAATAATAATAATAATAATAATAATAATAATAATAATAATAATAATAATAATAATAATAATAATAACTAGCGGGACCAAGTTACCAAGCTGCACGCTTGGCATCTTAGGTGTTCCATGTTTCCCCCATGTGCTGGAAGTGTCACGCTCCGTCGCTTCCTCGCTTCTCTCTTCTGCTGCTCGTGTTTCATCTTATTCTTTTCAAAAAGCTTGCTCCCCGTTTCATGTTAAGAATGGCTTTTGAAATAATAATGTTACTAGCGGGACCCGTGTAAATTACACGAAATTATGTTTTTACTACTAATTATCTTGTTCCTAACCTATACATGTTTGAATAAGATATGATAAGATTTGGACTTGTATATTTATTTAAAAAAAAACGAACAATACATGAAACAATTTAAAAAACTTCTTTATATACAATATTTCTAGTGAAGGTAATATTTCGACGACTAAACCGTACTTTGTAAATGTTTTCGATTAAATTAAATTTGGCTCCAATTCATGAATATTCATTCACCCCTCTCCAGGAGTTAGGCACAAGGCCAGTTTTATCTTACTCCCACAAGTAAGATGTGAACCAAGGTCGGGTCGGGAAAGTGGGGTTTGAAAAGCCAACGCTCGAGAAGGTGAGCACTCTGGCCATTAAAAATTGCCTGGGCATCCCCGTTGGCATTCCCCGGTAGGGGCGCCCCAGGCAGTAAGCAATAAACTTACTCCTCACCAAAGAGGGGAGGCAAAGCCTGGGAGGGTGGACCTCCTAGAACTACACAGGACAGACCATAGACCGGCGTAAATCAAGCCTCGAAGGCCAAGACAATACCAGTCTATCGAGTGCAGTATGCATCGGAACAGATACTACACTTTGATCTTAGCCAAAAGGCCAAGCCAATTCATGAGTAGCATACAAAGATTCGGAAGGTCGTTGCTTTTGATGTAAGCATGACACACACAATCACACACGCTATCGTATTAATATGTGTTTTCCCGGTCGTCCCCTCCCTACCTCTCTTCCCCTTCCCCTCGAAATGTAGAAAACAAATCTTAGAGGTAGGTTGGGATCGAACTACAAACCAGTCGGGCCGAAGTAAAACATACTACGTCGCTAACCGTTGCGCCAAACGGAAATACTCGAAAATGATTCGAAAATTAGGCGAGTTGAATGTTTTTCAAAATCTAGGTGTGGCACGCATGCGCAGAGCTTTTGCTGGAAGCGTGACACACGAACACACACGCTATCGTATTAATATGTAGATTATTATTATTATTATTATTATTATTATTATTATTATTATTATTATTATTATTATTGTTGTTGTTGTTGTTGTTGTTGTTACTAATAATAATAATAATAATAATAATAATAATAATAATAATAATAATAATAATAATAATAATAATAATAATAATAATAATAATAATAATAATAATAATAATATATTGATTACTTTTAAAGTGGATACTGGAACTCTCAATATATGTTATTCGTTAATTCGTTTTTCATTCTTGTTTTACTTCAATTCTTCTTCTTTTTCGTCTTTTTTTTCTTTTAAATCTTCTTTTTTCTATTTTTTCTTCTTTTTCTACTTCTTTTTCTTCTTTTTCTTCTTCTTTTTCTTCTTCTTTTTCTTATTCTTCTTCTTTTTCTTCTTCTTTTTCTTCTTCTTATTCTTGCTGGACATTTTAAAATCCATATCGTTATTTTCAATTTCAAGACCTTCGTGCTCGGCTCGAAGTGTAGTACTTGTTTTTTCCCGGTAAATTAGAGTGAAATACTTCTAGACCGAGGCAATTTACATTTTTTCTTCCTAAACTAGGTTGTCCTCTTTTGGAGACCACACTTCAACCCACATTAAAAACCGACATTGTCTCTAATTGTGCCCTCGTGGGGAGGCGAGTAAATAGGGACTCGTTTTGTCATTGCATTTGAAAAAAACAGAATAACCAAACTCCTATAAACACCCTTTCACCCCCTCCAAAAAATTCCCGGAGTAGTTTTGTTTTCCTCCTGGTATCCGTACAAATCTGTGTCCAAGGGGAGACCCGGGTTGTCTCCAAATTAGCCAAAGAATTTCGATTTAATCTGTCTGAATCGGTTGAGTGCGTAACATCAAATAGGAAGGAGGTAACGAAATCACCTCGGGCGGAGAAACGCTGATACCAGGGGGAGATGAGAGGTCAGATCGGGTTTGGGAGTTCGACAGCCGGTAGGTGTATGGGGAAGCGGGTCGGGGGGGGGGGAGGGGAAGGAACTAGGGTCAGACAAATCGTCCCTTCCCATGCCTTTTCTATATGCCTTCTATGGGTCTATTCGTCTCCTTGTCTACCCCAACCCCCTGTTCAGTCGTTTTTCGTCATTACTACACACAAACAAAAAGAAGATATATCCGTCCGACTGAATCACAACGACCCGTACCCTAGATATTCGTGCATTAGTCGAGAAGCAAAGCGAAGGGGACGGATATGTTTAGACACTTTATATCGCACGACTGGAAAGAACAGCCACTGCTTACCGGTGAGGACTGTGGACTTGCAGAATTGTGTAGTGCACTGGAACCTTGGGGAGACTTATCTCCACTAAAATCCCAAAGAAGACCAATGGTAGACGCCAGAGAGAAATCAATGATAAACGGCTGTTGTGATAATGCAAAATGACTTGTAATATTTATAAAAGAAGGCGAGGAGTGACGGATATCCGGGGATACTAGTAGTCACTCAAACTCCAGTGAATACCACTGGTCAATGTCAACGAGCAACCATTTATAATGATTTGTGTGAAAACTCAACTGAGTAAATAATAATAATTTAGGAAAATCACCGAGTGCGGAAACCACCTCAGAATACCACAGGTAAGTTAAAATAGAAATAGAAAAGGTACAGAAAGAACATTGCACGAATCTTTGCATCACTTTCATTAATACCCTTTTAAAAATGTACGCATCAATCCCCACTCCAGCTGTTAGTGAAATAGTAGGGTAGCCTAGCCTCTGATAGGACAACTACTTTAGGAAATTAGAAAACTCAGAAATAACGCCAGTGATCAGGAATATTCTTGAATTGATGCACACGCTGAACCTGTACAGTGATTAGTTACTTGGTAGAGAGAGTGGGTCATGTTCGTAACAATACATGGTGCGCTATGAACATATTAATGTGTGGAAGTCGTCTGGTAATTAATGACTCTCATCCTAGTGATCAAGGCATTACCGTTATTTCACAAGAGAATTAATTCAGCAGCGGAGGGATTATTATTATTGAAATAGTTTTATATAGATATATATATATAGTGTGTGTGTGTTAAGTGAAATAAATTCCAGAAGGAAATCCGGGGATGAGAGCTAAATGTAATAAACAGAGCAAGAATAAAATAATATAAAATAACACGGAATCACATAATCACCGGTGCGATAATTTATTTTAACCTTCCGGCATTTTTACCTCACTTGGATGCTTGATAATGCCAGAAGGTTGAAATAAATTATTGCACCAGTGATTATGTGAATTCGTGTTACTTTATATATATATATATATATATATATATATATATATATATATATATATATATATATATATATATATATATATATTAATAATATTAAATTATTTCAAATAAAATATTTAATAATATTATAAGATCCTATATTTACGTACGCTATGTTAATAATATTCTTATTTTAGTTAATAATAATTACCAAATACGCAAATATCCCTACTTACACTACCGGACCTTAACCACTCTAAAACGCTTTGTTATTATGTAGTTATAGATACTATTAAATGGGTTAGTGTTTTGTCTCGCTATATGTTTCAGGCCTAGAATACACAAACTACAGAACCTTAAAAGAAAAACCTTGTTCTTTAATTAACCGTAAGAATTAAGCATACATAATAAAATCTCTGCATTTATTTTTTTTATTGACACTTCTAATAATAGGTCTGCAGTGAAATGGGGTCATAAATGGATGGTAACATTTAATGCTGCTCGGACAAAGTTCGTTTTCCTTCAAAACTACAAGAAACCTCTTCAAACACCGATTGCTATGGCAAATAACATACTACCCGAGAGTCCAACATTCAAACTCCGCAGCCTAACATTCACAGGTAACATGAATTGGAGCAAATACATAGAAGGCATTGCCGAGGCTGCTGCAAACAAGGTAGGCACCCTCTACCGTGCTAGAAAACTTCTCACACCTGACAGTATCGTACATTGCTACAAGCAACAATCCGCCCATGCATGGAGTACTGTTGTCACATCTGGGCTGGTACATCATCCACCAGTTTCTCTCCCTCTTAGACAAGGCCCCCAAAAAAGTATCTAATCTAATAGGTCCCTCACTATCCACCAAGCTCCAGTCCCTGTCCCATCGCCGCAATGTTGCATCCTTGTACTTGTTTTACAAGTACTTCAATGAAATGTGCTCCGATGAACTTGCTGCTTTTGGTGCTCTTCGACGTAAATACACTCGAC
>OY744534.1:81282162-81292162 GCA_963556195.1 Sepiola atlantica | reverse complement strand
GCCATATAATATATGCGATCCGACAGTACTATGATTTCTGAAACAACCTATTTTATTATTTTCCCTCTGTGATTATTTATTTTCAGTAACTGTGATTATTTATTTTTAGTAACTGTGATTATTTATTTTTGTCAAATAAATTATTTAAAATAAAATTTTAACAGTTATTATTTATTTTTGTCTAATAAATTATTTAAAATAAAACTCAGTACAAAACTAACCAAAACGGGAAGTTTTTATTATCGGAACCAATTTCGAACGGACACCGTTTCCGGTTGGAAACAACTTTGCTTAGAGTTAGTCATACTTGAACATTGCCCAGTGATTTAATTACTCAGTAAAATGTGTTTTATTTTTACAAAAAAATATTAATTTTGAATCAATTATTTTTTAAATTAAACAATTTGAATGAATAAATTTGTGCTTCAAAGCAAACATAATTTCTAATAAGATTAAAACAACCCAATCCAACACGTTTTAATAAAAAAAAATCAAAGTAAATATATCATTTTTGAGCGACTCGTACGATAAATCTAAGAGAATGTGTTGTTTACATGTTATTCATAAAATAACGCACCCATGTCTTGTGTCCATCTCTCTCGCTCTCCCTTTCTATCGCTCTCTTTTTTCTCTCTCTCTTTTTTACTTTCTGTCTCTCTTTAACTCTCTCTTTCTCTCTGTTTCTTGAAATAGAACTTTCTGTGCGTTAGAAATAGAACGTTATACTTAATAATCAGAGGGCAGTTAACCATATTTTGGAGTTGACACAGCTGTTCCATTATGTTCCATTACAATCTAATTTAATTACGTTACCCAATTATATAGATTAGAAAAACAATGTTTTTAACTAATTCTATTTATATTTTTTTTATTAAGATTATTATTATCGACGAAAGTATTTTAAATACACATGTAGATCTGAAATAAAACAATCATGAGTGTATATTTGCGAATATTAATTTATTAGAAGCTTTAAAACAAATTAATTATGTAAATTTGAAAGACGCGTGATGTTTGGATAAGTTTTGGAATGGGTATATATATATAGGAGCTGATAAGTAGAAATAAAAAGAGAGCGATCAAAACTAATAATATATTTTCGGATTCAGACAGACAAACAGATACACAATCTCCATTATTATTAGATGAACATTGAAACGTGTGATTGTTTTTTTGTGCGGAGTGTAAAGAAAAACTTAAATAATAAAAAAAATTGGTGAGAGTTTTTTTGGCTTGAGAAAAGAGTTTTTAAAAAGGAATTTGCTACGCAAGATTCTGTTTAGGTTTATATAGGTCAAACTATCACAAGATAAATTATAAGTAATAGACTGAGTAATGCTGGTTTAATCCTTTCGAAGTCAAATATGTAATAAACAATGTAGGAAGAATAAAATCAAATTAAAACTTATCGTTTTGGAGTTTATCGTCTGCTGTCGGATGTAAGGAAATTACCGAGAACGTATGGCAAATATTCTTGACTACGGAAAATTCCGAGGATTGTATCATGTGAAAGTTCCATTCATTTTATTTGTGTACATGCGTCTTGCCGTTTTCGTCGGTTTGTCGTCACGGTTCAGTTTAGAATTGCGTCTTAATTGTAAAACGCTGAGCGTGAGTTGTCTCACCGCTTACTTCAGATGCATCAAAGAATCAGTAAAAGAGGCTCTGTCCGTCAAACGATCGGTCACACTTATGTTTGAAATGACTGTTTCATCGTTAAACGCGTAGATTAAATGTGCGCGTCTTTAGAATAAGCTTTTTGTGATTTTTTTTGGTTTTTTTTCATTGTTGCTAGCCGGACTCTGTCTATAACTCCACCAATTCTAACCCGCGCAACAGTCGTGTATGGTGACTGGGTGAGTGAGACGTAACTTTCGGGGGTTGGGGATGGGGGTGGGGGTAATGGCAGACGACTCGCGGAGATGGGCGTTGTTTGCCCGCCGCAGTTCGGTTGTCAGAAGATTTAGCAGGAGGTTTAGAAGATTTTTGAAGGGTTTGCTTCTAGGCTCGGGGTAGAGAGGTAGTGTCTGGGGGGGGGGGGGCGTTCTTCTGCCCGGGGTATGTATTTGCTAACAAACACCAACAGGTGGGAACGGGGGCTTCCGCGCATTGTTCCTCACAGCTCTCTCACACACACACACACACACACACACACACACACACACACACCCCACACACACACACACCACACACACACACACACACACACCACACACACACACCACACACACACACACACCACACACACACAGACACACACACACATACACACATACACCCCCACACATATATATATATATATATATATATATATATATATTCATTTTTTGTTTCATTTTACTTCAGTCGAAGTTTTCAGAAATCAAGAGGCCCCTACCCGGAGCTTACACTTGATCTCTACATGAGATACATAGATATTCGAATATTCCATTAAAGTTCTCTTTTCCTGTCAAACGTTGAGTTAGTACAGAAATGAAGAACACTCATTTTTCATCTCCCCAATTGACTAGTTTACTATGCTATAGTAAATCTTTCTGCTAGTCTCTTGGTCTTACCGGATTTCAGGACAAGAATTCATTTAGTCTGGTGTAGTATCCAGCTAAGTGCTGTTACTTGAGTAAATATTACTTGGAGAAGGTGCACCATTCCTCGTATGAGCCAGTGTATGGCTGTGTCGATGGGATCTTATTTGGGCTTCGAATACTATGTTATTTTTGAATATTTGGTCAGGGTTTACTTGTAGGGTGAAGTATCCTCATGTCAGGTTTTCCAGACAGACCGAAGACACTCGAGGATGGTGTCTAGTAGGTGATTGTAAATAGTTTACGAACTTCTGACAACGATAAGGACATCTGCTCTAATATCAACCATTTAAGTGTGATGCCGCGACACACATACAAACAACTTTTTTATACACACACACACACACACACACACATATATATATATATATATATATATATATATATATATATATATATATATATCCCCTTATTTATCTACTTCCCACAAAGTAAAGTGTGACACAAGGTCGGAAAGTGGGAATCGCGCACTCTAGAGGAAGAGTACTTGGTGCCTTTAAAAATTGCCTGGGCAGCCCCGTCGGCATTCTCCGGTAGGGGCGCCTCAGGCGATTAGCAATAAACTAACCCCTTCTCAAAGGGTGAGAAGGCAAGGCCTGGGAGGGTGGACCTCCTAGAACTGCACAGGACAGCTCCATAGACCGGCGTAAATCAAGTCCCGAAAGCCAAGACAATACCAGTCTATGGGGTTTCACAAAAGTAAAACAATATATATATATCGATAACATCGACATGTCAGTGTCGCAGATTTTGTACATGTCTGTATTAAAAAAAAAAATAATCATACGAGGCCTGTCTAAAACGTATCCGACCTTAGGCCAGAAAAAAAATATTTCAAATACGTGACTGGGTTGGAACCCCAATCCCCTGTAAATTAGGCCCCTTGTGCTTGCACATACTTAGCCCACCGATCCATCCACTGTCGGAAACACCTCTGGAAGTCTTCTATTGCAATGGTGTTCATCTCCACCGTCGCGTTCCGCATTATCTCTTTTTTCGCACCCTCTCAACAACAGCTGCACTCCGAACAGTTTGGAGCCTGCCAGAACGCTGGTCACTCTCCACTGATGTGCGACCAGTTTTCAATCGGTTGAACCACTCCTTAATTTTCGCATCTTCTTATTCATCTGATCATGCTGAAAGTTTGCATGGTGGTTACGGTTATGAGAGACATCATATAAAATGCGGGACTTCATTGGCTATAACATGAACCCACAAGTGAGTCTTTACGATGAATAGAACAAAAGTTATCGTAAAATATGTGACTTTAACCTTTGTGGTGACCTTGCTCTTGATCTTTGACCTATATCTTTCAAAATTAAATCACTTCTCAGTTAGACCATGACCGATGTCGTGACCAAGTTTGGTGACAACTGGTCAAGCGATGTGGACCTTAGGCTGTTCACAAATAAACATAGTGAAAAACTCGACCGAAAAGATAACCTCCGCTCTGGGGGAGGTACCAATTTTGATAGCATTCTTTCTTTTATTTATTATTTTTTCTTCTTTTCTGTAATTCTTTAAATATTGTGTACTTTTCAATTTTTTTAAAACTGCCTTTATCCCCATCTCTTTTGAAATTAATTTCGTATTTCGTTTAAAGGAGACCCAGCTCGTGTCTTTCAATCGTAGGTGTGTCCCTTTCCTTCGTGATATTCTTATGGGTGGCTTTGCTATTGAGGAGAAATCAACTCTGATCCTTCTTGGTCTTTCTCTTTCCCCACATATTTCCTGGATTTCATACATTCAATCTATTTCTCTTTCTGCTTCTCGTAAAGTCGGTTCTCTCTGTCGCCCCAAACACTTTCTCACATATGCGGCTATTCTCTATCTCTACAAATCTACGATCAGATAATGTATGGAGTACTGTTGTCATATTTAGGCTGGTGAATCTCTGTCCCATTTGAGGGATCTTGATAAGGTGCAGAAACGTATCTGTAATTTGATTGGCCACACCTTTTCTTCGTCTCTGCACCATCTCCTATACAAACGTGATGTTGCTAGTCTCAGTCTTTTCCTATAAATACAATTATAGCATGTGTTCTTAAGAATTGCGTAATCTATTCCCTGCTTCTTTTGTTTCAGCTCGTTTAACCCATTGGTCTATTGGTCTCCATCAATTCGCTGTTTTGATACCTCATTGTAATACAGCTTCCTATTCGAATAGCTTATTTGCAAGAACTACGGGCGTGTGGAACTCCCTTCCTGCTGAATGTTTTCCTCCTACTTATAGCCTTGGCCTTTTGAAGACTAAGGCCATTAGGCATCTCCTGTATTTGCAATACTCATATTTCGTTTTAGTTAACTCTTTACATCAAGTGGCTTCATGCCTTGTCTGGAGCGATGTTACTAAACAAAAAAAAAGAATAAAACTAAATAAGGAATATGAAAAATATTCTTTATTACCGCCGCCCCGACCAAATCGAGGTGACCCTGCACATTTGAGTGAATATCCCTTCACTTGCTACTTCCACCCCGTCCACCACGGGTCTACCCCGCTTCACGCTCCATCGGTTTGGCAAAAAATCTCCAATCCCGTCATTCGGCACCACTGGGATTAAAAACGCTGGTAGCGCCTGAAGATCCAGTCCCACATTTTCACGTTCTGGTGCTTCTTCCTTTATTTTTCGTACAGCAAGGAAGAAGAGGATAAATATGAGGAGGAGAGAAGGAGACGCATCCAGCAGCCAACACAGACATCCGAGAAAAATGGGCCAAAGAAAATGTCTTTAAAACAAATCCTAGGGCGGAGGAAGCAGTTGAAACTGGATTAGTAAAAGAATTAGCGAAAATCGAGAGGAGGAACGGTTTTGGGTTACGCGTTTTGCCTTAGTGTTGAGGGGAGCTGTGGGGAGGGGACCAGTCACTAGTTCAGGATCAGGGTTAGGGTTTACGAAATCAACCTGCCCCAGGGCTACAAATCTCTGTCTTTCATAGAAATATACTTGACGTTCTCGGTTCTTCCCCTCTTTCTTTTATTTCGTGACTATTACTATTTTGAAGGAGATACACGTAAAGACAGGTGCGCCCATTCAAACTGCGCGTTTAACAATGAAAATATTATTCCAAACTTGAATGTGACAAACTAAAAATATACCATTCCAAACATAAGCAACAGACACAAAGGCTCAATTATAATATAGAATAACCATCTCGTTATCCATTAATATTTTATAGTAACATTTGTAGATTTACAATCTCTGGTGAATCACCCCCCCCCCCCGACATAAAAAAGGAATAAATGCGATTACCTGTGAACACTCTGAAATAACTTGGCAGAAAGAAGAAAAAAAGAACAACAATTATTTTGGAATTTAAGGTGGGTGATCAGTTCCCTATGAAAATGTAACGAAGAGTTGTGATTTTTTTTCGTTTGAATTATGCTTCTGTTGATATTTATCCCCCTTCCACAGTTTTAAGATGTGACACAAGGTCGGGAAAGTGGGATTTGAAAAACCGGCACCCTAGAGAAAGAAGAGCGCTCTGGCCGTCAAAAAATGCTTGGGCAGCCCCGTCGGCATTCTCCGGTAAGGGCGGCTCAGGCGATTAGCAGAAAACTAACCTCTTCTCAAAGGGTGGGTTAGGGTTAGGGTTAGGGTTAGCTTATTAGAAGGCTATCACAATGCGACAATATACCGATGGATTTGAAAAAGAAATTTAGAGAACAAAGCAATTTTATGATTTTTTAAATCAAATCTTACTTGTTTTTAGTTTTCCTCTTCGAATTATAATATATTATGCAATGTCGGAACTTCAAGATATTTCGCGAATATACCCCTTTGTCAAGTGTCTATATATTTCGTCTCGTGTGTGTTAGCATTGTTTGTGAAATTAATGTAGATAAGGTCTGTATACGTTGCATCTCCGTAAATAGCTAAAAGTCTAGTGGAGTATCCAGCTAAGTGCTGTTACTTTGGGTAACATTACTTGAAGAAAGTGCACCATTTCTCGTATGAACCAGTGTATAGCCGTGTCGAGGGGATATTACTTGGGCTTCGAATACTATGTTATATTAGATAGTTGGTCAGGGTTTACTTGTAGGGTGAAGCATTGTCATGACAGGTTGTCCTGACAAACCCTTATACAGAGAGACCGAATACACTAGAGGATGGTGTTTAGTAGGTAATACAAACACACAATGAGGTAATTGAAGCCCCCCTAATATATATATATATATATATATATATATAATGCACGTATTATATATATATATATATATATATATATATATATATATATAATGTACGTATTATATATATATATATATATATATATATATATATATATATAATGTACGTATTATATATATATATATAATGTACGTATTATATATATATATGTATATATAATGTACGTATTATATATATATATGTATATATAATGTACGTATTATATATATATATATATAATGCACGTATATATATATATATATATATATATATATATATATAATGCACGTATTATATATATATATATATATATATATAATGCACGTATTATATATATATATATATATATATATATATATATATATATAATGAACGTATTATATATATATATAATGCACGTATTATATATATATATATATATATATATATAATGCACGTATTATATATATATATATATATATATATATATATATAATGCACGTATTATATATATATATAATGCACGTATTATATATATATATATATATATATATATATAATGCACGTATTATATATATATATATATATATATATATATATATATATATATATATATATATATATATTATACGTGCATTCCACTTTTGGTTGCCTACAAGACAAGGAGAAATTATTTTTATTCGCTGAAAATGTGCGTGTGTGTGTGCAATAATATAAGCCGTCTAATCTAAGCTAAAATGCAAGTTTTTATCTACGTTATTTGTTGAACACTGTTAAGACGGCTGACTATGGTAGCCCCGCTTAATTATTTCTCTACTTGTCACATAATGGTTTAAATTGGCCGCATGTGTTATAGCGCTCGGAATTGAGTTAAAGGTGACTCGTGTTCCAGGGTTCGAATCATACGGCCGGTTTGAACAACTATCTAAATACTAAAGATTCCGTTAGGATGAAACGTATCCGTATGTGGATACAACTTAAATATTTATTATTTAAAAATAATTTGTAGCCCTCCCCCAACCATTCGGCTTGCCTCTTTAAGAGAAAATAATATAATCTGTCTAATTAAATAATTATATATACAGGGTGGGCCAAAATAAGGGTCCTATCTTTAAATTTGAATAACTTGAATTTGAATAACTTCCACAAAATAAAAGTTAACCTCACCAAACTTTATGTGTGTGTAGACTGACCTTTCCGAGATTTTTTGAAATAAACAAAACAAATTTTAGCCGAAAAACACTTCTTAAAACTTACAAAAACTAAAGTATTGTTTTTTACACTGTTTTGAGTTTTTTAAGCAAAAATAATGTTTTCTAAATGAGGGTACGTTCCTTAGGGCTAATACGGCTCATGCTTGCTTCGGAAGGGGTCCTTTACTTATTCTAAAAAAAAAGAAAAAAAAAAGATCAATAAATAAAAAAGTTATGAATTTTTAAAAATAGGACCCTTATTTTTGCCCACCCTGTATATATGTTACGTGACAGTTTCTGTTGGCCGAGTGGATATGGCGAGAGCTTGCAGATTCTAGACTGATTCTGTGAACCAGGTTCGCGCGTCCAGACCGTCTGAAATTGTTACTTTCCTGCACTGATGAGAGCAATAAGCTTGAAACGCTAGCGTCTGTAGGTATTAATAATTTAATATTTATTTTCATGAATTCACATAAAATGTTATAAGGAGATATATTTTTTTATATATCAATTTTCAGTATTTACTTCAACAGTGCTCGATACGTGAGTAGAGCTAAGTAGTAAGTTATGATAATATATTTGTGGTAATTAAGCTACACGGAGCCTTCGGAGTTTCATCCCCGGAGGGAATCATCGGGCTAAAATACATTTTAGCCATGACGATTCCCTCTTGGGATGAAACGCGGAAGCCTCTGTGTAGCTTAATTACCATAAATATATTTCTATAACTTATTATATATATATATATATATATATATATATATATATATATATATATATATATATATATATATATAAGAGAAGTAAAAAGATATATCATTACTGTTTTCCGTGTCACCAATCTCATCATATAATTCTGCTCTCACTGTCACCATCTTCGTCTTTCATTTTTATTTTTATATTTTCTCATTCACATTTTCCCTTTCTTTCAGTCTCGTTACGACTTGTTCGACTGAACAGTGTTGCCGCAGGCCGATAGACGTCGCCACTTGTAAGGCCCATGACTTACAGGTGACGTCAACTTGGCTAGTCTTTTTTATCCCTCGGCTTCTATCGTTAAATTGAGATAAACGCCAGTTCAAGCGAACATGGTAGCATAAAATGGTATACGGAAAATTCTTCAAACCTTGCGACTCGAAACAGATCGAGTTTAACTGCTGCGCAGATTTCGTAAAAATATAAACAAACGAGCTGAATTACCCGTCTATACCGGGTTTCGCAATTTAGGTGACTTCCGGAAAAAACGGAAGTCACCTAAATTTACGGAATTAAAAGTTAAATGTATCAAAGAAAAAGAAAATCAGGAATAAGATGACTAAAAACCCGAAGAAAAAAGGAAATAACTGGGTGAAATAACAAACGACGGTCAGTGGAAATATATGTTTTAATTCAGGAATATTTTAGATTAATAATTAAATCGGATGATGAATGATTAGAAATACAAATAGATAAAAGGATAGAGTATATATGTTACCACCTGGATATAACGAGACCCTAGTTCCATGTGATTTATATATATATATATATATATATATATATATATATATAATATTTGTTATTGTGTATTATCTATGTACGTAATCGGGACTCATCAGCATAGAGATATAATTATTAACTGCCGGTCATGCGATTCGAAAAACCGGATTACGAGTATTTTGCAACTCAAATCCGACGCCTTAACCACTCGGCCAATTTTGAAGAGCGAATAAACTGTGATAATTTTAACACTTTATAAGGCGGCATAACGTCTAGAGCGTTCGACTTTTTTAATGAAAGGAACGATATATATATATATATATATATATATATATATATATATATATATATGTATATATATGTATATATATATATATATGTATATATATACATATATACATATATATATACATATATATATATATACATATATATATATATATATGTATATATATATATGTAAATATATATATATATATATAGAATCATTATTGTAATGTTACTCAAATCTATTATATGATTTTGATTCTAGCAAGTATCTACAATTTTACGCTTAAGTTTAAGAAGTCTTAAGAAGAAATTGAAATTCATGGAATTTTTC